>CM026296.1:4265429-4320110 GCA_014851415.1 Cnaphalocrocis medinalis | reverse complement strand
AGAGGCAGTTAGGAAGGAGGCCAACCAAGAGCTTGTCCGCCGGTGGGCGGAGTCGTTGGCCTCAGTAGAGTTTGGACGGAGGACCGTAGAAGCTCTTGCTCCGGTCCTCGAAGAGTGGTTGGCGAGAGGGCACGGTTTCCTCTCGTATCGGATGGTGCAGGTACTTACGGGCCATGGGTGTTTTGGCTCGTACCTGCATCGCATCCAGAGAGAGGAGACCGCTGCCTGCCACCAGTGCGGGGCCCCCGAGGACACGGCGCAGCACACGCTCGCCGAGTGTCGTGCTTGGGGCCCCCAGCGCGAGGCGCTGGTACGCTCTGTGGGGAGCGATCTTTCGCTTCCGGCCGTTTTACGGGCCATGTTGGCCTCGGAGGAGGCCCTGTTAGGAGTACCGACTTAGTTTACAGAAGTCTTATAATACTGGGGAATGACAACCCAGTTTAAGCTGAGCTTCCGTTTGGAGTACAAAGGTAGGGGGTAGGGGTCCAGTCATAGTGGGGACTAGTGTGAGGATTTTTTGTCGAGGTCAATAAACTGGTGTGAGCGAGACGACCTTATCAATTATCGATACTGTAGCGCTACGTGTGGGTTAGAGGGTGTTCTTTTTATTGATATTTAATTGAAGTTCGTGTGAGCAAAATTGATTGGTAATGACTTGACTATTGAATATGGTTTGTGGAGGGGAACTATGCGTGATTTTTTATTTTTGAGTAAGTATATAGAACTATGTGGGTAACTTTTATTTTAAAAATAGTGCGAGTTATTCTCGTATAAATTTGTTAAAAAGAACCTCAGAGTGTTATTCAAGAATGATTTATTATTGTTAGTATATCTTTACTATTTATAATGAGATAACTTCTATAGACAACGACCAGGCTTATAGGTTAACCGAAAACACGAAACGCTTGCGCGATGTAATTGGACACAGCGCCATCTATCGGTTCATTTCTGTATTACGGTCCCGAAGCGAAGTGAGGGCGGGCCCCTAGGCCCCTAAAAGGCCACTAAACTAGTGTCTTTTAATAAAAATACAGTTAGGTAATATGTGTGAGGATAAGTTAAGATATTATGATTTAATACAGTAGAAGACCTTAAATTCTAGATCATAGGTTTAGCGTAGGTAAGTACGAGTTTAATTTAGCCCGTATCCCACCCCGTAGCCCTAGATAATCCGGGAACAGCCCCAGGTGTTTTAGTTGGTAATGCCTTTGACCGGCCTTAGAATAGCTGAGGCCCCAGTCATGAGAGAGCCCAACACTACCCGTTGATCTCCCAGCCGAGGTTGTGCATGGCGCCGCCGAAAGGTGGTGACGTCGGCTCATTGCAACAAAAAAAAGTAAAGAAGGTAGGTACTCCGGGCACCGAAGAGACAGGTTTGGGTGCAACTGGGAATGAAACTCTGAAATGAGAAAAAATAGAGCTTGGCTACGTAATTAGTGTCCGACGAGCAGAATTACCTGAAAAAAGCTATAAGCCACTCATACAGGCGCAACACTAGTGGAGTCACAAGTGCGCTGCCAACTTTTTATCCCCATTTCCTCCCAGTAGTAGTAGTTTATGCGTGAAAGAGGAGCAAACATCAATCAGTCTACACTTAAAAACTTTCACGTTTACAATTTTAGTGGGATGTCAAAACATTTCAACAGCCTGTATACCAACATACTAGTTCTAAGTCTCCGAACGGTCCATATCCGCACTTACACCTGCTTCTCTCCGCCAATAGGTGGCGTGTACGTCGTAGGTATTTTTATGTTTGTGTACCAGATCATATTTCATTGGACGGTAGGTATGGTCGGCAAAAAAAGTGATGAAAAGAGGTTCGGATTACGTTCCTAAAACTAATATTAGCTATGTAGTTTTTGCTATAGAAATTATTTGCAGTTTTTTCTTACTTTAATAATTGTACTTAAAATCATCGAGTCGGAAAGTTAATTCTCGACTAGAAGATCCTGCAAGGATCTCGCCATAATACTATGCAGAGTGCATCTGTGAACATTTGCATCCCTTTAACCACGCTTTCTACCAACCATTCTGAACAACAAGTAATAATATTCTACAACTTTTAAAAATTCATCGTTTTTTTTTTTTCGACTTCCCTATATAAAATGTTCAAGTCACGTGGCAGTGGCTGTCTTTGTATGAAAAGTTAGATTTTCTAATGCTTGTTGTTTAAACTGTTAGAAACCTAGACCCTGTCTGTATATAATAAACATACTACTATTGTAAATACTCGTAACTAACGATATTTACAAATAACAAATAACAATATCAACAGTATGTTGTAACAAATCAAATATCACCCAACGCCCCCTAGGGGTCAATTAGGAAAACATTGAGCGGACAGAAGGTTGAGACGGGCGCGATGAAGAAACCCTATTTCCCTGGGGATGAGGGTCGGGAAAAGGCGATGGTTTAGTTACAACGAGGTAGTGTGAAAGCGTGTAATGATACAACGTTTTTTTTACTAGTTATTACTAAGTAACTGGCTCCGCGGTATTATCCGCCGTTGTTTAGGAAAAAGATTGTGTATCAATCATCATCATCATTTCAGCCAATAGACGTCCACTGCTGGACTAAGGCCTCCCCCAAAGCTCTCCACACAGATCGGGCCACTGTGTATCAACGGTAAAAATTAATTAATTGGTAATTTGCTTACTTGCTTGCTTAGACCGAATTTAGTACTAAAACCTGCGGGATTTTTTAAAAAATAGTCTCCACAAATATGTGTCTTTAAAAAGCCTCATGTCAATAAAAAGACAGACAGATAGACTATTCACTTTATCATAAACAAGCGACCGCCCGCGACTTCGTACGTGGGGAGTTATTTGCAATATTATATTTTTATAAATTGTAGCCTATGTGTTATTCTGATGTATAAGCGATATTATTATTGTAAAATTTCATTAATATCTATTGGATTATTTAGTTTTTGCGTGGAAGGGGAACAAACATCTATCCATACTTACAAACTTAACGTCTATAATATTAATGGGATGGGCTTATTTTACTTGACATCAGCGAAGTTAAAGTACAGTAAATAAAAAAAAAGAAAAATATCATCACACATAGCACATCTATTTCTTAAAAGAGGTAAATGTCAAATAATACTCAAGGCATCGCTGACTCAATAGTTGAGATAATAATGCCACAAATGCTTAAAGACTTGGCATTTACGTCTTTTTGAATTAGTTGTGCTATATAACAAACGAAATTTAATTATTCAAACTTATTAAGCCAATCTTTACCCAGTAATCAGGGTTGTTGGACCCACAAAAACCCAGTTCCCACCGCTGCAACACCGGCACATAACATAAATCGTGTGCGGATAGCGCTCGCCACCTGGCATTGTGGAATGCGACCTCCATTGTGTGTGTGGGACGAGATGTGAGCGGTAGCGGTTAAATACAAATGAAAGTTACGTATCAGCCTATATATAGTATAATAGTGGCCCGCCCTCACTTCGCTTCGGGACCGTAATTCGCTGTGCTAAATTACATCGCGCAAGCGTTTCGTGTTTTCGATTTACCTATAAGCCTTGTCGTTGTCTATAGAAGTTATTTCTTTATAAATAGTGTAGAAGAAAATGTCATACTGTCTTACTGCAAGGCAAAGGCCCCCATCATAGAAATCAAGTCATCGTTACTGTGGTGGAATTATGTTTAATCACCACGCTTGCCTAATGCGGATTAGTTATTATCGTAAAATTCGAAATATACTTTTGCTCGACTTGAAATCGAACTCGGGACCCAAAAATCATGGCTCGGTACTTAAACGTAATTATTTTATTTATTTTATTATTTATTTCAACAAATATACCAACAACGAGGCTTAATACAATAGAAGAATATAGTTTGAAAATAATGAAGTTGTAATACGAATACTGTTAGAGCACAGCAATTAATTTATACATTGACTGGTCCGATGGCTTACAATTTAAGAGCAAATCATTACATAGTAAAGGTACATATAAGCTATATGCGCTTACATTTCATTTAAAGATGTTTAAGAGCGTCATCCGCGAGTAAAACATACGCCGTTACGGTTTTTCAAATAGATGGTAATGAACAAAATGTCATTGGTAATGAAAAGCATATTTTCACCCGCTCGCCTCTCCTATCTTGCGCCACAATGCAATAACCCTCGATTGTATCGCTCATACGCTACAATTTACCAGTCCTGGTTACTGGTTATGAAGACTCGCCTATTTATACACACCGTTTTCAATTTCATCCCAATATGGACGAGGAATCCTTGCAAGGCCTTGGACGGATTGTTAGGACTGGAAAGACACTTAAAAAGTGGTTGCTACGTTGACACTAGTTTGGTAAGAATGAGTTTGCGTATGGGAAAATAGTATTACGGTATGAGATGATTGCATGAGTTTGGCGTTCGGTATTTGTGACTGGAATTTTAAATAGAACGATTAAGCACCTAGTTGTAACTGCGTGCAAAATTCTAGGACAGTACATGTTTTTTACTATAATCTACAAATTATACTCTTTATTATTTAGACGGAAAATAGGGTGACGGTAATTTTTAATTACATAATAATTATTAATAGGTTATTAGTACTTATTGCTTGACGTTAGTTCCTGTCTATAATGATCATAATAATGCAACGCGAAAAATACAAATAAGTATAGGTCCAAATTTTTTTTTCACCATCTCGCAATTTCATCGTTTCATCAAAATGCATTTAGTATTTTTTTGCGTCAAAGTATCGAATCGAATAGAATAATTAAATGGAGGGGTTTGCCCTGCAGTGGGACAGTATACTATGCTATTAAATATCGGCCTATTAACTGTTTCCTCTGCAGGGCAAACGCCTCCATCATAGAAATCAAGTCATCGCTACTACGATGGTATTAGGCTACTAACGTAAGACCGTATAAATAGGCTTGTACTTTTTCCCATCCCTATCCCTACAAAAAAAAAACAAATATAGAAATTTCCTCTTAAGTTGAACTGTCAAAAACTCTGAAACCAGTACCGTTTACCTTCACCACGTATTTTCGCACGCAAATTATGCTCGGTTAATTTATACATGAGAGGAGGTACACCCTAGATTAAAAGCCGCGTCGGAACTCCATTGATGTTGGAAAATAACTTTTTTAATTAAAATTATTTTTCAGCGCCATTCATCTGGGGTCCCATTGAGTGGGGAAAAAAAATCGGAATTATTAATTAAAAACGTGTTAAGCGAGAGACAAAGTTTCCCGGATTTTCTATTAAAAGATTTGTAGGATTGAATGTGATGTCGGAATGTTACGAATGGTTTTCAGATGTTGCGACTTCGAAGGCTTTTGGGTGAGCGGTGTTAATTAGGCGATTTTAATTAGTCTCTTGTAAGTTGGGGGACGGGGGTTTTTGAAAGCGATGAAATATAAAAGAAATGTAGAAAAATACGTGTTTTAATCAACAAATATATTACACAACTTGTTATGTGAGCAAATTACATAAATAGTGCGACTTATGCCGTGCCTACAATTTGGCTTTAAACTGGGTGGCCCCACAGCGCGCGAGCAAAGCGAACATGCCGACGAAGCGCCAGAAAAACTAAAAACGGTCACTTTTAGCAATAATTGACATTATTGTTACTTGTCGCGTGTTTTATATATTGTATTGCATCTTGAAAAAATCAATTTACTTTTATCTAGGTCTGTAATGTTTTATTTTCTTCAAAAATATCATATTTTCGCCACAATCAGTGTAAATAGGTTGGCGGCGCTAGCTTCATTCATTCCCCTTAATGGCAAAAGATGGTCCAGCGAGACCAACCGACATTGCACCTTGACATTAGTAAAGACAGTTCACAGTTAGGTGCTCTCAGCAGTCCCAATCGCACCCCCAAAGCACGCCCCGGGGGAGTAGCGTCGACCCCGCGCTGTAAGTGGGCCTTCGCGTCTTTGCTTGGGGGTCATAAATGGAGACTTACCTAGTCAGGCGGACGGTTATGCGTAATTGTATTTCTCCTGGGAAACCACAATAAAAAGGTTAAGCCTTCAAGCTCATGGCGCAAAAATGGGTTTGATGTGACGTTTTAGGCATTCTATACGTAAGTGCATTGCCACCTCTATATCCAGCCTCTAGCGTCTTAACCATAGGACATAAAAAAATGTGTCCTATTATCTATAATTGTATATAATATAATCCCTTGTCAATGTAAATCACATAAGGAAAAACGTATTTTTCGGACTCTGGATTTTTTTCAGCTTTTTGTATCTATCTACAACTTCTGCAAGTTTCATAGAAAGGGGAACTACCTATTTTTCTTTTCTGGAGTAGGCAGGAGGACAAGTTTCCGGTAACATAATATTATAGGTAGGTAAGTACAGAAGAAAATAATTACCTTTATTCTGATTTACACAAATAATCCAGCAATACAATAGGTAGTCTTATTGAAAATATTATTGAACTAGATTATTATATTACTACAAGTTATATCAAGGGAAGCCCTAATTGATACTTGAAGCTCCGAATTGAATTCCTCTTGATGTGGGATGGGTATTAAAATAATTTGGTATTGGACGGAATTCGCTGTACAATGGTTCAATCTGTAAAATAACTAATTAGTTGATTAACAAATCTTCCATTGAAGAACTATAGGACATTTAGTATTGTGTATTACAAATATATAATAACTAGCTGTTACTCGCGCCTTCATCGACGTGGAATAGTAACTCATCCCCCCTTTTGACCCCTTACCATTTTTCGCAATAAAAGTAGCCTATGATCTTTCTCGGGGTCTAGATCATCTGTAGCGCTACCATGAGTTTACAGTGACAGAACTCGCAAGCGCGTAAAAAAACTATGAAAAACTGTACAGCGCCTCTAGCGGTCACTTAAGAAACTAAAATGTAGTATGAGTTGTCAAATAAAAACCTATCGAAATGTATTCGCTAGCGGGTAACGTTTTCCGTAGCGCTACGAGTTGGGCTACGAGTTGACATCGAAAACTGACATAACGTAAACTATTGCTTCTGTCTCTTTCAAATGCATCACAATGAAAGAGACAAAGCGATAGTTTTCGATAGCGAGGATATTATTTCAACTAGGAAATACCACGAGCAAAGATTTTACAATATCTTTGACCACGAGTCACAAATTTGACGGCAGGTATCGAAAAGTTACGTACGTGTTCAATCGAAATCTATTCGACGCCCGTTTACTCGCTATCGACTGTAGTAACGTTATGTTACTTTTCGATGCCAACTCATGGTAGCACTACTATATACCAAATTTGATTTAAATCCGTTCAGTAGTTTTGGTGTGAAAAAGTAGTGCAGCAGACAGACAGACCGAGTTACTTTCGTATTTAAAACTAGTCACCCGCCCTCACTTCGCTTCGGGACCGTAATTCAGAAATGAACTAATAGATGGCGCTGTGCTAAATAACATCGCGCAAGCGTTTCGTGTTTTCGGTTACCCTATAAGCCTTGTCTGTAGAAGTTATCTCTTTATAAATAATAAAGAAGTATAGATATTAGTAAGGATTTATTCGTTGTTCTATGGTTGTAAAGTTCTTCAATACAGATACCCATTAAGTACCGGCGTGAAGCAGCGCCTGCACTATATCATTTCGTCGAGTGAGTGAGGGTACCGGAGGCCCATCTGTGGGAAAGGGGGTGAAAGACTGGCAACACACATGTGACTCTACTGGTGTTGCAGGTATCTATGGGCGGCGGCAATCGCTTAGCATAAGGTGATTCGTCTGCTCGTCTGCCACCTATTACATAAAAAACCTGTCAATAATGTTTGAAGGAAACTTGCTTCGGCATTAATGGATTGGCTGAACTCGACTGGAGTGATACCACCGCCTAGCAGTAAATCGCTAAAGCAGCGACTGTGCTGTTTATCACTAAGCTAGGGTCAGCACAATACGGGGGATGGAGAAGGTTGGCAGCGCACTTATAACCCAACTGGTGACGCAGGTGTCTTTTATGGACAGCGGCAATCACTAACCATAAACTCTAGGGTAACTTTAAGTGATGCCGGGTGTACTCAGAGAAACCATCATTAAAATGTATTTATAGTCAAACCTTTGGCGAGCTTTAATTATGTCATTAAGTTTCAGAATATGATTAATAATAATTAAATTGTTGGTTTTAACAATTTGCGCCATTTGCTGAAAATAATGCGATAAATGAAAATAGTGTTATATATAAAACACGCGATATGTAACAATAATGTCAATTATTGCTAAAAGTGGCCGTTTTTAGCAATAATTAACATTATTTTTACTTTTCGCGTGTTAAAAATATTGTATTGCATCTTGAAAAATCCAATTTACTTGGATCTAAGTCTGTAATGTTTTATTTTCTTCAAAAATATCATATTTTCGCCTACAATCAGTGTAAATAGGTTGGCGGCGCTAGTTTCATTCGTATAGCCCTTTAAACCATAAATTGTGATATTTAAGGACCAGACCAGACCACTCTTACGGTCTTTACATAATATACATTTACAAAACACAAGTAGAGTCAAAACAAACTTTGATCAACATTACATATATCATCTACGAGATTTTATAAGGAAGTGGCAGACGAGCAGAGGGATCACCTGCTGGAAAGTGATTACCGCCGAAACACCCGCAACATCTAGGTCGTCACAAGTGAGCGACCAACCTTTTAACCCCCTTTCCCCCACGATTGGGCCCCTAGTATCCTAGCACAAACACAGCGTAAGCGCTGCTACACGCCGGTCTTTTGTGAGGCCCTGGTACCTAATTGCTCCGTCAGATTCGGCCCATTCATGCCAAAGCGTAACTTTCCCATGTTTTTTTATGTGGTGTAGTAGCAGACGAGCAGGCGGATCACCTGATGGTAAGCAATTGCCGCCGCCCATGGACACTTGCAACACAAGTGGAGTACACCATGTATCGAAATAGACGTTATTTCAGTTGTTCAAAATCCCGTCTCTTGCCCTATACATCTAAAAACAAACAATAGATTTCAGAGCCCCTATTTGGTCCTAATCTCGCCGTCCCCCAATATTAACTTTAAGTTCGAACTATAAATACCACATTCAGTACAACTAGGGTTGCCAACTTCTTGATTGAATAATATAATTTTCAAACTAGATGAAATAACAGAAACTTTGCGATAGGACTGAAATTTTCGTTAAGTCTGACAATGTACCTAAGTGTTTATAGAATAGAATAGAATTTATTTCTCAAAAGTAACAACATATATTATTATATCCTCATTTAAGGTTTGTTCTAACTTAGTAGCAATAACTTACGATAATTATACCGCTAGACACAGTAAGTTTAGTAGGAATTATACAATACTATTTTTTATACAGTTATATCATTACTAAATTTAATTACAATTCCAACTAAGTGGCATATACAAGTAACGCAAATCATCACCTACCGTGCTTATCAAAACTGAAATACGGCTAGGTATCCTAGTAATCCGAGGTACGATTGAGATATTCCTAATCTATTTATACTATTTATAAAGAGATAACTTCTACGGACAATGACAAGGCTTATAGGTAAACTGAAAACACGAAACGCTTGCGCGATGTAATTGGACACAACTACAATATACGTTTTTAAGAATTGTTGACACCAATTTAGGCCTACGTCAGTATTGTTTTAAACAAGACTCAAATTGTAGCGACCGACTGATCGAGTAAGACAAGCAGAACACAGAAAAAAGATGAATGCAATGTTATCATTACTACCTATTTGTAAAGAGATAAATTCTAAGGACATCAATAAATCTTATACTTATATGTATTGACATCCGGCGCCATCTATTAGCCTAAAGTGGAACTAAAGGCCCGAAACGAAGTGAGGGCGGGCCACTAGATGCTTATAAAAAGGTGTTTCTCATTATGAAAACACGCCTTATCTGCCAACTTTATGATATGCTAGTTTCCTTCCAGAGCCCAATGTTATTCCATCCTTTTTAGTTGGAAACCCTAAGTTCAGTCACATCTGTGAGATGTTTCTTTTATTGTTCCACTCAGATGTTTGCACTCAAATTGTATCTACAATATATTTCAGTCTTTACTCCTCTGAAATTTGGGTTCAAAATTCTATCGCTACGTTTAGTAGGGCTTGGAAACGAAAATAAGACTGTGTTCTTTAAATTGACATTCGATTTAAGGTAGACCGGGACCATATTAACCAAACATTGATTGTCTTGAGAAATGTTGACTACCAGTCTGTTTTTTGAAACAAAATCGCAAACATAAAAATAAAACATTGTAGTAATAGTATGTATGTGGCGTTGCCTTATCTCAGTGCCATGCTAGTGGCACTTAAACCTATCGCTTTGGAACCCAGACTCTTAGACCAGATTTAAAATATTTTAGGAGTCTAGTCAAACAATCCCACCAAAACATTCTGTTAAAAAAAACTAGCCAAGTCTCGATGAAGCTGCTTGCTCATTTCTAAAAAGTTATGAAATCTAGACAAAATTATGCCAAATCTAAGGTTTATTACTGCGACTTCTTCATTATTGTTAGTGTTGTGTGACTTGGCCGTTAAAGGGTAAAATCAAAGTTGTGCATTTTCTACAAAAGAATCGGACACCAAAAAAATACTCTTCAATTTTGTCATTCAGCCAGCATTCTTCGCTATTGAAATAAAACTATTAAAATGTTTTCATGATGAAAATATCACAAGACTGTCCCTAATTTGGTTTTGATAGAATTATTGCATGCGGGCTGGTAGTTTGGGCTGGCGCCAACTGAAAAATTCATCCCTGAAACACCTTACTTCCTGAAATTAAATTCTGAAATCAGAGAACATGCTCTGCATTCTGATGTTGAGGATATTTATAGTCAATAATTAGATATCTTCTTTTATCTACCTTCTATGAGATGGTATTTTTATGGAGGTAAACTTTAAAGACAACGGCAATAGCTTATAGGTAAATCGGAAAAGCGGAAGCTCTCGCCGAGCCAATGATAGAAATGCGCATATAGATTTGAAAAATCGGAGGTCTAGGATTCGAACTACAACCCCTGCATAAATGGCGTGCTGTTATCCACTAAGCTATCTATATCTTAGGCACTTTTTTTTCAAATTCACACAACATCTCTTGCATTGACCTGACTCCGTACTAAGTAGCTTAAGCACTTGTGTTACAGATATCAGAGAACAGAGGATCACAAATATAATACTTAAATACATTTAACACACAGACACTGAACAAACACAAGTGTTCATGACACGAGTGTTTCTCCAGGGTGGGGATCGAACCCTAGTCTGTTTTTTTGTGTCTGTCGACGTCATAATATTTGGATCTCCCGGCCGCTTACCATCAGGCGTAGTGAGGTTATCTTGATTGTCTTCAATAAAAAAAAAATACCCACATCTTTTGGCGTATGGGGCAGGGTCACTACCATCCGGCCACTATGCTGTGAAAATTGAGATAAAAGACACAGTTTAGGATGAAGCATAGAAACAGGAGCTATGTGATTTATACATCCTATCCAAGAGCCATCCTATCCTATACTTAAGTTGCAAGAATTTAGATAAGAGCTCAGAATTGCTGTTTTACGTATAATCTCACAGGAAACTCGATCTAGTTAAACTGTAAGGCGTAATTAGAGAGAGGTTTAGCTTGAATGGGTCTAGTCCTAGACTAGTCTCTGAGGAAATTAATAGATAAACGGAATGATCAAACATGGCTTAGTAAGGGTGCGGACATACTACACGAATATGCGGTTAAAGATAGTGAAAATATACATTTGACATCTAAAATAGGATATAATACATTTTCAAAAATTCAACTACTAACCGCTGCTAAGCAATAAATACGAGTAATGTGATAAATAATGGTTTGCTTACCATCAGGTGATCCGTCAGTTAGTCTGCTCTCTATTTTTAAAATAAAATGCTACCATGTACTCTATTTTTGAGTTTGAGAACCACAAACGCCTTAAAGATTTTTTAAGTAGAATTTGGTTTACATTAAACTGTTTCTATTCGAGAGACTTTTTTTCCGCTGATGCGTCCGCTCGTATGCCACTCGTGTATCATAGATTTGTTTTTAGTTACCTTTGACTATTTAATTTTTTTTTTGTAATTTTCATACCAATTTAATCAACAGGAAATATTTTGATAATTTGCCTATGCACTCGATCGATATAGTACGATCACTACTGCCCCATTCGCCTATAAATACCAATCAGTATGGGTATTTAAGAATAAATTAATACCATACAATATAATATAATCTATTAATGATTCGAAGATGTAAATTGGAAACACAAAACAAAGCTCAAACCTGAACTAAAAAGACAAAAAACTTCCGTCATCTATTATACACCCAGTGCCATCTATTGAAACTAGTTTAAATTAAGTTCCAAAACGGTGTAAGGGCAGGACACATAGCTGTCAATACAATTGTCTATAACAATATTGAAATTGTGTCACTTTGTAGTGGTAATTTTTCACCTAGCGGTAATACATTAGGTACCTACTCGATTCCTCAGAGGAGGTAGCAATATTTTATTTCTACTTTCCAATTCTGCATCACCAATTTATTGCACTGTGCTCTCGACGAGGGAATAAATCGTTACGAATGTACTACATTATTTGTCTTTCTCATAAATAAGTTATTATTACATACATATATTATGTACCTACTAGACAAAGAAAGTTTAGTTGACTGTACTGGAGCATGATCCAAGATTTGGTATGTGCGGTAGTTATGTAGTGATATCTGACCTTCGCAACATCTTGTTCTCTCAGTTCACATTAATATACCATTTTCTAGTATTTGTTTATTTTATTGTTTTGTATGTGATAGGTGGCAGCCGAGCATCACCGATGGTAAGCGATTGCCGCCGCCCATCTATACACCTGCAACACCAGTAGAGTCACAAGTGCGCTGCCAACTTTTAACTTTCCTCCCAATTGTGCCCCCTTTACTCTCTCTCACTCGACGAAACACAGGCGCCTGATTCACTTCTTCTGCATCTTTTTTTAAATTGAATATTGTATCAGCACCTTTATTGCGCGTACCAATAACCTGAAATCCGTATTTTCTCACCCATTAAATCTATTATCTAGTGAGCTGTAATCCTGAGATTGCCAGTGAATGAACTTGTATTGCAGTAACTGAGTTCGCAATTTATGATTATTTATAGTATTTTTAGGGTTCCGTACCTCAAAAGGAAAAAACGGAACCCTTATAGGATCACTTTGTTGTCCGTCTGTCCGTCCGTCTGTCAAGACCCTTTTTCTCAGGAACGCGTGGAGGTATGAAGCTGAAATTTATATCAATTACTCAGGTCTACTGTCCCTTGAAGCTGTAACAAAATCAAACTTTTATGTCAACGCAATCAAAAGAAACAGCAATTTAAGCTGCATATTTTGAAATTCGCAAGGGAATCAAAACCTAAAGGGTACTTCCAGTCGACCTAGAATCTTGAAATTTGGCATGAAGCAACGTTTTATAGCACACATAAAGGAAAAATTCCGAAAACCTTAAATTTTTAGTTACATTACAAAATATATATTTTTTAATAAATATAAACTTATTAAATTTATGCTCCTCCATCTTTCCCCATTGTAATGTTATGAATTTCATTTTGCAATAAAAATACCATAGTTATGACTCGATTGTCGTAATGAACGAACTTTGTAAACCTTGCAGGTTTGTACGGAACCCTCGGTGCGCGAGTCCGACTCGCACTTGGCCGGTTTTTTATATTGAGGACAATCAAGATGACCCCACTCCGCTTGATGGTACGAGTAAGCGGCCGGCAGTGTTGGGCAAAATGTAATCTAACTACTGATTACTAACTACGATTACATTAAGTAGTTAGTAATCATGATTACTAACTACTTAATGTAATCGTAAAAAGTAGTTAAACTTTATGATTACTAACTACAAATTGTAGTTGCAATCACGATTACATGATTACTTTTTTTGACTACTTTTTCCTTCCTTGAATGTTTGGTTTCGCGGATCGCTCATGCATGTATCTGTTACTGTAAAAGCTCGAACAACTGTAAATCCTAAGATTTACCAACATGAGTTGGTAAATGTAAGTAATTCTGAAAATAAGAGAAGTTCAAGATTTATTGGCCGGTCACTGTTCAAATCTAATCTAACCAATGTTTTTGTGATTAACCAGACAGACACACAGATGACTGACAGACAGACAGACTGGCAGACTAACAGCCTGAAAGACTGACAGACTGACTGACGGACAGACAGACAGAACGACAGACGGACAGACGGACAGACGGACAGACTGACAGACGGACAGACTGACAGACAGACAGACAGACAGGCAGACAGACAGGCAGACAGACAGACCGACAGACAGACAGACAGACAGACAGACAGACAGACAGACAGACAGACAGACAGACAGACAGACAGACAGGCAGACAGACAGGCAGACAGACAGACAGACAGACTGACAGACTGACAGACTGACAGACTGACAGACTGACAGACTGACAGACTGACAGACTGACAGACTGACAGACTGACAGACTGACAGACTGACAGACAGACAGTCAGACAGACAGACAGACAGACCGACAGACAGACAGACAGACAGGCAGACAGACACACTACCATCTATAATATTAGGATGTATACGTCTACAAATAATTTCACAATATTAGTCTTCAATCCTTGAAATAAACAAACTTCATTGAAACGATCGGATTTTTTAATGTACAGAATACCTATTTTACGACATTATGTGTCGGTAAATCCATACTAATATTATAAATGCGAAAGTAACTCTGTCTGTCTGTCTGTCTGTCTGTCTGTCTGTCTGTCTGTCTGTTACTCTTTCACGCCAAAACTACTGCAACGGATTTAAATGAAATTTGGTATACAGATAATCTAGACCCTGAGATAGAACATAGGCTACTTTTTATTGCGAAAAGGGGTATCCAAAAAAAAGTTACTTTTCCACGCGAACGAAGTCGCGGGCGGCCGCTAGTAGGTAATATTCGACGAAATGTAAGTTCGTAGAACATAAACAATCAGTAGGTAATCAAGTAATCATAACTACTTGATTACAGTAATCAGATTAACAACTACTTCATGTAGTTTGATTACATGTAGTTAACTACATGTAGTTATGATTACATGTAGTTAACTACTTTAAATCGTAGTTAGTAATCTGATTACTAAAATATAGTTAACTACGCCCTACACTGGCGGCCGGTAAATAATATGAGATTGACAGGCACAAAAGAACAAAAGTGTCCATTGAGTCTGTCACTCTATTATCATATCATATTTTCTGCAATGATCAGAAAGTTCTAGAATAGGGATCACGAATAAGTTTCGTTCGGAGTCCGTTAAATGACTGCGGTCCGCACAAAGAACGACGTCTACGATGGTGGGTTCCAGCGGCTCGTAATATCGACTACGATAGGGGTATCAGGACATACGATGTGGGTCTCGCTGTCCGCACAGCGTGGTTCGGCGGTCCGCATTCGGCCCGCGGTCCGCCATTTTGTGACCCCTGGCCTAAAATATAGGTACCTGACTAGTGGGGCGTTCTCACTTCGTTTCGGTACTTAGTTTTGCTAGAATAATGTTATTGTGTGTACCAAATTATCGTTATTACAGTTTAAAAAACAATATTAATTTATATAAGTAGGTAGGTACCTAATATTTTTTGATATCAAGATCAAAATGATTACTTCCTACAAAGTTTTATCATATCACTTTTCCTCATACTGTTTTCAGGTATATTAAATATTTAATAAACTCATATCCAGTAAAGTTTTCCTTATTAGACAGGAATAGCTCAAAACAAAAATGCCTTTTTAACCTTCATAGAGAGTCAAAGCAAATTATCGTGTACGAAATAGCTAAAAATAAATTTTATTACATCCTACGCCTTTTTTGTTAAAGAAGAGGTATGACGTTTATCATCTGACGCCTACTCGTAATATATGTATATACCTTTTGTTATGTAGGTACCAAATTATCTGGATTGGTGTAATACTATTCTATCACATAGTTCATGCGGTAACTGGCTTATAGAACTACAAAGTTAAATAACCACATTTCTCTTCGTATGTGTCACACTGCTGGTATCCGTTTGAAAAGTAAGGGAATAAAGTGTGCACTTGTGTCTGCACACACTCTTGTGCACTATAAGATGTCCACGGTTGATGATATTGGTTGGGGGATAATATTTTACAGTTAATCCAAAAGGGTTCAACTATCAACATCGAGAATTTAAACATACGTTAAGCTCCAAAATTCTTCGAATCCCATACAATTTAAATGCCTTCACTTCGAAATTAACAAGAACTATTCAAAGAATTAATGTATGGCAATAATGCTCGATATCTTTTGAATGTTGTACTTCTGAACTCTCTGCAGTTTTGTTTCGTCGACTCGGCGCAAAAGTTTCCAGGAATTCGTTCTACCTCAGAAATAGGGGGTAATCCAGGAAATACGAACTACGTATGCTAAATTCTGACGGTGTCAGTGGTTTCGTTTGCACGTGTCAGACGGCTTAGCTGAGTGAGTTTGTTTGTGTTTCTAGAGCATCATCATGACTTTGTGTAAATCGCCTTGCATTATACAAATCAATATATTTAACTAATATTATAAAGAGAAAATTTTCAGGCACCTACATTCTAAGTAATAGCTCGAGCAAGTGCTCGAACACCAAGTGGTGTTAAAGTTATCTGATAACAGAGGATCACAAATAACACCCAGACACTGAATAATCACAAGTGCTCATCACGCGAATGTTTGTCCAGGATGGAAATCGAACCCACGACCTTTCAGCGTATGAGGCAGGGTCATGATTACGAGGTAACTCAACTTGGTTTTATTTGATAAATAAATAAATAAATTCACATATTGATGTGACTCCGTAAGTACTAACTAGCTTAAGTTCTTGTGACACAGAAATCAGATAACAAAGGATCACAAATATAATACTTAAATACATATATAACACCCAGACACTGAACAAACACAAGTATTCATCACTCGAATGTTTTTCCAGAGTCGGAATCGTACCCATGACGCATTAGGCTGGGTCACTACCAAATGCGCCATCCAGCCAGTCAACTAACTAATTTACTATCTTAGTATAAAATAATGTGGGTATCACATGAATCTCTTCTTTTAGAACAATCGAGAAGCTCTCAACTAAAAGCCCGTACACCTATATCGCCAAACTTCCGGGCTATATTGTTCAAATTATCTTTTTGAGTGGATCAGCGCTAGCAGTCTCAGTACTTCGGTTTAGTGTTGGGATGAAGTATCGATAAAAATGTCCATAATATTTTGCACATCCTAAAAGGATACAAATTCAGATAAATTAATCAGCATAATTTCATTGATGCATTAGTATATTGTAGGTGATTTGAATTAAACAAATACTTTACACACCGTGTCCAAACGCTGTGAAAATTGTCATTATATTGCTGTTGTACTCGTATATTGTACCGAACTTACTGTTTGACGTTTCAACCGCGTTACAACGGCCGTGGCCCTTAGAATAATAACTCTATAGAAACCTAATGCGTCCGCACAATTAAAGCTTAGTGGGTGGTACCCTAATTGGCGAAGGGGCTCGGTGGTACCCTTAGTGTCAAATGTGACAGCGACCCGAACGTGTCTCCCGAAATAAAAATCATTATGAACGGTTTGTGCGGTTAAATCGTGTCACAATAGAAATTAAAGGGAGAATAAGAATAATATTATCACTATTCACAAGTAAGCTTTCAATATTTCATTGTATCTTGTTTATATTTAATCCAAAATAGAAACGTTTATTTTCAATGTTCAGTGTTGCCCAATTGAGAAAAATATTTTCCCCATTTTTCCTGACTTTTATCCAACTAATTATTTTATAAAACAATTATTGCTAACATATTTTCCTAATGTAAGTACCTACGACATATAGTCGACTGAGGGGCATTTCTCGTGCACTCGACATTGTAGTCGAATTAGACAAGTATTTGTATTGACGATAATTTCATAATTCGACTTCATTGTCGAGTGCTCGCAAAATAAATTATACAAAAAAAAATTTTTGTTATCTTCCATTCATAATACAGTTTAATAATATTCTATTTACACCTCATAAAACATTACCTACCCCAAGCCACACTATTATTAATAATTGTGTTTGCCTAAAGGTTGTGACCTCACAACATACACATACCAATGTACCACCGAAATTGTACGTTAAATTTCCATAATACCTAGTGCTTATTGTCGTAGTTTTTGTGAACGTATCTATTAGATCTATCTCGCAATAAACTTTACATTACTTGTTCATACCACAACCGACCAACATTTTACGACACATTAGAAAACACTATTGAGGCGTCCGATTTATTTCCCCGTTTTCGGGGAAACTTCACCTTTACTAGCATCACATTTTGTAATGACAAAAGTGTCAGTACGGTGCGCAGTAGGCTGCGTGAATTTTTTTGTGTCTCATTTTTGACAGAGCTCTTGTATGGAGACTCTCCTTCTATAGAGTTATTATTCTAAGCCGTGGCCACAAGCGGACTAATCAGTCTAGTTAAGCAAGAAGTACTACAATGTACTTGTTAAATTTCGAATTATTAAATTTCGATCAAACCCACTTTTGCCATGTCTATAGACACCCACAGCATCTAATGGAATCGCAAGTGCACTGCCTTTGACGTCCTTCCCCTGTATTGGGACTCCGGTATCCTCACTCACTCAGCAAAACAACGCAGGTACCTACTGCTTCACAGGAAGTTGGTCTTCTGAGGCCGCGCCGTGGTGATATTCCTAGCGGTTGCGCCAGCTCATTCACACAGAAACGTAGCTCTCTCAAGGTGCAATATATGAAATTATCGATAAGTGTTTCACATCTCTACTTCGGTTGTCTCGTCTTATCCGTCGAACTACTTTTCGCGACAAAGTTTCGGGACTACCCTAATTTGTTTTGGACTCAAATTGGGTTAAGTCCTTAGTGTTTAAGTCTTTAACGAGATTAGTTAGCTTGTGTAAGGTTTTGTTTTATATTGGCACTATTTTTAAAAGAGGGACTTGTTCGTGGTCCTTGTGCTAAATAAATTTAGTAGTAGTTTAAATGTTTATGTAAAAAAGTCTTAATGATTTTTAAATTATACTAACTGTGACCTGCGGTAATGGGCGGCTTATTAGCGAAAATAAATAGTGTATTAAAGTAATAATAATGACTATTTACATTTTTAGGGACAATAATAATTTGCTTTCTTTCATTTTCTCATAGGCTGCATATTTTAGCTACATGTTTTACCAAAAAAATGTCTTAATATTTTCTCGTAGAAAAAAATTGCCTTTACGTTCACCAAGCACCCAATTTTTATTGTTTCCTTTTTTAATATTGTTCTATAATCTTAATTTACATTATTTTGTAATAAGTTGTAAAAACTGTAATTGTTATGCAAGAGTGGAATCTCTTAACACAGGTGCCCATGTGCCTAAAAAGAGATTCCAATCACGTTATGTACTGTAAAATGTTATACCGAATAAAGATTATTTATTTATCTATTTATATTAACTAAAACATCTTGTTAAATTTCCCAGAAGGTGATATACCTTCTGGAAAATTTAAAAAGAGGTTTAGTTTTAACGCACGTCAAAAACCAGTCGATAGGTTTTACATTCTTCTTATTATATTAAAGTTTTCATTTATCTGTTACATTATGTACCTACATGTTAAAGTACAAAGTTTTAATAATTCTGATAAAATGAAGACATTTTTTGAGAAAAATTCAGAGTATATACGGACGGAACTTTAAGATTTTTAATAATAAACTATGAAAGAAGAGAGCATCTTGAAAAGTTAAAAGTGGCCACTTTTAACTTCTTTAATATTCCCAAGTATGGTCCTTGTTACATGAATATTATGTGAACGTCAAATCTCAAAAATCACAAATAATAATTTGGTGCCCAATAAGGAAAATATTTTTATTATGTCTTTAATGCGCAAATTATAATTAAAATCAAGTAGGGGCGCTAAAGAACCGAGCAAACCAACCAACCAACTTTCACGTCATATCAGTTATTACCTTGTTGTGTAAAAATCCGTACTTGAAATAGAACGTCTTAAGTGAAAAAAAAGGAAGAATGTCGTATGTGAAACTAAAGAAGCCAAGGACGGAAGACTAACCTAACCGTTCATCACATACTTCTGAGAAAACTTCAACAAAAAACCTATTTACCAGAGTATTGTTTACACTTAAAACCTTTTACGTTACAACTTTCAATAGAATTTCAATTATATGACTGCGCAATAAAGTTCAGAATACATTTCTAATAGTCTCGTTGTTTATATGTAGGTATGACAAAAACTTTGAGATCGGGGAACAATGAGCATTACGTGTAAGGAAAGGCGGAAATCTTTATCCGTGTAACAAGATTACGTAGTTAACAAAAAAACCGTGGGAAAGGCACGCTTCGGCATGAATGTGCCGATTCGAAAGGAGTAATCCTTCCGTCTCACCGAAGACCGGCCGAAATATTTACTTTCGTGTCTAAGTTGATTGAATATAATTTTAATAGTAAATAGCGGTTTACGATTTATGACGTTTTAAATAAAATATTTACAATCTGGTTTAAACTAATGCTTTTTATGTGAATCGTGAAATAAAAATAAATAATTAAAAATAAAGTATCTATATTTTATAAAAAAAAAATTTATACAAAGCCGGTTATATGATTTGATCATTCTGTATGGGGAGTTAAAAATTTAGCTTTGGAATTTATACGCTACTTACTTGGTGAGAGAGAGAAGTTCCAGTAGCTGCCATCTTACGACTTATTTATATATCCGAGAGCTATAAGGTCTGGTTCAGACATACAGGGTGGTTTTTTAGTGACGTCAAGAATTTTTTTTTAGATTCCACACACCTGGGGGTATCCAAAAATACCCCATGTATGTTCAGCGATTTTTGTAGTTTTCGAGTTATAATTTTTAAAGGTTTTTTTAAAGTATTCTGCCAGCGAGGCTTAAAAAAGGCATAACTTTTTTTTATTGGCTATTTTGTAATTCTTTTTTTATGACATGATTTTCTAGAATGTAATTCATAATAAAAAATATTTCGCTTCCTAAAACCACTTAATGTTACCCAAAAAGGCCATGAAAGTTAGGATTTTAGATTTAGTAGGATTTACTCAAACATTCAACTTCAAATTAAAAATACAAAGAGGAGTTTCCATAGCTTCGAAGTTAGTTTAAAAACTTCACAGGGTCCTAAACTATCGATATCATGAAAAAAAAATACTACTTAATGGGCCTTTTTTTGAAGTTATCGACCTCCGAACGCAGATAGGCGAAAATTTATGAAACTCAATAAGGCAATTTTTGCTCGATTGAAGGATTTACTCAAACATTTAACTTCAATTTAAAGTACAAAAGGAGTTTTAATAGCTTCGGATTAAGTTTAGAAACGTAACAGGGTCCTAAACTACCAATATCATGAAAAATAATACTACTTTATCAGCCTCTTTTTGAAGTAATCGGCCTCCGAACGCAGCTGCGCAGATAGGCTAGGATGTATGAAACTCAATTGAAGCTATTTTTCTACTTTTTAACATTCCAATAGCAAATAAACCTTGAAATGCGATAGTTTTAAAAAAGCACGTTCGGCATGAATGGGCCGGCTCGACCAGTGTGATACCACGGCCTCACAGAAGACCGGCGTACAGCCGGTGGAAGACCGGCGTACAGCCGGTGGAAGACCGGCGGCAGCACCTGCGCTGTGTTTCGTCGAGTGAGTGAGGGCACGAGGCCCAATCAGGGGGAAAGGGGGTTAAAGGCAGCGCACTTGAGACTCTGGTGTTGAAGGTGTCTATGGGCGGCTCCATTGCTTACCATCAGGTGATCCGTCTGTTTGTCTGCCACTATCACATAAAAGAAAGTAAAAAAAAGCGCACGTGTTTTGTTTGCGTTATTTTCTTTCCATATTGAACTAATTACGCTGTGTTAACTAGATTTTGATATACTCACTTATTGACTTAGTGAGTAACTCATAGTACTGCACAATCCAAGTCATTAAGTAACAAGCACAGGCGCAAAAGAGGCTAATAAAGTAGTTTTTTTTTTTTTATGATATTGGTAGTTTAGGACCCTGTTACGTTTCTAACTTAATCCGAAGCTATTAAAACTCCTTTTTGTACTTTAAATTGAAGTTAAATGTTTGAGTAAATCCTTCAATCGAGCAAAAATTTGCCTTATTGAGTTTCATACATTTTCAGCCTATCTGCGTTCGGAGGGTCGATAACTTCAAAAAAAGGCCCATTAAGTAGTATTTTTTTTTCATGATATCGATAGTTTAGGACCCTGTGAAGTTTTTAAAACTTACTTCGAAGCTATGGAAACTCCTCTTTGTATTTTTAATTCGAAGTTGAATGTTTGAGTAAATCCTACTGAAAACTAAAATCCTAACTTTCAAGACCTTTTTTGGGTAACATTAAGTGGTTTTAGGAAGCGAAATATTTTTTTCATTATGAATTACATTCTAGAAAATCATGTCATAAAAAAAGAATTACAAAATAGCCAATAAAAAAAAAGTTATGAATGTTTTAAGCCTCGCTGGTAGAAAACTTGAAAAAAACCTTTAAAAAAATTATAACTCAAAAACTACAAAAAATCGCTGAACATACATGGGGTATTTTTGAATACCCCTAGGAATGAGGAATCTAAAAAAAATTTATTGACGTCACTAGTTAGACCACCCTGTATTTATGTCTTCTTGAAATTTTGCTCAGACGACGGCGGTTAACTTCATAGAGAGAACGTTAGGTTCTGACAAAATATAAATACTGTTTTGGTACTTTGTGACAAAAAAAAATATATAATTAATTTTTCGTTTAGAATTTATCGTGCTAGTTTACGTCATTTTTAAGCGAAATCAACTTATACCGAAATGCGACACATGTGTTTTTCTTTGCCAAAACACCTATAACACACGTAAGTTGTCCTAGTTTGGGACCCGGACAACTTATGTGATTTTGTCTCAGCGTACTTATTTATTGCCACTAAAGCGCTGCGGGCCTCTTTTTGACGCTCGACGCAAACTTGAAAACGCCATCCGGCTAGTAAAATATTCTATCTTCTGCCACTTTTAGTATGTCCGCGGCAAGAAAGTGAAGTTATGAATTTGACTATGCAGAAACCAATTTTAATAGAAAGTCTTATTTTTTACAATTGCGCAAAATAACGGTCATCGCTATTCTTTCATGCCGCCAGCTATATAGCGTTGTAAATATAGTTACTCATTTAATTAGATATATTCCCAAACAGGACGAGGCTCTCAACCCAAACTCGAGTCCATCCCTGCCTCAAAGTTTTCGCACTAAATATTTATCTCTGGAATGTGAGCTGAATCAAAGTTTCCACTCCATTCAGAGGTATTTTGATAAATGGGAGTTCTTGAAATACGAAAATAGTTGGCAATGCAACACTGTGTCCGAATAATATTAGTTGCAGTAATTCCCAAATCACTGAAGCTGAAAATGCTTTTAGTTTCTGCATAAAATACGAGTAGATCATCGTAACTTTCATAGTATTATTAATAGTTGATTTTAACAAGTTTTCTAAGTACTAGCTCTCTCACTAGTTTTCGCAATGCGCGTTGTATGACAAAATAAAAATTGATTCGGTCAGATTTTTTGTTAAATTCATACATTTCATACATTGATCTGACTCCGTACTAAATAGCTTATTAAGCACTTGTGTTACAAATCAAACAACAGAGGTTCACAAATGTAATACTTAAATATAAATTTTACACCCAGACACTGAAAAAACACAAGTAAGTTAATCACACGAATGTTTGTCCGGGTTAGGGATAGAACCCATAACCTATGGCGTACGAGGCATGGTTACTTTTTCCATCCGGCCAGTTCACCCAGTGTTTCATTTTAATTTTGAATCTACCACACATCCCATTTTTTTCTACGTGTATACAGGCATAGGAAGAGCCAACTAAAAGGTGGTAACTCCAAAGATATCTTTGGGTAACTCTATAGCTACTGAGCGTTTTTTATTAGATGGTACGAGCAGACGGATCATCTGATGGTACACGATTGCCTATGGTACACCTGCAACACCAGTGGAGTCACAAGTGCGCTGCCAACCTTTAACCCCTTTTGCACCCAATTGGGCCTCTGGTACCCTCAGTCACTCGGTTTCAGATTCAACACTATTTGATGATTTCGTTATTCGATGCATACTTACATATAAATCAGAACTATTTTATGCCGACGCGGGGACATAACCTAAGACCAACCAGCCATTGCTACAGACCACTACTAAACCAAATCACTCCAGAAGCTTTCCTCCAAACTGAAAGTACTTAAACCCTTGACACATCCAACATAAACAGAAATCCTTTATTCCCTACTCTGGAGATGCTTATAACATTTCACAAGCCACAGTTTGATGTTTTGACGCGAAGCAAAGTTGAAATAAGTACGAGCAAAATTACATTACAGAGTTTGCTTTAGTTTTAATTATGGTATGAGTTTGTGTAGGCTTTTGATGAATTTCGCAACTAGTGATGCGTAATGCGTGAGTATTTTTTTCTCTTATAGTAATTCAAAAATTAAAAATTTGAAAGACCCCCCGACACTCATTTTCTGACGGCAGCCATCTTGGATTTGAAATCTGTCACAGTAAATATAATAATCTGCTACTCAAGCCCTTTTATAATACCCATATGGGAGTTGTGTCAAAATAGACATATTATCTTTGTGACGGCGGCCATCTTGGATTGATTTTTATCCTAGCTAAGAACCCCCCTATATTCATCTCTCAAACAAAAAGTCAGTATCATGGCAGTGCTAACTAACGGATGTGAAGGCGTGCCAATGTAGGCTCTCCATTTGCTTATTTTCAGGCTGAGTTGAGTCAATATACAGAGCCACTTTAAACAAAATAATACAGTTACACCCCACAAATGAAAATTGGCTTGAAGGCATACGAATGAGTATCGAGTAGTTTTCAAATTGTTTCCGAAGTCACGTATGATGACCAGACTTAGACCTCTTGAGGTGTTTTTTTTTTGTAATGTGTTCAGGACACAAGTGACACAAGTAAGTGTGAAATTTAACTCAAGTCCCATCACTTCTATGTTTAGGTTTAGGATGAATTATGCTACATTAATAATTTTCAATGTTGAATCGTTTGCGACGGTTAACGAGTCAAGTTACTGTGAAGATTATTCGAATGTTGGCAATAAGTTTTACAATGAGACATGTGTACATATTAGTGGCTTGGTTTATTGTTACACATCCACACACCACATAAGCCACACAATACAATGTATTTTCTCCAGCCGATACTCAACCTTATTATCAGTTGCTTTTGGTTCAATATTAGTAGAGGATATTTGGCAGATTAAAGTAATCTCAGGTGTGGCTGTCTGTACAACGACGCAAGTGATATAATTTACCAACGTGAGCCATGCTTGTCTGCCACCTATCTTAAAAAACCGGCCAAGTGCGAGTCGGGCTCAGCGCACAAAGGGTTCCGTAGCAGCAAATATAAGATTTTAAAGGTGTACATACTGTAGTATATTTTTTGATCTATCTTATAAGGTTCAGCCATCGTTTTCAGTGTAAGCACAATAACTTAACCAAAATTACAGTTAAATCAACTATCTCAAAAACTATAAGAGATACTTTGATCAAACCAAAAATCGTTGAAGAGTAATTAGCATGGCATCACCTCTATTTTTTTTAGAATTTATACCCCGTAGTTATAAAAAAATAGAGGGGGGGGGGACATACTTTTTCCGACTTTGAGAGCTGATATCTCAAAAACCGTTCACATTTAAGGAAAAAATGTTTTTTAGAAACTTTAATCATTTTAAAAGACCTTTCCATTGATACCCCACACGGGTATGTACATCGAAAAAAAAAATTTCATCCCTCAGTTACATGTATGGGGGCCCACCCCCAATTATTTTTTTTACTATTTAGTGTCATATTTTTGTATGCGGTTCATACAACACATATTTCCATCAAATTTCATCACTGTAGTACTTATAGTTTCCGAGTAAATCGGCTGTGACAGACGGACAGACGGACAGACGGACAGACGGACAGACGGACAGACGGACATGACGAAACTATAAGGGTTCCGTTTTTGCCATTTTGGCTACGGAACCCTAAAAAAAAGTGACATGGTTTATTTTCAGTAAATATGGTTCCTTGCTTAGTTGTGTCTATTTAGCATTTAGCCAGTATGAAATATTATTCATCAAATTAAATCGATGTACGTTTAAATACAGGACGTATCTGTGAACATTTATATCCTTTCAACTACGTCTTCTACCAATCATTCTAAGCAACATTTGGTGTATGACTTTTGCAAATTTGCACGAACAAAAATTATTAAAAATTAAAAATAATTCGACAAATTTTCAAAAGCCGTAAAACAAATGTTGTTCGGAATGGTTTGTAGAAAACTTAGTTAATGGGATGTAAATGTGCACAGTCTATATACGTAACTACTTTTTGAAAATATAAGCATAGGTACTTTGTACACATAATATTATGCTTTTAGTTGTTGACTAGTTACTTCCATGTTTAATAAATCAATATTTTCTTTGTTACAGAAATGCATGCACAAATCAACAACAAGACTCAACCGAAGATACACAACTAGCCCCATGATAACTTATGGCTTTCGACAGAGCTAACCATTTCAAACTAGAATGGGGAGTGAAGATACAAAAATTTACACCCCCACAGATGTTAAACATACTGATAGTAAAAAACTTAATATCGATGAATTTAAGGTGATAGAAAATAGCCAAGATGGTGTCGAAATGTTAACTAAAGATGGTTTGAAAAGGACAAAAGTAACGAGTAGAAATGCCAATTCATTATTTTTGTTGCTAAGGATAATGGACAATGCTTTAGTGAAGTTTTGGGTTGTTCTGTGTCTGGTAGTTTGTGTGTGTGCGCGGGAGCAGAGGTTCGCTATAGAGCCGCAGGATCAGGTGAGAGAACGACATTTTTTTATTTTTTTTTATACTAGACGTTGCAAACGAGCAAGCGTGTCACCTGCTGGTAAGTAATCATCGTCGCCCATGGACATCTGCGAGATCAGCGAAGTCGCTGCTGCGTTGCCGGCCTTTTAAGAAGGAGTATGCTCTTCTCTTGAGTCCCTAAGTCATAACCGTCAGGAAATACTGCCGCATCTAAACTGTTCCACAAAACCGAGGTTCGAAGAATATTCTGTGAGAAACGCACAGTGCTGGATCGAGCCTATACTGTCCCACAGCTGGGCAAAGGCTCTCCCTAAATCCTTCCATTCCATTAAACAGTGCCTGTTTCTCACTTAAGTATGAGAATGGAATTTACTAAAGTATGTCCTTACCGCATTAGGCGCTAACAGTGCCAATAGATGGCGCTGGGCGACGACTACATTGTGCAAGCATCTTCACTTAACACCAGGCGTGATCAAGGCCAGATGCTTGTCTGTCGTAAAATATAAAAAGCTTTATCGCAAGAGGGCGTATCTTTCTAAACTTTAACATAATGTTGTTAAATTGTTGATAGAAGACGTGGTTAGGAATGTAAATGTTCACAGATAGACCCTGTATAATATTAATAAACCAACC
This sequence comes from Cnaphalocrocis medinalis, assembly GCA_014851415.1. Lineage (NCBI taxonomy): Eukaryota > Metazoa > Arthropoda > Insecta > Lepidoptera > Crambidae > Cnaphalocrocis > Cnaphalocrocis medinalis. The sequence continues at coordinate 4,292,533 of CM026296.1, read as the reverse complement.
TTTATTATCTCGATTCTATTAAAATCCCTACGTTTCCTTGAAAAAAATCTTATCAAAAGAATATGCTGTTTATTGGAATATTTCGTTTAATATCATGCCATTCTATAATTCTCCGATACCCGGGCTTGACAATATGATTAAGATATCCCTAATAGATTTACTATTATATGTATTAATACAAGTACAGTCAACCACACATCAGGTTTGGAGGGATGTCTAGGCTCCGTGGCATGGTCTCATGACATCCTTCCATGAACGAAGAGAGAGTAGCCCAGGAGTTCATAAAAATGGAGGTCAGAGCCTTATTATTAGATACTACTAGAATACGCCCGCAGCTTCGCTCGGTTGGATTCTGACTTAAAATATAAAAATATTTTAAAATAATAATTATTAGGCAGCAAGCTGATCAATCTTAATTCGATGACTTTATTTCTATTATGGAGGCCTTTGCCCTGCAGTGGGATAGATATTATAGGCTAATAAATAAATAAATACGCCAGACAATCACACCAATCAACCTGGTCTCAAACAAGGGTAACCCCTGTACTATGAGTACCAGGTGACGATAATTAACTGGCAGCGTTAACGCAGAAAGCTCATACCAAAGTAAATTTTGAAAATGTAGTTTCCTAAATTTACTTGACTGGGAATCGAACCCAGGACCTTCCGCGTTTCGGGCGAACACCTTAGCCACAGCGCCATCAATACTTTGCTCTTTTTACCTATTTTTATCAAACAGGAGATTTGATATAATTTGGTTGCTTAATAATAAAAAGAAACACATAAATTTATGCACCATCAAAAGAAATGAACGCTTCCCATCTCCTACCCTTTTCCTACAGGAAGGAATTTTTAATATCCGCCGTCTCAAATACAAGCCTTTCTATGTCAATTTTGCTTTAGTTAGTGAAAGAAAAATATCGGCCATATTACTCGGAGAATTCGGTCCAAAATGTCTGATTTATGGCGTATGCCATTATTATGTTTGTGCTTGGATTAAATGCGCGCGTTTTTACTCCGACGATAGTGCTGTAAGTGACTTAACATCGATATTTACCTAGAATAATAAAAGGTTAAACCTTGATGTACGGTCAACACATAGAGCGGTCAGGGCCAGTCAAGGTGGACCGACAATCTAGTGACTGCATCCCATCTGGCCCGGTGATACGTTTAGCGGGCCAGATGACACAAATTAAGTGCCATCGTCCCCGGTAAGGAGAGAAAAGAGAAAACGCCTCGAAATTTGTGAAGCTACTATGTTAAAAAAAAAGTTAGGGTATGGTTAGGTGTTTAGGGTAGAGGTTAGGTTAGGGTTATTTTTTTATGACCACCTAGAAATACTTAAATTTATTCCGGGTGGTCATAAAAAAAATAACCTTAACCTAACTTAAGAATTTCTGGGAAGGATTGGGGGAGGCCTATGTCCAGCTGTGGACGTCTATTGGCTGAATAATGAGCCGCACTTACCTACAACCACAAGATAAAATTATACACATATAATAATACTTACAATTTATTATACGACTAGTGGCCCGCCCTCGCTTCGCTTCGGTATTTTAATTTTTTGAACGAAGTAGAATTCACAACAATCAATTTTGGTGATCGTAAACCTTAAAGAAGGAATCTCAAAAGATTTGATTTAAAAAATGCTGGAAACTCTATAACTTTACTTTGTCAAATTTAATCAGTTCCCCCGTTCACCCCTATAGGGGTGAATATGAAGACACCGAAAGCACCCTTTAAAGATTGAAGAAAAACAATACCAAAATCACTTTTATAAAATTTCTATGCAAAGCCTAAGTACCAATTTTCAAGATTCTAGCTTCAAAAAATGTCAATACTTCGTATCAACCCCCTTTTCCCCCCTTTTTAGGTTGAAGAAAAAAATAACGAATTCACTTTCATTACATTTGTATGCAAAGCGCAAATACCAAGTTTCAAGCTTTAAAATTGATAATACGGCGTTTCATCCCCCTTTCCCCCCTTTTTAGGTTGAAGAAAAAAATGTCGAATTGAGTTTCATTACATTTGCATGCAAAGCCCAAATACCAATTTTCAAAGCTCTAGCTTTAAAAATGTCGAATCTTCCATACGACCTTTTAACCCCCTTTCACCCCTTTGTAAGCTGAAGAAAAAAAAATGCTGAAATCACATTCATTTAATTTGTATGGAAAACCCAAATACCAATTTTTAAGACTCTAGCTTTAAAAATAATAAATCTCCCATACATTGTTTTAACCCCCATTTCACCCCTTTATGGCTTGAATTTAAAAAAAAACTGAAACAGGTAAATTTTTATTTTTGATAATCATCCATAATCCAAATTTTCAAATCTCTAACGTCTAAATTGAAAGACTTTCATACTAACGTAAACCCCCCCTTTCAACCCTTTAGGGGGTGAATTTCGCAAAACCCCTTCTTAGTGCGCCCCTACATAGTATGAACTACCTATGTTTCTAATTTCATGATTTTAGGTCCAGTAGTTTTGGCTGTGCGTTGATAGATCAGTCAGTCAGTCAGTCAGTCACAGGCCGAGGCGTTACCTCTTTATTAATAGTATAGAAGAAGATATAGAAGATTATTTCGAATAGAAAAACGTAGGGGAATCCGGAAGTTCTAGCACTGCCGTCAAATAGTGATTCACACTTAAAGTTTACTCACAAGTTCACATTTAAGTTGCGATATTTCTAAGACCCACTAATTTTTCCCAACAATCCCCCTCCCCCCCCACAAACCTTACCTACATAAGAATAGAAAATTAAATTCAAAGTGGATGAAAGAAGTTCACTGATAAAGGCCAGTTTGTCTTTTAAATAAAAATGTCGCTATGCAAGTTTTGCTTGCGTTGTCTAAAGTTGGCCCTTGTTATGGTTATATTACCAAGTAGCTGCCGGCGATCTTCGTACTGAATAACTATAATGTCATCATAATTATAATAGCTATGGCTTTTCTTGGGTGAAAAAATACTATTTCTATCTGTATAATACTCTTAGCTCTTAGTTATAAGACAACTATTAAAAAGCATATTGCATATTTTATAGATAGTTTTCAAAGCACATTGCAAATGACAATTAAAAACGCACCGGGGAAAGAGCCCTTAGCAAGTACCTGGTGAGCGTCTTTTTTTTTTTTTTTTTTTTTTTTTTATGAGATAGGGGGCAGACGAACAGACGGTTCACCTGATGGTAAGTGACTACCGCCGCCCATGGACACCCGCAACACCAGAGGAGTCGCAAATGCGCTGCCGACCTTTTAAGAAGGAATACGCTCGCTTTTTGAAGGTTTTTTGTCTCCCAAGATTCGGTCCGTATGCCGAGACGGTAGGAAGGACCATGGGCTGGTGGAGGGACCTGTGTCTATTAGATACTACTAGTATACGCCCGCAGCTTTTCTCGTTTGGATTCTAACTTACCATTAAAATAAAATAATATTTCAAAACAATATTTAGGCAGCATGCTGATCAATCTTAATCCGACTGACTTTATTTCTATTATGGAGGCCTTTGCCCTGCAGTGGGAACGATATTATAGGATAATAAATAAATAGATACGCCAGACAATCACACCAATCAACCTGGTCTCAAACGAGGGTAACCCCCTATATATATACTATATGTATATACTATGAGTACCAGGTGACGATAATTAACTGGGGGCGTCAACGCAGAAAGCCCATACCAAAGTAAATTTTGAAAATGTAGTTTCCTAAATTTACTTGACTGGGAATCGAACCCAGGACACCGAACACCTTAGCCACAGCGCCATCGAGGCCTTCAATACTTTGCTCTTTTTTACCTATTTTTATAAAATAGGATATTTGATATAATTTGTTGCTTAATAATAAAAAGAAACACATAAATTTATGCACCATCAAAAGAAATGAACGCTTCCCATCTCCTACCTTTTTCCTACAGGAAGGAATTTTTAATATCCGCCGTCTCAAATACAAGCCTTTCTATGTCAACTTTGCTTTAGTTAGTGAAAGAAAAATATCGGCCATATTACTCGGAGAATTCGGTCCAAAATGTCTGATTTATGGCGTATGCCATTATTATGTTTGTGCTTGGATTAAATGCGCGCGTTTTTATTCCGACAATAGTGCTGTAAGTGACTTAACATCGATATTTACCTAGAATAATAAAAGCTAACTACTTATGTGATGTACGGTTAACACATAGAGCGGTCAGGGCCGGTCAAGGTGGACCGACGATCTAGTTAACCGGAGCCGGTTGCCGGAGTCAGGACTGATCTGTGTGGAGAACATTGGGGAAGGCCGATGTACAGCAGTGGACGTCTATTGGCTGAATAATGATGATGATGATTAGTCGCACATATCTACAATCACAAGATAAAAAATTGTACACACATAATAATACTGCATTTTAATAATTAAAGACTATACTGGGCATAGAAAAAAAAAAGTAGGGGAATCCGGAAATTCCTAAAATCAAATAACGGCAGTGCGATTAGAAACTGACTGATGAATATTAACTCATTAATTCATAGGTGGCATTCGAGCAGACGGATCACCTGATCCGACTTAAGTTTACTTACGCACAAGCTCACATTTAATAAGTAGAATAGAATAGAAAACGTTTATTTGGCACCAAAAATACAGATATTATCAAAATCTTATAATATAATTAATCTAATTAATTATTATACAACAAACTAAATCTAAAGTTACGATATTTCTATGACCCACAATTTTTTCCCAGCAATCCCCCTCCCCCCACAAACCTTACATAAGAAAAGAAAATTAAATTCAAAGTGGATGAAAGAAGTTCACTGATAAAGGCCAGTTTGTCTTTAAAATAAAAATGTCCAGTAGGTGCGGACTTTTACAACCGCTATGCAACTTTTGCTTGCGTTGTCTAAAGTTGGTCCTTGTTATGGTTGTATTACCAAAGTAGCTGCCGGCGATCTTCGTACTGAATAACTATAATGTCATCATAATTATAATAGCTATGGCTTTTCTTGGGTGAAAAAATATCATTTCTATCTATACAATGCTTTTAGCTCTAAGTTTATAAGACCACTATTTAAAAGCATATTGCATATTTTATAAGATAGTTTTAAAAGCACATTGCATAAGACAGTTAAAAGCGACATCTGATGAATAGAAATTCAAATTTCTCATATGTAATATTAATCCAGTTTTGGTCTTTAAAATAAAATACGAAATCAAGTTTAGTGACCTTTACCCACATTTCATAGTATTCACTATGAATTATCCTCCACTTTTTTTCATTGCCCTTTTAATATATCAAGTTTTCAGTAACATAACTCTGTTTTGTGTGCGATAAAAAGTATATTTATTAATTCAAATAAAACATTAAAGGCACTTTGAAAATCAGTAACCCAAGAGGAATATATGCAAAATTTTATCAGAGTACCTATATTATTCCCTCGGCCATCGCATCACGATAAATTATGTACAAAGTAAATAAAGAACCTCATCGGTAAAATTTCCAATACTATTCAAAACATTTTAACCTACGAATACTCGTATTTACCGCAGAGAATTAATTTTAATCGCATCGCTCGAGCCCGCGCCATTTGTGTTATTGTACAACGAAACGCTGGTTCGGTCGGCATAAATCATTTAATTATCCGACACCGCCAATAAATTAATTCATTTTGTGTTTCAATAATTGCTTTGATCGGATGCTGGATAACAGAGATAGTAAGAGCCTTTAGCCATCGCTAAACTACTAAAATAAACTAGGCGAATTAGTAGTGTCAAAAATAGGAATATGTTTCGCGCCACCCACATTGAAGCCAAAAGTAAGATGTGAATATGAACGTTACTTATCCAATGGCTAACATTGACATATTCTGTATTAATATGAAAAGGCAATATTCAGACGACTTGAGAACCTCCTCCGTTTTGTTATCGGTTAAAAAGGACAATGGTATTTTACAATGATACTCCTACTCGTTGACGGGTTCAGGTGGGACTCAAACACGTAATCTTCCACAGTCCGGGTGGCTGTACTACCAATTATACTTTTTTTTTTTCCAGGGGAAACCATCATGGCCTTCACCTTGCCATATGTGGGGGACAAGGTGGTGTGTGGGACTCTAACACTAACCAAAACCCCTGGGGTGTCCATCTCATCGCAATCGCGGTCGGCGCAACCCCACAGCCGGGACTGGACCGTACCGCAAATCAGCCCAATGCAGCCCTTCCCAAATGCGCGACCTACCAGGATACCCAGTAGGATTGTTTCCCTCGCGGAGTCGTGATACTGAGCAAGCCACTCCCCAGTAGTGGCATGGTCACGTACTCCGAAGCCCGTTTAGTCGCCTCTTACGACAGGCCGGGAATACCTTGGCGGTATTCTTCCAGGTCCAGCAAAAAATATGTTTCGTATTTTTCGAACATAACTCGTGTTTGTGATCACCAGTCCGCATTGGGTACGCGTGGTGATTAAGTCTAATCCCATTATGGTAGCGAATATTTGATTTCCTTTGCCCTTTCTGCTTGACCCAAAGGTTGACTGGTAGAGAATGCCTCTTGGCATTAAGTTCGCCTATTGTACGAAGTTTTGTGCAATAAAGTTTTAAATAAAATAAATAAATAAATTTCTATGGAGACCGTTTCCCTGGAGTGAAACAGTATTCAGGCTGATACTTTACTGTTTTTGCTCTTGTTTACAGAGTGCAGTAGTAGGGTCAAGAGTGACCCTGCCATGTCGGGTGGAGAACAAAGCTGGCCAGCTGCAATGGACCAAAGACGACTTCGGGTTGGGTACACACCGTCATCTCACGGGTTACGAACGGTATAAGATGATTGGGAGCGATGAAGAAGGTAATTCTGTAATTTTTTTTTGTAATATTGCTCTATTCTCTTTATGAACTTCTTCAATGTCTAGTGAAATAATTGCTATAATGAGGGGAGTCAACTGTCGAAGTCAGTCAAAGTCACGGTACCTCAATAAAGCGTTTTCAATGACTTTTCGAAATTCATGGACATTTTTAGACTTCCCATAATTCACAGAGCGAATGTTGCTCAAAATGATTGGTAGAAGGTGACTAAAGGGATGTAAATGTTCATTGTTCACTGATACGCCACGTAGAGCTTGAACAAATCTCGGACTTTACGAAAACGCCTGGAGGCGTCCACTAGTACTCGTACATAATTATAGGTACTATAGCGAATAAAGATTTATGATTAATTATAAGCTTATATAATTATTCTACAATGTAAACGTTTGTTACAAAAATGTAGAAAAGAAATATCACATTACTAATTCAAGCTATATTGTTTCAGGGGACTATTCTCTCGACATAAAAGAAGTTTCATTGGATGACGATGCTTTATACCAATGTCAAGTCAGTTCTGGACCTAGAGGTAACTTTAATTATTATTTTTCAAATATAATTACGCTACTTAATAATTTTACTAGAAAAAAAGGGATGCGCACTAAAATGGGTATTAACTTCACCCATGTCATATTTTCTAACAAGGCTCACAATCGCTAACTATATCTAACAATAAACATTTATGCCTTATCCTTAAAAAAATCATAGTAGAGACTCCAATACTGTACTCTGCCATCTACATTTGAGTTTAAAAAATTAAAAAGTTAAGGTGGTAACGATTATAAAATCATTACAATAAATCGATGAAACCTCGATAAATATTATATCCGACTTTAATGCTCAGGGAGTAAATTGGACCTTTTAATCGCATCGTAGATCTTAGCAATTAAAAACTTTCTAGACTGTTAGACACTGTAGGGCTTAGCGAAGTTCTAGATATATCTAAGAATACGTTATAATATAGGCGGCTTTATACGGAGCGTTGAGATATCGTGTGTGTGTCATTCAGCAAAGAGTTGGCTATCGATACTCTACTATCGATATTTTGAATATATTAGTTTTCTATATTATCGATGATGCTAAACTATCGATAGTTCAGCAACATTAATTCAGCATCATGCTATAAAGTGAGACCCGCTGTACTAAAATAGTTAAGTGTACCTACAAAATTTTAGTAAAAAATGGCTGTTATTTTAAACTGACATCACCTAAATATGTGCATATACTTGCAACTGGAATGGTGCGCTGCCAATTTACTCCTTTTCCCTCAATTGGACCTTTGATACCCTTATTCAATCGGCTAAATAGCGCAATAGTTTTCTCCAGCCAGTTTTCTGTAAGGATGTATCACTCCGATCATGCTGGTCCATTCATTGGTATGCGTGGCTCTTCCACCTATAGACTAAAACAGCACTAAAATACCATATTTCAGTGGGAAGGGTTATTGCAGCGCTGAAGCTGGTGTTCTTGAGACCAATCGTGCGCCATCTTCTGACACTAATCAGTTTTGGCAACCCTGAATTTCTAATTGGAAGGTCACTGGAGCGTCGCTCATCTCCTCGTCATGTCTTTTACTGAGTAACTTTATACTGTACCTCTACATAGTCTAGGCTCTTGCACAGGCTATTTAGACGCAGCGTCCCTTTGAGCCAGTCTCGCTTTGTGCAAGACAACGGACGCGCCTCGAGCCAGCGGTGCGGAATTAAAGTTATTGCGAGATACGGTATTATGCTGCAGGTCAAGGAAAAAGTCTAAGACTTGGGTTTTATTGAAAACTTGTTCAAAGTAGACGAAGCAGATATTTTTATGATGGTCAAAAGGCGAAGGGCTTTCCTGATGTGAAGCATATAAATCAGCAAGAAACTTAGTAGTTTCTCATTACTATTACGTAATAGATTACGTAATAATACATACGTATGTATGATAATGATGACTGTTTTAATTGAGTCAAATATAAATTTGACTCAGGTTTTCGTTCTCCATTTTACGCCCAAACCTATCGCTTTAGATGTAGGAGTACGCTTAGGTCACAATCCAGGATTTAGAGAGTCTGATTATTAAAAAGAAGTGACTATCATCTGACCTTGGCATTGTCTTCCTTAATTCCATATAACAGCTCTTTTATAGACCTGATTTCGTACTAGTCCAGGGATCGAACCGAATGAAAATGAACTTAGCGTATGAGGCAGTGTCAGTACCAAATGCGCCATCTGCCCACATAAAAGTCTTGTGAAGTCTAAAGTTTATAAATAAAATAAAAAAAATACCTGTTCTCGGCGTGAGACACAGAAAGACAAAACGAGTGTGGACGGAGACAAATCCTCGCTTTGGTTTCTTTGGCTTAGATACTTATGTAGGTATGTACAGTGGCCAGCACATCAAGTTACTACAATCTGTCAAATTTCCTCAGTTGATATTGAACCAAACACGTTTGACATAAAAATTAAGTTTGATTGAAGAAATTTGACAGATTATAGTAACTTGATCTGCAGGCCACCGTACAAAATTTTGTTAAAATGTGATACTATTTCTAAGCTCTCAGTCTCTTGGGCCCAGGGCTGTCTAGAGTCGTGGCACTTTAGCACACCTCCTTATAGTTACACCTCTGCTGCTTAGCGTGTATCCAACGAACTATTCGATATTAATATAAACTAGTTTTTTCTGTTTCTATGAATTCTACATCCTAAGCTATGGCTTTGGAACCGGTCTCCTTGCCATATCTAGAGTACAACTGTTAGGTCTGCGAATCTTGTAAAATAGCAATTCTCTTATTTAGATCGCGGCTACATTTGGAATTGAGATGAGAACCATCCAGTTAGCCGCCATCTTGGGTTCAAAATAGATTGTTATTGGGTAAAACTTAACTTAGGACTTTTCTTGTGGAGCGTGGACTGTAGTTTCGCTGGTGTACCAATCATGAACTGATATCGGCAATTAAATTATTGTATTTTTCCAAAGCACGAAAAATTCGATTTCTACCGAGAAGAATCAGCAAGAAACTTAGTAGTTTCTCATTACTATTAAGTATGATAATGATGATTGTTTTAATTGAACTCAAATAACTTTACCCTCTTCTTGAAAAACGCTGAAATTAGATTCCCCGAAGAAAATCTGAAAATCAAATATCAAACAGAATTTGTTTTATAATCCAATATTCGAAAACTTAGCACAAACGAGCTATCTTTCTTATTGTTTTTTAATTAATTCATGAAACTTATAATAACGCTAGAACCTTATAAAATAATAGAATCAGAGATGAATGTATGAATGGATAAATTTCCAATCGTATTAATGGGAAAATACATTTCATTTTGTTTAAAAACATGGGATAACAATTACATGAAAATCAAATAAAATAGAAATTGCAACAGAAAATCACAATAATTTAATTTTAATCAATTATTGCAAGCATAAGAGTTTATTTTTGGAAAAACAATTATTAGGGCATCCATAGCTTGAAACTTTTAATTTCAAATCCTTTGTTCTCTTTGCTGATATTCTGCTTGAAGTATTGGCACTAAAAAGTAGTTCCATTAAAAGCTTGTTTTGTCCTTTTAGTTTTAAATTCTATTCTAGTTAAAATAATAGGTTTTAAAACGATATTAAAGACTTGGCATAGATACAATTTTAAAGTCGGCCTGATGGCACTGAACAATTAATAATGTTTTTTATTACTTCTGAAATATAAAATACTATGTTTTCATATGGCCGAGTTAATATTATTTTAAACATTGGTATTACATGATCTCACAACTTTTTACGGTAGAACAACTGAATTGCGAGGCTCGGTGTTTTTAACAAGTATTGTTTTTCATAGGATATTCTCTTCCGTTACGGGGTGAATCGTTGGCTCTATAGAGCTAGGTTATTAATTCTATTTATAAGGAAACCTATTGGGTCCCACAAAAAATGTAAGGATTGGAGCAGTATTCGCCCTGTATTTCTTATAGTTAATTAATAATCCTTTCCCAAACATGAGATACTGTTGGGAAATAATACGAAACCGTTTCTCACGGCAATTTAAAATGAGATGCAATGATAATGCCGACTCACTTCCGCTGGTTTTGCAACATTCATTGTCCTACAAGGATGTTTATAGTTTATTTTGACAGTAATTGGTTGATATATCTCTTTTTCTTATGAATTACTACTACTAGTACAAGAAAAGCAAACACGCAATCTTTTCGTTCTTTAGCTATCGCGCGTTGGTAATAATTTTCCATCGTGTAAAGTCAATTTAAAAAGTAACTATGTTATCGGTCGATCCTGCACTAAGTACTTGTTGCCAGTCACCGGGCTGAAGTTTTCGAAGATCATATTCGACGACTTCTTTCTATGTCACACTTGTGTCCCATCGAATTAAGAAGGTATAGCTGGAGGCACGAAAGTATAGCGATGACCGTTATTTTGCGCACTTGTAAAAACGAAGACTTTCTATCAAAATTGGTTTCTGCGCACTCAAGGTCATAACTACACTTTCTTGCCTCGGACTATAAGGGAATAGAGAGTGCACCTGTGTTTTCGGTCATACTTGAGCACTATATAACTTACGTACATGGCTGGATGGATGGATGGCATGGATCATTAAAAATGGCCACGGTAGCCGAATGTCGCTTAGAAGTTTTATTTCATCCCGTATTCCTGTATACTTCACATAAAGAGATAACTTTTATAGACAACGACAAGGCTTATAGGTAAACCGAAAACACGAAACGCTTGCGCGATGTAATTGAGCACAGCGCCATCTATTGGTTCGTTTCTGTATTACGGTCCCGAAGCGAAGTGAGGGCGGGCCACTAGTTTTAAATAAAATAACTGCAAGCGAGAAGCGCAATAACTATAACTAAGTTATTGTGCTTGCCTAAATAGAAATAGATACGTTTTTGAAAGTGGACCAGTCTCCCAATTCGTCTTAGACACAACCACTTACCTCTCCATTAATAGCCAGTAATCCGGCTGTCTAGACATAGGCCAACACCTAAATACTGTGTATAACCCTTTTAACCTGTTAGGACGATTTAGTGCGGACGATGACCGCAATTAAGAGTGTGTCTGTCTTCAAATGAAGGTATAGGACTTTAGAGATGTGACACTCTTAATAAAATATCGATATTCTATTTTATTGTGACTAATTCTCATAACACCTCTTATACATTGACTTGACTCCGTATTCAGTAGCTTAAGCACTTGTGTTGAAGATATCAGGCAACAGAAGAAATACAAATACAAATCGTTTATTTGTTGCATACATAGTGACTTAATAGTATTACTTTAGCAAATCACAGACATGTACCTAACAACACAGAGAAACCTTCAAAAAGCGTATTCCTTCCTAAAAGGTCGGCAGCGCGCTTGCGACTCCTCTGGTGTTGCGGGTGTCCATGGGCGGTAATGGTAAGCAATCACCACCGCTCACGAACATCTGCGTGTCCAGAGAGATCGCTTATGCCCTGCCAGCCTTTTAAGAAGGAGTAGGCTCTTTTCTTGAAGGTCCCTAAGTCATATCCGTCAGGAAAACTGCTAAACCGTTCCACAAAACTGAGGTTCGTGGAAGAAAATTCCGCGATAAACCCGAAAAATTGTATTTTTTCCAAATAATTTGCGTCGTAAATTCCACAAGCTAAATTTCTCGTCATAACTTATTAAATTCCCCTGTTTTCATTACTCATAGTTCCCCCTGGGCGAGGAAGCCATGGTCTCCCGCCGAGTGGCTGAATCCTTAGAAACTAACGAAATTGCTCGGCTGAGGGTAAAGTCGGGGTTAAGAGTATAGCGAGGGGAGGTAAGGACTCTTTGGTTAAATTTTTGAGTATTTGCGAGCGGTGGTGTAGTGGTAGCCAGGATCAATAGTTTTTTTTAATAGGATGCGGGGTGCTATGAATGCGTTTATGTACAGTCAACGATAAATTGACGACCCGTTTTGCGCAATGTTTTGAGCTCCGGTTGAGAAGGGTCACGGGTTCGATTCCCGCTCCGCAACAAATGTTTGTTGATGAAACAGATATTTGTGTTAGGTCTGGGTGTTTGTGGTTCCTTCGTTGTTTCTGGTTTCCATAGCGTAAGGGAAAACCTTAGTTTGGGACCAGGACAATGTATGTGATGTTGTCTCAAATGTAGCTGATCAAGAAAATTATAGTATTACCGACAAAAGCCTAAAATATTTTTTATTGATTAACTAATAAGAAATCGCTTATTAGAAACGAGTGGCACAAGCCCAATCTGTGTGGAAAACATTGCGGGAGACCTATGTCCAGCAGTGTACCTTTATTGGCTGAAATTATGATAATGATGAATGAAAATAAAAAATGTAGATAGATAAGGATAGATATATATTCTTTATTGCACAGAAATAGAATACATGAGTGAAACAACAGCTATAGACAGTACAATAAGGCGGTCTTATCGCTTGTAGCGATTTCTTCCAGACACCTTTAGGTAAAGGAGAGAAAAACAGCGTGTTGGCAATGGGGGGTAAGGCAGTGCAAAAGAGATTGCTGAAATGAAAATAAGAAGTACAGATACTTATAATTATACATGACATACTTAAATAATAATAAGACATACATAAATATGTATTAGGAATAAAGACAACATTTTTGCACAAATAAAAAATAATATTTGATGAAATTTTATTAATTATCAGGTAACCCGCTTGCTCGTTTGTCGCTTCTTATATAAAAAGCTTACGTTAAGTTTGTTCATGAAGATTTTTTGTATACCTACTATACTCTGATTCATAATCATGTAAAGTAAACTGACAGATGAAAATGACAAGTTTCTATGCAATTTGCCATTTTGCATGTGTCAATTTGAGTGATAATGTATGGGGATGACACATTGACATCTGTTAGTTTACTTTACATGATTATTAATCAGAGTATAGACAGTAATTTAATGTTATACCTTCTTAAGATCGTTACCAAAATATTTCTTACCTACTTACTTCGATGCATTAATTAGAAACTTTTCCTCAAATGGAATATTTTAAGTTAATAGATGCCTTGGGATAGTACAAGCAAAAATGTAATTAAATGACGCTATGTAAATCACACAATTAGAAGTCTTCACGCTTTCACCCTGACCCCGACCTCTAAGCTCGACTGTATCGTTTCATAGTCGTTATCATTCTGAATTATTCAAAAGTCAATTGATGCTGTACTAGGTACAGGTGCTAACTAGACACGTGCCGCGACTTTCAACGAGATGCGGTTCAATTTTAATGAGCCTAGCTAAGGCCGTTTGAAAACTAGCGGCTAGCCGCGCAGACGTAAGGAGCAGCCGTTCTCCAATACAAAAATGGTGACATTGAAAATTCATAATACCCCTAACAAGTTGTCATAATGTACCTATTTGCCCTTTCATTGCCCTTACCATTGCCCTTTCATTTTAAATCACACAAAATTCACATAACACCTCATATACTCGCATTGACCTGACTCCGTACTTAGTAGCTTAAGCACTTGTGTTACAGATATCAGACAACAGAGGAAACATAAATATAATTGTAAAGTATAGACGCCTAGCGTTAAATTAGTCTGTGCTTTATGAAGATTCTTTTAACATTATCTGTGGTCTGTATTCTGTCATAATCTGTCATGTCAAGGAGTGAAAATAAATGCCGCTTAAATTACTTAACAATATTTTATTTGAAGCCTAATATAATAATGTTACATGGTGTCAGAATATAGAAGAAGTAATAAAAGAAAGGTGCAAAATGAATGACGGAGTATCGGGAATAAGACCGCCACCCAATCTACAAATTGATGCGTCGAACAAGTCGGGTTGGAAAACATGGCTGCAACAGTTCGAGTGGTATGCCACCGCTATCCAATTGGACAAGAAGCCACCAAATGTCCAGGCTGCAACATTTATGGCCGTAATAGGACCTGATGCGATCAGTATATACAACAGTTTTAATCTCAGTGAAACTGAAAAACATAAAATCGAGGTTATAAAAGACAAGTTTAGGGACTACTTCGCCCCCACAACCAACACTTCATTTGAAAGGTACATATTTTACAAAATCGAACAAGATGAGGAAGAGTATTTTAATGAATTCCTAACTAGAATTAAAACACAAGCCGCTAAATGTGACTTTGGTACTCTCCTCGACGAAATGCTGAAGGATAAAATAATATTCGGTATCAAATCAACCCAAGTGAGAGAAAAATTATTAACAGAAGATAAATTGAATTTAACAAAAACAATAGCAATATGTAAAACAAGTGAAGAAGCATCAAAACAGCTAGACGAATTGGAAAATAAAAGTAAAACAGAGAGAGTTATGGCAATAAACAAAAATAAGAATTCTATAAATAAAAACAGTGATAGTTTTGACTGCAAAAGATGTGGCACAAACCACAAACGCCGAGAATGTCCAGCTTTCAACAAAGCATGCACAAAATGTCATAAAAATGGCCATTATGCCAAAATGTGTCGTACGAAGAAGAGATATGAAAGGAATGTAAACACATTAGAAGAAAACTCAAGTTCTGAGGATGAAGTATATATATCTACAATAAGTGCTGGAAAAAAGAAGAACTGGACTGAAAAGGTACAAGTTGGCAAAGTGAAGTTTACTGTCAAACTGGATACAGGAGCAGAATGCAATGTACTACCAAAACATTTGATGGACAAAATAAAGGCAGATATGAAACCAAGCCGAACAAGAAATCTAATAAGCTATACAGATGACAAAATGGCTGTACTAGGCGAAGTTGAGCTACTATGTAATATAAAAAGTGATGAAATAAACATTATATTCAAAGTGGTTCAAGAAAGAGTTACACCAATCCTGGGACTTGATACCTGTGAAAAGTTGGGACTCATCGCAAGAGTAAAAACATTGAAGGTAAGCCAATGTACAGATGATATATTTGAAGGGTTAGGCTGCTATAAGGACTATGAATATGACATTGACCTGATTGAGAACCCCAAACTCGAGATTAAATCTTCAAGGAGAATTCCCCATGCTATAAGAGCCGAGGTAAAACAAGAACTTGATAGAATGGTTAAGTTAGATGTCATTAAACCAGAAACTGAGCCTACACCTGCTGTTAGTCCTATGGTAGTTGTCAAACAAAAAGGTAAATTGAGAATTTGTATAGATCCATCAGATGTAAACAAAAATATTCTGAGACGTCATTTCCCACTTACAACTATAGAAGAAATATCAGCTGACATTCAAGGGTCTAAATTTTTCGCATTATTAGATTGCACAAAAGGTTTCTGGCAAATTAAGCTCTCCGAAAGGACACAAAAAATTTTAACGTTTGCTACACCATGGGGAAGATATTCATTTAAAAGACTTCCATTTGGAGTATCGTCAGCACCTGAAATATTCCAAGAAATACTTACAAATTTGCTCAGTAACTTCAAAAATGTAAGAGTGTCAATCGATGATATATTTATACATGCCAAAAGTAGAGAGGAATTACGAAAAACTGTTAAAGATGTCATTGATGCCCTACATAAATCTGGATTTAAACTTAATAAAAATAAGTGTATTTTTGAATCAAAAAGAATAAAATTCCTGGGACATATTGTTTCAGCTAATGGACTAGAAGCAGATCCGGAGAAGGTTGAAGCTATACAAGCTATGAAAACACCAACAAATAAAACTGAGCTACAGAGACTACTAGGTATGATCACTTACCTAAATAAATTTATTCCCAACATGTCTGACCTAACCAATCCTCTGAGAGAGTTGTTGCATAAAAATACAAGTTTTACATGGGAAATTCATCATGACGAAGCCTTAAACAACATAAAACAAGTATTACAGAGTCCCCCAGTACTAAGATTATATGATGTGAATAAACCTGTAACACTCACGGTTGATGCTAGTTCAAAAAATCTCGGAGCTGCTCTTCTTCAAGAGGGTCAACCTATAGCCTATGGAGCCAGAGCTCTAAACAAATCAGAACAGAACTATCCACAAATCGAAAAAGAGGCACTTGCTATTCTGTTTGGGTGCAAAAAGTTCCATGAATATGTTTATGGTAAGGAACTGACAGTTGAGTCCGACCATAAGCCACTTGAAACAATTTTCAAGAAAAACATACAGTCGGCTCCAGCAAGATTGAAACGCATAATTTTTGATCTTACACCATATTCACCCAAAGTTATATTTAAAAAGGGCACAGAAATACCCTTAGCTGACTTTCTGAGCCGAGACTGTGATGTATCAAACCTAAAATACCAACAAGAAGAAGATTTAAAAGTTTCAGTTATATTACCTATGTCATTAGATGTCAAAGAAGAGTTAATTACAGCTACTAAAGAAGATCCACATCTACAATCACTTCTCAATACTATATTACAAGGATTCCCTGAAAATGTCAACGAACTTCCTCCAGAAATACGACATTACTTCAATTTTAAAGAAGAACTCAGTTATCTAAAAGGAATAATTCTAAAGGGAGATAAAATTGTTGTGCCAACATCCCTTATACCTAAAATGTTGAAGAATATTCACCAAGGACACCTAGGTATACAATCCTGCTTGAGAAGAGCCCGCCAATTTCTTTACTGGAAAGGACAATATGATGATATAATAAAACTAGTCAGTAGCTGCTCCGTCTGTGAAAAAACTCAAAGAGATAATATTAAAGACACAGTTCTAGTTAAAAGAATACCTTTACTTCCATGGCAAATAGTTGCATCAGATCTATTTGAATTGAACGGAAAATCTTACCTAGTAATATGTGACAGCTACTCAGGATACCTAGACTTTCAACAACTAAAAGGTCAATCATCGTATGAAGTGATTGAACAACTTAAGAAATGGTTTTCTGTACATGGTATACCGGAAGAATTCCAAACTGACAACGGAACACAATACATGTCCAGAGAATTTAAGATCTTTCAGAAAGAGTGGGGATTCAACCATGTCACATCCAGTCCACATCACCATCAAGGCAACGGCCTTGCTGAAAAAGCAGTTCAAACAGCGAAGAACCTCCTAAGAAAATGCAGTATGGACAAGTCAGATGTTCAACTTGCCCTATTGAATTGGAGAAACACTCCACGAAATGAACAACTGGGTTCACCTAATCAACGTCTTTTCAGCAGAGTTACCAGATCTCCAATACCCATCAATGACAACAACCTGAAACCAAAAATTATACAAGGAGTCACAGCTGAATTACAACTGCTTCGAGAAAAACAAGCACACTATGGCAACAGGCATACCACCAGACCAGTCAATTACGAAATTAATGACAAAGTTAGACACAAGGTAGCTCATCGTCATTGGGAAGGTGCGAGAGTACTAGAAAAACCTGAAGGTCTCCCAAGATCTGTAATAATCCAGACAGATCAAGGACAAACCCTACGTAGAAACTTCAGTCATCTACACAGGACACAAGCAGACATAAGGAGGAGCAAAGATGTTGTACCTGAAACAAAATATGTGGAGCCTAGTGAGCCAGCAGCAGATAAGGTTCCAGCACAAGCTCAGTCACCAACAGTCCCCATGTCACCTGCAGCAGCTACACATCCATCACCAAATGTTCCTGATCATACCAATACGTCAACCCTGCCTCAACAAGCAACGGCACCACGGTCATCTAGGTCTGGCAGAATAATCAAACCAATAAGCAGACTTGATCTTTAATTATAACTATGTGTAATATGTATATCTATTAGTTTTCAATTTACAAAGAAAGGAAGATGTAAAGTATAGACGCCTAGCGTTAAATTAGTCTGTGCTTTATGAAGATTCTTTTAACATTATCTGTGGTCTGTATTCTGTCATAATCTGTCATGTCAAGGAGTGAAAATAAATGCCGCTTAAATTACTTAACAATATTTTATTTGAAGCCTAATATAATAATGTTACAATAATACTTAAAACATATTAAACAAACAGAAACTGAACAAACACAAGTGTTCATTACACGAATGTTTGTCCAGGATAGGGACTTAACCCACGACCTTTGGCGTAAGAGGCAGGGTTACTACCAAATGCGCAATCCGGCCAGTTTTAGTAATATCAGTCATTTGATATCTAGATCACGCTCCTGCACACCGGTCTTTTGTGAGACCGTGGTGTCATTCTGGTTTAGCCTGTCCACTCATGCCGAAGCGTAGCCCACGTATAAAAGCCGTACCTTAACCTACATTTGAGCCAAATAAATTCTTTGATGTCTACTTGTGATTTCGTGTCTACCGCTAACAGTATACATACTGGTATTATTAAACGACGACGTGAAAAACTGTTTGCCTAACTCATTCACGATTAATGCACCACAGACCAGCTATTAACCTAAATTATAATAGGGAGGGAGTGCATTAAATAGTGTAAGTAAAAGGGTTTTTAAAAGGCAAACCGAAAAGATACTAGTGGCCTGCACTCAATTCCTTTCGGTAACTAAGTTTTGATATTTCCAATGTTTGCCAAAATAGATAGATAGATAGATGAGCATTACATCATTTCGAGTTACTTAATAAGTCTTGTGGCTGTCAAAAGGAGTAATCACTTTATGATTAGTATAGTACTAGATATAGAAAGTAGCTCGCCCTCACTTCGTTTCGGGGCTAACTTTTTCTTTTTGTACCAATTTTCGCCAATAGGTGGCGTTAAAAAGTGGTCTTAAGAATTTGTCTCCATAATGGTATAGATGACAGCTAACCCACTAGTTGCTACCTCAGCTGTCTACGGCGCGGGTTTTTTATATGATAGGTGGCAGACGAGCAGAGCAGCCACCCATAGACCTGCAACACTAGCAGAGTTACAAGTGCACTGCCAAACTTTAATCCCCTTTTCCCCCAATTAGGACATCGGTACCCTCACTCATGCGATGAACCACAGTGCGGAGGCTGCTTTACAACAGTCTTATACAACAGTCTGACACTACAGTCGAGCTGGACCATTCATGCCGAAGCGTGGCTCTCTCACGGCTAGCCGCTATCGTGCAAAAGCCCTTAGGATACTTGGTTAGCGCGTTACATTTGTGTGAACGTGTGTGAAATATTCGATTTGCTTACCGTCTGAATTGTTTACGCTGATGGGTTTGAATTAGAATCATCATTTATTTAGCGAATTTGCATTTTGTAGCGTGACGCTTTAAGTTTAATTTGGATTGGCAGGGTTGCTGTCGAATCCTGAAACATGGGTAAAATATTTTATTTATTTCAACACAAGCTGTTACCCGGGACTTTGTCTGCGTGGAATAGTTACTTTTCACGCCCCCTTTTGACCCCTTACAACCCCCTTTTCGCAATAAAAAGATTGTAATTTCTCAGGGTCTAGACCATCTGTATACCAAAATCATCACAAATATTTCATTCAAATCCGTTCAGTATTTTTGGCGTGAACGAGTAGCAGACAGACAGAGTTACTTTCGCATTTATAAATTAGTAAGGATGGTACACTTACTTTCAACTTTGATTTTATATAAAGTTTTGTTTGAGTTAACTGTTTTTCATTGTTTTGATAGACTAGAGACATGAACACTTAAATTTTTAAACATAGGATGAAATGTAAGAAAATGCCTCCCAATAGAATATTATCAGCAGTTGACACAAAAAATGTGCTAGAAGAAAATATGAAAATTTAATATGAAACATTGAATATTCAGTTTGGGTCCATACAAAATACTTATAAATGTCAGAACTTGAAGTACCTAACACATAAATTTCTCGAACTCCTACACTTAGTTACAAACATTTAACAACGGAAAAGTACCAGAATTACGGCTTAGTGTACCCAACGCTATAACTTATTCACTATTTAGTTGTACTTCGAAATGTGTAAGAGAATTTCAAACGAAAAAGTTTCTACGAAGTTTCTCAAAAATAATATCTCCAGGGATAAGTACATCTAGGGTAGGTAGGGTTACCATGACGTATACAAAAAACCGGATAAATCAATTAGCTGGGTTTCATATTCATTTATTTATTTTTCGGGTTTTCTAGAAGAAAATTTAAAAATTTTTTTTCTTCTCAAATAAAAAAGTAAAGTAAAGTATCCTATACAGTAAGCCTATTATACTGTCCAACTGCAGGGCAAAGACCTCCATCATAGAAATCATGTTATCACTACACTCACTTAACATATAATTTTAAAAACACTGGTGGCATAATTCGATACCTCTGCTGGTTTAGGTGTCCATGATCGCTGGTATTCGCTTACGATTAGGTGGCCTCGACCCTCGAAAAAGGGCAAATACATGCTGCTGAAGAAGAAGAGAGAAGGTGATCCATCTGATCACCTCATAAAAAATGTCGTCCAATCTCATAAAAAATGGTCTCTATGCAAGTTGCAATAAGGTCATCGCTTTGGAAACAAATTACTTAAAATAAAAAAAAATATGTAAAATCTTTAATTACCCATGGGAGAACCACGCTTCGGCACGAATGGGCAGGATCGACTGGAATGATACCAAGGCCGCACGGCCTTCGAGGACTGGCGTGAAGCAGCGTCTGCATTGTGTTTCGCCAAGTGTTTAGAGGGTACAGGAGGTCCAATCCAGGGAAAAGAGAATAAAGATGACTCCACTGGTGCTATTAATATCTATAGGCAGTGGCAATAAACTAGGTGATATTTCTGACCTATCACATAATAAAATCCTGACTGTGTCCGGTCTTAACGAGACGTTTGGTATCCTTTATCCCTAGGGATACATCTGGGCATTTCCAGACGGCTAACATTTGGATCCAATTGTCCTCAAGATTTTCCCAAAGGATGTTTTTCACCTCACTCCTTCACCCAATTTCTTGCGTTGGGTTTCAGAGATTGTTAGGCCTCAGTGGGGAAAGGGGGAAATGGCGACGGCCAGTATGTGTCACTGTCATTAATATAATATTCTTGTTGACTATACAGGTTGTGTCTGTGAACATTTACATCCCTTTAACCTCGTCTTCTAGCATTCTAAACATCATTTGTTCTACGACTTTTTTAGAAATTGGTCGAGCGGCATTTGTTAGGGGGCGGTACAATCTCTAGGTACCTACCTACTCATACATTAGCTGGCCGTATGGTGCATTTGGTAGTGACCCTGCTTCATAAGCCAAAGGTCGAGGGTTAGATCCCTACCCTGGAAAACATGCGTGTGATGAACACTTGTGTTTGTTCAGCATATGTGTTTGTGCTATAAATCCCGGGCACCGTGTATCGAATTTTCAATACTGTTTCCCTGTTCCAAAACGTCGTCTAAAAGAAGTTGGTACACGCTATAAGATCACCTTGTTGTACTACATAATACCTTTGCGCCTATGACTCATTCTCATATACATATATCCATCTAATTATAAAATAGGTACCTTACACACAAGGCATTTTTGCAACGCAAATAGACGAAATGCTTTGCGCGATAATATGTAATCGACACCCAGCGCCATCTTTTGGTATAGATTGGGACTAATTGCAACACTATTATTATTTCCTGACGACTATGATTTAGGGACCTTCAAAACATACTCCTTCTTAAAAGGCTGGCAGCGCATCAGCGACCTCTCTTATCTCGAAAATGTTCAACGGCAGCGGTGATCACTTACCAGCAGGTGACTCGCTTGCTCGTTGGCCGACTCTAGTATAAAAAACTAACTCCTGAAACTCCTCCCTTCGGTAAGGGTCGTCTACGAATCTATACTTAACTTGTTTATGTTTTTCTCAAAACTTGTTTTACTACAAGTACCTACATTGTTCAAATGCTAAAATAGCAGCCTATAAACAATAACAATCAAACTACAAACTCCAATGTAATTAGCCCCTCCCCTAATTAATTAGCAACCCAAAGGCTCCGAAACTTTCCTCAATATATCCTATTAATTATCAAAAACGGCAAAGGAAAGAAAACGGTAATTTTGGCGCAAGCGGTCAAAGGCTGCGCAAACATGGCCGCAAATTGTCCGGCCACGAGAGCTTTGTTCAGCTTCTGTGGCCCAAAGAGCGAGCAGAGCGAGCGAATTTTAAAATTTCAGAAAAAAAAAATTTGCTTCAGAAGTGCTTATTGAACATAAGAAAAATCAAATGGTGGTTATGATGAGTTTTAAGTGACAAACATGGCCGCAAATTGTCCGACCACGAGCGCTTTGTTCAGCTTCTGTGGCCCAAAGAGCGAGCAGAGCGAGCGAAATTTTTAAAACTTCAGCTGGGCTAAGATGCGCGCCACGAGATAATTTTGCCGACACTCGTATTGTGTCGGCGAAAGTTGCTTCTCGATCACCTGACTGAGCGATGAGCGGGATAGAAAGATACGCTCTCGCAAACGAGAGTCGACAAAATTATCTTGTGACGCGCATCTTAGCCCGGCAGGAAGGGTTAAAGCTCTATTAGAAGAGCTTTTTCAATCTACAAGGAGAAATCAAATGGTGGGTACTATGAATTTTGTGACAAACATGGCCGCAAATTGTCAGGCCACAATAGCTTCATCAGCTTCTTTGGCCTAAAGAGCGAGCGGAGCGAGCGAATTTTTAAATTTCAGGAAGAGTATAAGCTCTGTTAGAAGCGCTTATTAAGTTTACAAGGAAAAATCAAATGGTGGTATTATGAGTATTAGTCCATCAGATATTAACGTCACGTACCTGATGGTAAGCGATGGCCGCCGCCCCTAGACACCTACAACACCATTAGAGCCACAAGGCCACCGGTACCCTAACTCACTCGACTAAACACAGTGCAGGCGCTACTTTACGCCGGTCTTCTGTGAGGCCGTGGTATCACTCCGATTGAGCCGGCCCATTCATGCCGAAGCGTGGCTTTCCCACGGTAAAAACGGTTGTTCCGTAAATTGCCCGCTGGTTTCCCATAACTCACGTCAATCGCCAACTAGAATTTAAACAACGACGTGGCAAAGTTGTACCATTTCGTACGGTGACACAACTATTGTGTTTGCCTCCCGCCTTTGATGTTAAAAGGTGCTTTTTTAAATTTTGTTTGCTCAATTCACGGAATTGAATTGGCGACGAGAGAATTGATCTAAAAAGTGGAGCTAGCTAGCTAACGTTACTGTGGTAAGTCGGAGCTCTTGATTGGTTAAAACGTTCTTTTTAACATAGACAAGTGAAAACGATGGTTAATTCTGGAACTAGTTTTCTCATGCTGAGGGCTATCGCGTGTGATAAATCCGCTAGATGGCATACTGTAAGACTGAGGTTCAACTTCAACGTTTTAGGTATTTAGCAACGTCATTTTGACATGTCACATCAAAAATAAATACTTATATTCTTTTATTATCATCATCATCAGCAACCCACACTCGTCCACTGCTGGACATAGGTCTATTAAGATAGTAAGTAGTATAAATTGCCTTGGCGTCGCTACTGTGCCCGATGCATCTTAAGGTCACAATATAGCACAAACTAATTGCTTTCTAAAAACATTATCGTCCTAAATACAGGGTGTATCTGTTTCTTTGTGTATCTCTACATTTTCGTCTTTTTAACCAAGTCTTCTACTAACAATACCGAACGAAATTTTATGTACTTTGGTAAATTCTTTGGTATTTTTTTTACTCCCTATACAAAATAAACAAGTTAAGTGATCAAATTTGTATGTTTAAACGAATTTCTGAAAATCATTATAACAAATTTTGCTTAGAATGCTTTGTATAACACGTGGTTAAATGGATGTAAATGTTCACAGATACACCCTGTATAAGAATTACAAATGAAACACCAAAACAAGCCACAAACTTTATCTTGATTAGAAGTCACCTGGCTAGATTTATCGTCCCTCCGACAGATGGGGTGTTTCAGAGATTTCTTTTGGGATTTGTTGTTATAATAATGTCCTTGTACCTAATTTGCTGTCTCCTCTCGCCTTTGTTTTATCTTGAGGTTATGAGTTGAAGAATAGAGGTGCTTTGTAATTTGTTCGTGGAAATGGAGTAATCTGTACTAATAATGCAAAAATCGAGCTACTTTTTTATGTCCTTTGGAGATTTTGTAAATGGATACAGATTGTAGCGCTGCTGTATAAGAGTCTATTATTTCTTTAGGGGACTATTCTTTGTAAGGTTAAATTTTGATAAAGATGTAATTTACAAAAAATGTGAGGTCAAACACTCGATTGTATGTTTGTGGCAAACAAGCAGGCAGATCACCCATATACACCTGCAACATCTCTAGAGTCAAAAAAGATCTGCAAACCTTTGAACCCCTTTCCCTACAATTGTGCCTCCGGTGCCCTCACTCACTTTTCAAAACACAGGGCAAGCCCTGCTTCACGTCAGTCTTTTGTGTGACCATCGAGTCGGCCCATTCATGCCGTAGCGTGCCTCTCCCACGGTGGAAGTAAATTAAAATTTCACAATTGAGACTTCAGAACGCTAACAAACCAAACACAAACAACTATATTTAACGGCCACAACAAACAAGCCGAAAAATTTGAAAACTTCCCTTTCAAAAACCATTTACCCCCAGTGCCAAACTATTAGAATAAATCAGAAGTTCCAACTATGCCCGGTAATACATAAAGAGTTAAACGACTCCATTCACAACTTTGTTCGGGTCCCGTAGGTTTGTTTGGGAGTTTTAAACACGAGCAAATGGGCCCCTGTTTTTTGTTTGACTTTTTAACTGCGTGTTGTCTACATACAGCGCGCGTTATAATGATGTCATCTACGTAAAAAAATCGTATTTTGATATGTTAAATTTCATTTATTTATATGCTTACCTTGGATTGGACAACGCGCAATTTTTTAATTAAGTAGCAGTAGTATAAAGTGTATTTATTTCTAGGAAAAGTTAACAAGTCGGTAACTACTTAAAAATTAAAATGATCCCTATTTCTTTGTTTGTCCATGTTTCATACAAAAATTTAAAACTATTAAACGCTCATCAACGCTGCAGTTTCTTGGAAAATTGTAGAAAAAATTTGGGACGTGAGAAAAAAAATCCATTGTTTTTTTGTATCAAATCTATTAAGGTGTTGTAATTTATATTTTTTACATTTGGTATCCACATTGTCACTTATGTGAATCATTAAGATCAACTTGGCAATCGCGTTTCAAATACTTGTGGGATATGTTCATATAATATTATATTTAATGTTATCTATTAAAGTTTTATTAAAGAAACGTCCTGTTGGTCTAGTGGTTTAAGTACCGGGCCGTGATCTCAGGGTCCCGGGTTCGATTCCGGGTTCGAAGCAAAAGTATGTTTTCCGAATTTCTCGAACATAGCTCGGGTTTGTGATCACCAATCCGCATTAGGCAAGCGTGGTGATTAAGCCTAATCCCATCATAATAGCGATAACTTGATTTCTATGATGGAGGCCTTTGCCCTGTAGTGGGACAGTATATAGGCTGATACTTTACTTTTTTTTTTTTAAGAAACTCATTACACTTAATCCGCTGAAAATAATCACAACTGCACATAGTGTGCGTATAACGCTGGAACTGCTTTTAACTCGAATTTCACGGGAATCAAATTATGTAACTAAGTTTCGTTTAACTCGTAAATCCGGGAATTCTAAGGGAAATTGGGTCAACCGCCATATACTCTCTATATAGTTTTGTAATATGACTACGATAAATTTGTGCACTACGTTGCTTACAGCAGTTTGTCATCAAATGCGTATCATGACTGTAAATTTATAGTTGTAGCTTAGTCTTAGTCGAGTTTCTTGTTAAATGTTCTTGTGTTTGGATTTTGGCGCACACAAAGGCGGTTGGGTATTTTCGCATCATAATAACATTTCGAATAAATGAATGAAGGAATGTATCTTTATTTGGCACTGTGAACAGAAAGGGAACTTATTGGTATTTAAAAAAGATAATATCCTTTCCACAGCTCATCTTGTAGATGTTTTATTGCACTTTATTTCAAACATCTAAGTAAATTTTGGGGTTTTCAAACATTTATTTTAATCGTATCAAGTACAGCAAAATTTATTTATACTGTGTTTCATACGATTCTTTAGTACTTATGCTTTATTTTTCCCGGCTATCTAATGACTTATGGTTATCTATAGATTTCACCCTAAATGTGTAGTAGAATATGCCCCTTAATATTAAGGGGCTATATCGATTAAACTAGCACCGCCAGCCCTATTTACACGGATTTGTAACGACAGTACCGACCCTTAATTCGTAATTTACGGACTCGAATGAACTCAATAAAAAACGGAACTAAATATTAAGAACTATTAGTTATGTTTAAATTGCCATTAATCCCTTAATTTAGTGAAAGAATCTTTTTAGTGAAAGTCTTATAAACAGAGCTATAATCTACAAAGGCGCCACCTCTTGCCAGTCATTCAGACAGAAGTCCGCGCAAATCTTTCTTTACTTCATAGGGATGGAGGGCCATAGTTATTCTTAGTCTATA
>CM026296.1:4208396-4265329 GCA_014851415.1 Cnaphalocrocis medinalis | reverse complement strand
AAAAGACCATTATCTCAAATGTTAGTTTTTTCATCGATATCACAAAATTCACAAATTGTTTACGCACATCACTAGCCACTTCAAAGTCGGTTCGTGACACAGTAGCCACTACTCCCTTTGTTTATTTACCGTAGGCTCGGCTTCACATAGGTTAGGTTGCGTAAATCACGGTTATTATTGGGTGAACGTTGTTCTTTTTTTATACAACGTCGGTAGCAAACGAGCGTGCGGATCGCCTGATAGTAAGCAACCACAGCCAGTGGACGCTTGCAACTCCAGAAGACCTGTGTTGGTGACCCTTTAAGAACCTGAACACACCTTTTTTTTTGAACAACTACGGAAATAACTTGTGGAAATTTCTCTGAAACTGCACCGCGCTCGAACATTTAAGTTCCAAACCTTATTTCATTTCACATTCGACACACAGCGACACCTATTGGTATAGATACTTACTTACTTACTACGCTAGCTCAGCGACCCGAAGTGGATCTTGGCTCCGACACGAGAATTCGCCACTCCGCTCTATTCTCAGCCACCTCTTGCCAAGGCCTTTGAAGGTAACCAAGATCCTTGACCTGGTCCATCCAGCGATATCTGGGGCGCCCCACTGGACGCTTCCCGGTAGATCGACCCAGGTAAGCTCGCTTGGCAGCACGATCTGACTCCATTCTCTCCAAGTGACCGAGCCAGCGCAGCCTTGCTGACTTTGTCTCGCCCATTATATTTGGTTCGGCCACAAGCTCTTCGATTTCGGCGTTCTTTCTTAGTCTCCAGGATGTGAAAATAGGGGAAATCACTCTAAAATCACATCATTTCTCCGAAATCAAAGAAAACTTGAGAAAATTACCCATTATTAGCCTCCCGGAAATCGCAGATGTAGAGCCGCAACTACAACGAGATCCCATCAATTTGGACACTGATGACCTGGGAAATCTCCAGCATTTAAACAATCTCCTGAAAATAAGTGAGAGTGAAGTGAAAGATGAAGACCTAATGGTCATAAAAGTGAAAAGTGTGAGCGTGGCTACTTTAGTATTATATATAATCTTAGTTTTAGTTACTTTTATCTTTATATCATATAAATGTAATCTTTTTAGATTTTTCTATCGAAATCATCAGAGTAATTCAAATCCCTCTGATAATTTCGAACTTGAGGGGGGAAGAGTTATGCACCCGATAAGCAACCCACGCGTAATTACTTCGTGTTAACTGTGGGAGAGCCATGGCGGGCTGCGCTGACGCAGCATTGCGCGAACGCCGTTGTTTATGTCTAAGGATTGCTGACGAGCATCCGTTAGCCGATAAGAGAGTTAGTTTTAAGAAATATTGTACTTTATTCTTTAGTCTGGATTAAAGCATCGTGCTTGTAAGACCTCTTTTGTCTTTTTAAAAATCCTTTCTCCCGCTCTCGAAATTTAACTACATACATTTTGCATTGTTTAACATGTGTAATTTACACATGTTAACATTTGTAATTTATACATGTTAAGTATATTGATGTGTGGCTCTCCGTACGATCACTTCACGCTTTCAATAGGTACTCCGATCTATATTAAACCTAATAAGTGATTTCGTCATTTTAGGCGACGGCTACCAAGAGTACCAAGCCCTCCCAATTTGATAACCATAAAACAAAATAATTACACATTTTGTGCACATATCGAGGACTTGCACAGACTTAGAATGCCGCCCTCTAGTTCTATCTATGGGGATCTGCGACAAAAGGTGTCAATCTAACATTGTGTGGCATCGGCCATTTTGGAGTTATTTCCAGTAATTTTGGTTTTTGTAGGTGAATTTTGTCACCTATAAAAACCAAAAATAAAATCTTTTCATCAATTCGGGAGCTACGATGATCAAACAAGAGTAAACTACGAAAAAATTTTACTTTACGAATTTTGAATAGTCTCACGTTGGCATAATTTTTATTTTTGGTATAGCAATTCTTTGTAATTTATTCGTAAATATTGCACTTAAAAAATTCCTCGGAGGGTTCAGGTGGGACTATCGTCAGCTCATGGCGAGTTAGGCACTTACGAAATTCGTCGGCTTAGTAAAGGGCTCGGATGGTGTAAAGTGGATAGCATATCTGCCCGGTTTGCGGAAGGTTGTGGGTTCATGTCCCACCTGAACCCTCCGAGGATTTTTTTAAGTGCAATATTTACTCACGTTGGCATACTTATCGAATTTCCTTCAGCTGCAATTCAATCACACATCCAATCAAAAAATCTAATTAAGGCGACACCGCGACGATTCTAACCGCGCCGCCAATTGATTTATATAAATTATGAGGTTTTTTTTTGTATAGTAATAAGAAGGCAAACGAGCAAGCGGATCACCTGATGGTAAACGAACACCGCCGCCCATGAACATCAGTCAGCTACACTAGAAGGAGTGCGGATTATGAGATTAACAATTTTTGGGGCACACTTATGCAATAATTTCTTCCTACAAATCACAATAATTATCTAATTGCGAAAACTGGCCACTTTTTTACTGTTACTTGGCACGTGTAAAAATATCTCAAAAAAAATGTGAATGCATTGCTTACTGTTTTCATACAAGGATTTTTTTTTAAATAGGTAGGTATCTCATAATCGTCACAATTAATTGATTAATTGAAATCAATTGGCGGCGCTAGTTTCGTCACGGTGTCACCTTAAATCTTAACATTACCTTTACGGATTCGTCATGTCAGTATTTCCATCCGTATGTCACACGATTTAAATCTTTGGTCGCAGCCACTTTTCCCGAAAGTAATTAACAACTAAGTATGTATGTATATTATTGAAACTTGGGAGGTTTTCATTAAACCGCATAAAAAACATAACATAACAAAAATAGAAAAAAAACAAAGGAGATCCTGAGATTTCCATACATTCCATCTTAGAGCATTAATTCCATAAATCTAGACCTCAGAAGCATATGGGCGGATGTGCAGATCGGGCAAAATGTTTTTATTGGATAACGAAGATAAGCGTTTCTTTCTCTTTCTATATCACTTTGAGATGTATTTCTATCCCTTTTCTGGGCTGAGATAATTTAGTGCATAATGTCGGTTCTGACAGCTTTTCTAAAATCATTAGAACCTTAAGGTCTAATTTACACTTCCATCTCTTTGCGTCTACATTGCCTCTACTTTCTCAAGGCGGATTCAAAATTTGGCCCTTATGCTTAAAAAAAAATATTTACACAAAGGCTACGTAAAAGGAGTCACGCCTTTATGGTTCAAACAGTGTTTTAAAATATTCGTCATAAGTAAACTTTCGACATTATGCCTCTAAGATTCCTTTGAATAATGTTAATCGGATCCAGATATACGACTTTATGCCTTTTGTTTTAGTAACTTTGTAAATGGATTGGTGGGCTAATTTAGAAATAAGTCGTTATGGATGTGAACTATTCGAAATATGGCGCCAAAAATGAGCGACATCGGGCATTATCCCTTGATCACGGCGTGTCCAATAACTGACACTGAATCAGTTTAAGTGTAATAAGATACATTGTGATTGGTCATTACGCGATCTTATGTCTGGCTTTCTGTCACTTTGGTATTTGCACGCATTGTTTGTTTACATTTCGGCATTTTTGTTTTACCTTGATTTTTTTTATGATAGAGGTGGCAAACGATCAAGTGGGTCACCTGCTGGTCAGTAATCACCGCTGCCCCTGAACATCTGAGAGATCAGAGAAGTCGCTACGACGTTGCCGGCCTTTTAAGAAAGAGCAAGCTCTTCTCTTTAAGGTCCCTAAGTCATAACCGTCAGGAAATACTGCCGCAGCTAAACTATTCCTCAAAACTGAGGTTCGCGGAAGAAAATTCCTCGAGAAACACACAGTGCTAGATCGCCAACCATCAAGATGATGAAGATGGAATGACGGCCGCTGCAACACAGCCGCCGTTCGATGTAATTAAGGATTCAACCGCAGAAAGTAGATTGAACAATTCCTCGGAGCACTTCCCGTGATAAATGCGATAAAGAAAACATAGGGAAGCTATATCCCGCCGCAAAGCCAGAGGATCAAGCTGACTGAAGAGAGTTAGGTCAGCGACAATTCGAGCAGCTCTACGTTGTATGCGATCAAATGGAAGAAGTTGGTACTGAGGTGCTCCAGCCCAGAGATGGGCGCAGTATTCCATATGGTGCCGAACTTGTGCCTTAAAAAGTTGAAGTCGATGAGCCGGCGTGAAAAACTCACCGGCTCTATTAAGAACACCTAGTTATTTAAAGCTATTTTAGCTTTATCCTCCAGATGACCGCCAAATGTGACATCGCTCGTAATGTTAATGCCAAGAATCCCTATAGAAGCTTAAGGGAAATGCCTTGAAAAGTTATTGCCACTTAGAAGGGACGTCTTTTAGCAATTAATGTACACACTTGTGTTTTTGAGGGGTTAAAACTGACTAAGTTAAGTCGCCCCCAGTTTGAAATAAGATTTAATATTATGTCTTCGACTTCAAACACAAGTGACTTTCCGGTACTCAATGACGTTTTCCTGAGAAACATTTGCACGTCCGGCATATATACCGGATATATAGTGCATTCCAAGTGCTATCATTCGCATAGCAATGAATATTGTTCTGTGACAACATATCATTAATATGCAGAAGGAACAGCGTTGGTATAGCAGACGGCCCAGGGGGACACCAGCGTTTACGAGCTTCATTACATATTGTCTGAACAAGAACCGTCGACAACGACCTTAAAGCTGCGCCCAGTAAAAAAACTGGCGACCTACGTGCATAATTTCTCTGGAAGACCGTAAGAGGGAAGTATAGAGAGCAGAGCCTTGTACCATACCCGATCAAAAACTTTCGTTATGTCCCAACTGACACCCAGAGCCTTACCCTTACTCTGTAGCACCTGCGCCCACCGGTGAGTTAGAAGAACCAGGAGGTCCCCAGCAGAACGACCACTATGGAAGCCGTAGGTACTGACGGTCGCTTAATGGGCGGTTCTTCTCTAGGTATTTTCAGGAGCTGGCGGTTCGTTATGGACTCCATTACTTTAGAGAAGATTGAGGTATTGGATATAGGTCTGTAATTGGACGGGTCTGAGCGATCGCCCTTTTTAGGTATGGGGTGGACAAGAGCTGACTTCCAGTTACTCGGTACTACGCCAATGAATTATGAGAGCCAGAAAAGATACGTTAAAACCGGAGCCAACTCCGGAGGACATAACCTCAATACGAATGGAGGGATACCATCCGGCCCACTCGACTTATGGATGTCAAGAGAAAAGAGAGCCTTACGTACAAAATCTTTTCGACGTTCGGCATTGAGCTCGTACAGGACGGTACAGTAGGTGGTTAGTTCCCAGAATCATCCAAAGTCGAGTTTGATGCACAAAAAGTGCCCAAAAGTTCGGCTTTATCTTTTGCAGTGTAAGCAAGAATATCGTCTGGCTTGTGTAGTGGAGGGAATGACGACTGACTAAAGTTCCCGAGGATGGCCTTGGCAATTAAAAGCGCGGGTGCCCGATGGAAGGCGCGTTACCAATGAACGATGACTTTGCTCTGGTGATATTTTTCTTATAAGAACTAGCAGCAAAGTTGTACCTTTTCTTGGGACGCTAGTATTTGGTACTTGCAGAGCTTGAATAAATAATTCCATTTCCTGCAGTATAACATCGGCTACAGACTCTGCCAAGGCATCGGGATCCTCCAACGTAAAGCAAACCTGCCACCATGGGTAGGATGCGAAGAAACTACGCATAACGTTTCAGTCTGCTGACTGATAGTTCCAACCGCTGAGTGCTGTTGAGAGGCACAGTGCTCCGTACAAGGCAGTGGTAGGAAGAGCCAAGTGGTGCATTGACAGACACTTGGTAGGCGCCGGGATTCCGGGACCCTGGTCAACAGAAGGTCCAACAAAGAGGGAATATGGTCGTGTGACGGTTGATACCAGTAGATATAGATTGTAATTACCAGACTCCCCCAATCCTGGATCATGGCCCAAGTGTACCCCGGACAACAGCTCTTTGCCCAACTGGGAAATACACGCTTAGATGAGGAGGATTTACTTTTGAAATAGGTTTTTCGGTAAGGATATCCGCCTTTTTGCCAAAAAAATTAGTTGATAAATGAACACAATAAAGTCGCATTTGCAATTTCGCCTTGTTTAGTTTTAAGAGATATTGATTTATTTTTTAGGCATAACGTTATACTTAGACAAACACCTTACATTAAATTACAAAAATTGGAGGCATAAAGCCTTATGGGCACATACTGATCGATTGATCAAATATAATTAATTATTGTTGTGGCATAAAGGCGGATGTCATCATTTTTTTAAAAAAAGTTATTTTTTCACTGTTTAGGAACTTTGTTTTTAAATTTTAATCATAAAACTAGGAAAGCTACTTATTAGGTTAAATAATTGCAAAGACAGCATTTGTATAATGTTTGTAATTATTAAAATATTTGCCGATTAAATCGATTTTTTATTTTACTCTGTCCTGTAAAGTTGCCAAAACCCACTTCCGCCCTAATGCTTCTAAGGTCTAGAAATATCGAAGTGAATGGACGACCGGATTTTTGCTGTAGGTATTCTGATAGAAGTTATTCTCCTGATAATCTCCTGTTTTTATTGAAGGATCTTTCTTGTATTTACGTGCAAAAAAGTAAATAAAATTATTTTTTAAAATTATAGAATCAAAATTACCAATAAATAAATTACATCAGCGAGTGTTTTTAGAAAAACCGGCCAAGTGCGAGTCGGGCTCGCGCACAAAGGGTTCCGTAGCAGCAAATATAAGATTTTTAAAGGTGTACAATACTGTAGTATATTTTTTGATCTATCTTATAAGGTTCAGCCATCGTTTTCAGTGTAAGCACAATAACTTAACCAAAATTACAGTTAAATCAACCTATCTCAAAAACTATAAGAGATACTTTGATCAAACCAAAAATCGTTGAAAGAGTTAATTAGCATGCATCACCTCTATTTTTTTTAGAATTTTATACCCCGTAGTTATAAAAATAGAGGGGGGGGGACATACTTTTTACGACTTTGAGAGCTGATATCTCAAAAACCGTTCACTTTAAGAAAAATGTTTTTTAGAAAACTTTATATCATTTTAAAAGACCTTTCCATTGATACCCCACACGGGTATGTACATCGAAAAAAAAAATTTCATCCCTCAGTTACATGTATGGGGGCCCCACCCCCAATTCTTTTTTTTACTATTTAGTGTCATATTTTTGTAGCGGTTCATACAACACATATTCCCATCAAATTTCATCACTGTAGTACTTATAGTTTCCGAGTAAATCGGCTGTGACAGACGGACAGACGGACAGAGGGACAGACGGACAGACGGACATGACGAAACTATAAGGGTTCCGTTTTTGCCATTTTGGCTACGGAACCCTAAAAAGGGGTAAACTATGGTACGATCATTTTATTGCAGTAGCACCATTGAAGTAGATTTTTTGGTCTTGAATTCCAGTTTTGGGTATAACCTAACCTAAAACAGTAATGGGAAAGGGTTAGGTGTCATTAATAGTGGTCCTAACTAGAGGATAGGACATGTATTTTCCATTAGATAACCTAATAATCAGCTGATTGCATACGATGATACTTATGGTATGATGAGAAATAGTTAGGTAAAATATAAATAGTATAAATAGTAAAGGATGATAAACTACCTATCATTATCATAATAGTTGCCCATTTATTAAACAATAATAATAAAGGACGATAACTACCTATCATTATATTTAAAAAATTACAAAAATAAATACTTGAGGCAGAAAGTGCTGCATATTTGTGCAGTTGGTAGGTATATCTTGACTATCAGTCATAGTGTGCACTATTATTTATTTAGAGTATTATAGGACAAGACAATTACCATATTATTTTTGTTTTCCTCCATTAGATTTCCTTTGCAATGAAACTTGATGTATTTACACCACTTTTAACTCGGCTGTAATATTTCAATTCATATTGATTTATTCGGTTTGATTTCGTGTGGAATACGAATAGCGGATTTAGTATTTAAAATATTAAGGCCAAGTGATTTTCACCGGGAACCACTTGTGATTTTATCCTCAATATGTGTTCTAAATCTAGGCCAACATGCCGTACTAACTTATGAGACTATTTGTGTAATACTGTCAGGAATGTTTTTCCTGTAATTTGCTTTTGATTTACGATGGCTTCTAATAGCCTGAGAGCTAGCGATGAAAATTGTTTTTTTTCTTCTTTTAATTAAACGAGTTAAGTGCATCGTGGATTCGATTCCTACTCCGGACAAACATTATACCTAATGACTTACGTGTTTTTGGTGCCTATATGTAAACGGAATAGAATAGGATAAAATTGATTTAGTTAACACAAAATGTTAGTGTTAAAAAGTTGAAACGAAGTTATGATGCGTTTTAAAGTTAGTGATTTTTTTTTCATTATTAAGTCCATACAGAACATATACATATGAATGTCAAATATTATGTAAGCTACCGCTGATTCGGAGAGACGATTACTACTGAGAAAAACTAGGAAGAAACTCAGCATGTAGGTATTTACTCTTTTCAAATTATAAATCAAAGCTCGAAAAAGCAGACAAGTGCGAGTCGGACTCGCATATGAAGAATGCACTTTCAGCAAGTGAAGTGAAGGTGACACCTACCATCGCCCGAATAAAAAAAATTGTATGTTCCATCGAACCAACAGAAGATGGCGCTAATTTGACTGTGTCATACAAGATTCAAATTCTCATACGATCCTACATTCCGAAAGCAAAGTTTGCATGTCTATTTGGAACACCTTTATACGACAAACCAAAACGTTACACCGGACCTTGGACCGAGCCTTTCCCACCTTCATATTATAATAAATAAAATAAACGTTCTAGATAAATCATGAGAACATCAAATACCTATAATGTTATCTAATATATATAAAACTAAAAAAATATCAAAATTTATAAAATCCCCGACAAGTTTTCATGATGTGTGCATTCTACTACTCAACTCCTTTCATTTGATACCTATATTACGGGAATCAAGTGAAGTATTAAACTCATAATTTTGTGGTACTGGCCATTTTAAGTTGGCGGCCATCTAATTTAACTAAGAAACTTTCTTCTATTATAACTTGCAAACACCAAATAATTTCCAAATCGGTTCATCCGTTCACACCTATCTGTGGCATCGTACCTCCCGAACACAGACAGGTCAAACTTATTAGAACGTGCTTATAAATATTCCAACAGTATTTAAAAAGACTGGTACCTACAACCGTCGATGGTCAACAAATGTGACTAATTGCCTATTCAAAAACATAAAGCGGTAAGAACTGTTGCAATTTTATGCTTAATTAAAAACGATAATTACGATATTGCTGCGACATAACTTCACAGATAGTACTTTTGATTTGTATTCAAGATGAAGCTCGCGTTTTTATATCTGTTGGCTTTCCTAGCCCCTTTTTACAAACCAACATTAGCTGAAGATTTAACATCAGTAAGCAAAAAAAAATATTATAGAATTAGATTAATAAGATTATTTTGCAGCTAAAAATTTTAATCAAGCTAAGAAACTTACCTAATGTATCAGTTAACTTATTTGTTAAAGATTCATGATAGTGAATGTTACAGATATTTACGATGTATTGGTATGTTTGGATGTATCAGGTGATCCGCCTGCTCGCCTGCTATCTACCTATCACATAAAAAAAAAAAAAAAAAATGGCGGATCGTGTACAATATCGTAAAAAAAATCGTAATATTATTATTCTCATTACATACGAGTACACGTGTAGTAGTTTAAAAAATATGCTGTTACATTCATAAACCTTACATTAAATAAAAGTGACAGCATCAGCTTTGAACCTGAACTATCTTTAGACCACGTTTTTAATTAGAGGAAAATGTATTGTCGTAAAGCGCCAATACAATGTCAATTATTATTTGTAACGAACGATCGATCAAACAAACGATGATATTATCTCAAATGAAGCTATTCACCTTTGATATAACAAACATACACCTGTTCATAAAAATAATGGCCTTTTTGGGCCAAAAAGAGATGGCGTGATGACTTGGACCACTTCTCCATTGGCAAACCAACCGCTCCAAACAGAGTGCAATGGCGGCATTGAGGGGAGGCCTTTGCTCGGCAGTGGGACAACTCTTCGTAGGCTAAGTAATAAAAAATACATTCTTAAAATATTTTAATATTATAAAATCCATTTAATAAGTTTTACTTTTTTTAGGCGCTGGTAAGTTCAGATTTATATATGGACTGTTTATATTTCTATCTTTATATCTTTCTCTATTGCTTTAATAAGCCGCCTTGTCTGTGGGGTGTAATCAGCAAATGTCTAATTACGTCAAGTTTTAATATAAGTAAGGCTAAATATCTATTTAGCCTTACTTATATTAAAACTTGACGTAATTAGACATTTGCTCATTTAAATACGTAGATAATTATCTATTTAGCCTTACTTATATTAAAACTTGACGTAATTAGACATTTGCTATAGGTTTTTGCTAAATAAACCTAACACCTTGTCGATTTTGCGTCGAGAGCTAAAAAGGCTTAGACCTGCCTGACTGACTGACGGGTCAACGTACAGTTTAAGCCAATGATGTTTTATTTAACGTCGTAAGGCCTTTTAAAAGGCCTAAAACAATTGATTCTCCATTGTGTCTGCTGTCTGGGCGTTACGACGATAAATGAGATGTATTTAAAAAGACCGTCAAAAAATGTAAAACAAAAAAGTCAACAACCAAAAAAATACACTTAGAACCCTCTTCAACATCTACGCGGACAAAAGCGCGGGCAAAGTCGATTATTTAATTAAAAGTATGTACTTACTTTTTCTTATTTATAGCGTAATATTATTTTAGTAAGTTTGCATTTTTTCAAACAATCTTTAATTTCAAACAATATCAATGTAAAGCCTTGCATTTAATTGTGGGAGAGGCAAGCTTCGGCATGAATGGGCCGGCTCGGCCGGAGTGATACCACTGCCTCACAGAAAACCGGCGTGAAGCAGCCCCAGTGCGGTGTTTCGCCGAGTGAGTGAGGGTACCGGAGGCCCACCCGGGGATAAAAGGTTGGCGGCGCACTTGTAACTCCACTGATGTTGCAGGTGTCCATGGGCGGCGGCATTTGCTTACCATCAGGTGATCCGTCTGCTCGTCTGCTACCTATCACATAAAAAAAAGATGTACTGTACGTTGTAGCCGTAAAGTCCTTGAGTGGAGACTGCGACTCGGTAAGCGTAGTGTTGGACGCCCCGCGACAAGATGGGATGATGATATTCGAAAGTTGGCTGGTGTGGGCTGGATGAGAGTGGCCGAAAATCGGGAGCGGTGGCGGGCATTAGTCCTAGTCCTATGTCCAGCAGTGGACGAGTGTGGGTTGATGATGATGACTTTTAAGATTCGCTTTAGAAGATTCGATTAGAAGTAAAAATAATTTTTTTTAGAATATAGCTCAGATTTGCAATCCCCGATAAAAAACTATATTATTATTGTAAAAAACCACTTACTGCGTAGGTAAACTATGAACTTTTTATTACAAATTTATTCTTCGAAGGATTGTGCATACCTACAGCAAGTTTATACAGCAAGTATTTTGAGGCTAACTTCAGAATCATCAAAAGCCAATCCAAAAGTAATCTTGTTTTTTTTCATTAGACGGATTGGGTAAGTGTTTATGAAAAAGTTATGCATATTAACAAGTACCACCTGATGGTCAATTCAGATTTATTTCCAGACTTTTATTAACTTATATTTATGCAATTAATTCTAAATATTCTTTGATTAAATATTTTCATTAAAAAACATTTTATTTTGTTTGAATGTTTTTATTTAGAAGAAAAACTCAAGCAAATTAAAACAGTAGCTTAATCCTAAATATTAACTAATAAAAAAAAATAGGGTCCCTGTGCAGTGTCCCCAAAATGCTGGTAGCATTTTGCCACTGGATTACAATAAAAAATTGTTGGCCCAAGTAGCCGGTGTCTGGATCTCCCCTTTTAAAACTACACTAGCAGCTGTAGGATTGAAATAATAACGTAGGTTGCCTATTTTACTGAGATGGTTTATTTGTTACAACAGCCGACATTCTGAAATTAACCGCGGAGCCATTATCGATCCGAAAGAGAGAATGACAGTTGACGAATAGTGCTGTGGCACATCCGGCCTGCGGCTAGTGCTGTGCCATAGACCAACACGCTCCCTCACAGCAATAGAGTGGCACCATCAGTTCCATCAGTTAATGCCCATATACTGCCTTAACGCCATAAATCTGGGTGCAGCCACATCGCCCACACTTCCGTTTCGAGACATTCGTCCCAATCTGTGCTAAAGGATGGCGTTGGACAACTAAACGAGCACTTTCAGTGTTTTTTTTTATCTTCAAGCATCAAGAAAGAAGGTTGTCAGTATCTACATAGCACATATATACGGCAAACCAATACGACCCAGCTCGACGGAACTCAGATGGTAGGTATATTCTTTATCAAAAGTGTATTTTTTTTTATTTACAGCCCCAAGCTTTGGAAGTAAGTTATCTTAGACCTCATTGTCACTCTCCATCAGATGAGATGAGGTCAAGTGCAAACCCATTTACCTAATATAAAAAAATAATATTTTTGAATATGGGAAACTGCCCTTAGTGGAAATAACTGTTACATATGATTCGTCAATTTTACCGTTGTCCCTCACTAGTGCCTTCAGTCTGACATTTGTCAAATCAGGCATGATACAACGGCTCGACTTTAGCCTTTGAATCATCCCGATACATTATCACTCAATTTGACAGATGTAAAATGTCAAATGTATAGAAACTTGATATTTGTTGCATCTGTCAGTGTACTCACATCATTAAAAAGCAGAGTTTAAGTTTATTGATTGCCGAACATCATTATTGAGCGTGTCAACCTTTTTTGTATCAGTGACAG
This sequence comes from Cnaphalocrocis medinalis, assembly GCA_014851415.1. Classification (NCBI taxonomy): domain Eukaryota; kingdom Metazoa; phylum Arthropoda; class Insecta; order Lepidoptera; family Crambidae; genus Cnaphalocrocis; species Cnaphalocrocis medinalis. The sequence continues at coordinate 4,252,413 of CM026296.1, read as the reverse complement.
TTGCACCTGTCATTTACTACTGACTAGAACTAGAATTAAAAATCCTACTATACGTAGTAGGAACGCTTTGAAAAAAAATTGTAATTAAAAACTACCTTAATCTATTTAACTTTAAAAGAAATAAAATTACTTTTAAAATCTTTTTGAATTTTGCTTGTATGGCCCAAGAATAAGAAGTTTCAAATCGAAGCTACGAGTAGCTTGTTATTATAGCGTATTATAGCTATGACTGAATTCAAATGATCGCCGAAAATTGATCAATTTATTAAAATGTTTTTTATTCAGTTACTTAATAAAGTAAAATTTTAATTTTTTAGGGATTTGTAAGTCGTTAAATTTTAATACTAATAAAATTATTTACTTAAAATATATTTTATTATCTTTTTTTTTATTTCCTCTTGGAATAATATCAGCAGAAACTATTATCTGTATATAACTTTTTATTTCATTGGGCAAAAACACTATCCCAATTTTTTTTGTTAGGTATGATAATAATTATCAGAAATTTTATGGGTACATCATTATGGGTAGATATGTAAATATTTTAAATAGAACTTCATAATTACAAATATACCTTTCCAAATTTCAGCGAGGAGTAAGTTCGTTTAAAATCAGTTGCGACCAAAACCGCAACTGATGGACATAATAGGCGTTGGAGAAAATTACCTTGTTAGTTTTATTAACATAAGCAAAAATAAATCACAAAAATCACCGTTATGTGTGAAACCCGCTTGCTCATTTGCCTTCCTATATTATAAAAAATTAACAGTTTTTTAAGTTAAGCAAAAATTTATCACAAATATTATCACCATTATGCGTGATACACCTGATTTTTCGGATATTACGATGTATGTATGTACCTACGGTCAAAAAACGAAAAGGTTCGTCTGTTTTCAGATGAGCACTTATTACCTTTCGTAAATTTGTCAGAGTAATACCTGTTGAACAGAAAATTATGCTTAACTGTTAGATCAGTAAGTTCAGATTTGCTTGTAGCAACATTGATTACTTTTGATACAAAGACAAATTTAAAAATAGACCTATAAAGTCAAACCTACATTGGTTTGCAATTAGATTTAATTTTAAAAAAATATAAAAATTAATAGGTAGCCCTTTAGATAGCCAATACAATTTTTTTTTTTAATTTGGCTGTTTACTATTGGTTGTCTCGTGTGTCATTCGCGAATTTATGGCTTGGTTAAAATAGGTTAAAAGATCAAAATCTCTCTGTCTATGCCATATTTGAAGACAAAATGTATTCCGCCATTTTTAAAAGCTTGGCAGATCTTTTTAAAACGGTATGTTGGTATAACTGATTTTTGCCGTGTAAGCGAAAATTTACCTTAAGGTGGCGAACCTTTTTATTCTCTGACTGTACAGAAGCTTATCAAACTTAATTATAACTTAATTATTTTATATCATTTCCAGTATTTAGTAAGTTTTAAACACTTTCTTTATCTTCGTTCTTCAGTAGTTATGGCAGGAAAGAGTAACAGACAGACAGGGTAACTTTCACATTTATTAGTTAGAATTTATTTATTCATTGAAGAAGATCCAACAAAAGGTATAAATATTCAAAATTTTTACATACATTCTAAAAACTTACTTTCCTTGCAATTAAAAGCAGTCACATCATGGATTTTTAGGATAATTTTTAAAATAACCGTTTAGCAGACGGGGGGACACAATTTTTAAGCAATAAGTTAGTTACAAACGAATTTTTAAATCATATTTTAAAACCCCTAAAATATCCTTTAAGTATTACTTATTGGGTTACTCTTACAATCTTTATATATTATTTACATCGACATCTTAGGTCACTTTTCGAAAAAACTTACCGTTCCGAGAAAGTTCAAAAAAGATAAAATGTTGACTTTTGACCCCGAATATTTTTTTAGCACTAATGGGATCGATGAGGGCTGTTAAAATGTTATTTTTGATGGTAAACCCTAGCGTGCCAAAACTCTAAAAAATATAGATCTCTCAGATTTGTTATCTATACTAATCTATACTAATATAATAAAGCTGAAGAGTTTGTTTGTTTGTTTGTTTGAACGCGCTAATCTCCGAATCTACTGGTGCGACTTGAATAATTCTTTTTTTGTTGGATAGTCCATTTATCGAGGAAGGCTATAGGCTAAATAACATTACGCTATGACCAATAGGAGCAAAGACAGAGCGGTAAATGTGTAAAAAACGGGGAAAATTATTCATTTTTGAAGGCTTTCTTTGCGTGCGCTGCGAAAACGGTTCAAGATACACAAAAAATATGTATGAAAGAATTATTCCTCTATACATGATCTAAAAAAAAGTTATGGTACCAAATTTGGTCGAAATAATTTGTTTAAGTTGTATCAACATAATAATATTAAGGGGGTTGTAAGGGGTTAAAAGGGGGGTAAAAAGTTACTTTTCCACGCGGACGAAGTCGCGGGCGGCCGCTAGTTTAAAATATAAGCGGACTATAAATAAAAACTTTATTTTTCTCCTAATTTGCAGATAGACGTAAGTTAATTAACGCTATTATTTAATTGAAGTTATTATAATGTTGCTGTGTTTTAACTTAGTAGATACGATTTTGTTGTTGGGACTCGTCGATATTTTAATTTACCTGGATAATAAAACTAAAAAAATATATTCTGAAAAAAAAAACTAGCCACATGCGAGTTGGACTCACGCACGAAGGGTCCCGTACCGTTAATTTTCATATATAGCTTAGGTCCAAACATAAGGGTTATGTGAGAAATCAAATATTGTTTTATTTATTATTGTATTAGAAAAAAAATAGAATCTTTTTATGTAAGTATTAAGTTTCAACAATAAATGGTGTGTATTTGAACACTTACATCCCTTTAACCACGTCTTCTACCAATCATTCTGAACAATATTAATTGTTCTATGACTTTTAGAAATTCGCAACTTTTCATACAAAGTTGGTCACGTGACATGATAATTTTGTTTGGGGAGTCCAACACATTTTTGGTAAATTTCGAAAGAAAAAGACATGACGCATCTATAGGGGTTAAATTTTTGCAATTTGGCTACGGTACCCTAAATAGGAACATTGGTATGTTTAAACTAATTATGTTTTCCTTTTTATTCCAAGAATTGGGTAAGTTAAGAACACCTACTAGATGTATACCTATCTACTATTCACACATTTTATGCAAATATGTAAAAGATTTATAATTGTTAGGTCACATTTTTGTCACCGTAAAATAACCGGAATCTTTAGTTGATCAATTTCCTAGCAAGTTGATCAACTGCCGGAAAAGGTTTATGAATCATGGAAAAACATGTGTGAATCTAAGAATAATAATTTTATAGAAGGAGAGTCTCCGTAAGCCCGTACTAGAGCTCTGTCAAAAATGAGGCACAAAAAATATGGATAGATGAATAGAAAGAAGGACGGTTGATCTTCTTGAGCAACCATCCTTCTTTCTATCCATAACACATATTCAAAGCATAACACATAAGCTACAATTCATAAAAATATATTTGTGGATTGTTCAAAATATTATGCAAATAACCACGCGTACGAAGTAGTTATTGATATAAATAGCATAAATTTTAAGGTGTCTGCGATTAGCGCGGTTTAGACTTTACACTATGCATTGATCCTTCAGTCAGCCAGGCCAGCCAGGCAACCTGGTTTTTAGTATAGATAAACAATTACTAATTTACGATTTTTGATTAATGTACGATTTTTATTTTCAGAGTAAAACACCTAACAAAGTAAGTTATGGTTTGATGAATAAGAAGTGATTTGGTGTTCCGCGTTTATATTCTATGTTTCTACGTCTAAGGTATTGAAGTATTATTTTACCGGTTGTTCTATAAAAATATACTTGGCACATATTTGGTTATACACTTTAGGACCTTGTCACAATACATAATGTATAAGAAAGTAGAATTCCTTCTTATACTACTATTTGTGGAGTTGACTGTACCCCCGCGCCTCGGAATGGCCCTGTGCCCAGTCTTTTCAGTCGTATCACACTGGTGTCCCATCGAATTAAGAAGGTAAGGGGAATAGAGAGTGCACCTGTGTTTGCGCACACACTTGAGCACTATAATATTATATATCTTGAGTACGTCGCTGATCTTTAAGAATGACCGCTGTAGACCGAATATCGGTTTTTTTTATTAACTCTCAGGTTTAAGATATAATACCTAGTCGTGCCATTAGATCTTTCCCTTGTATAAATTTGTCTATTAGATAGTCCAGTCAAAATGAGACTAAATTATGATTCCAGTTTGCATTAATTCCCAATGCAAAGTGTTGAGATATATTGTATAGACAATCTCTCAACCATTTAAATAGCTCTCGTTGTTTCAGAGATATACGCAAAAATTTGTGACCTTTGACCTCGAATAAAAAACAACGCACAAGCCCACTTGTGCGTTGTTTTTTATCATGGGGATCGATGGGGACTTTATCATTTGTATAATTATCATTTGTAATGACGTATTTAAGGCCTACACAAAAATCCAGATTGTTGGGAATTAATGCAAACTGGAATATCTATTTTGACTGGACTACTAGTGAAAAGAATAAAATACATGCTTCTAAGGATATATATATTTTTTTTATGTAATAGGTAGCAGACGAGCAGGCGGATCACCTGATGTAAGCAATTGCCGCCGCCCATGGACACATGCAACACCAGTGGAGTCACAAGTGCGCTGCTAACCTTTTATCCCCTTCCCCCCCGATGGGCCTCCGGTACCCTCACTCACTCGGCGAAACACAGCACAGGAGCTGCTTCACGCCGGTTTTCTGTGAGGCAGTGGTATCACTCCGGTCGAGCCGGCCCATTCATGCCGAAGCATGGCTCTCCCACAATAAAGCAATTAATATTCTTAGAAACATGTATTTTATTATCCCTATTATTTTTGCAAATTGCTTATACTTACTTGTAGGAAGAAAATATACGATTATTAAAAAAATCTTAATACTTTTTCTTCAAAGAAAAGCCATGAAGAAAATTCAACAGCAAAAATATAATACTATCTTTGTTTTCAACAGGAAGTTGGTTTCGTCCCCAATTTACAGGTAAACAAATTAAAATTGGACAAAATAATATGAATACACGAATAACTAAAGCTGAAAAATTAATACAAAGTAGGCCCCTGTAGCAAAGTGCCCAAAATACTGGCAGCATTACCTCGTTGGATAGCGATGAAAATTCGCTGGACGAAGTAGCTGCCAGCCTTTGGATCTCCCGTGACTTCAACTCTAAGCGCTTAGCAAAGTCCCGGAAGAAAGAGAGAGGATCGGGACAATACAATATATTTCGAAGTACTTTTTTTTTAATATTTCCAAATCAATTTAATTAAATTTATTTACCGCTTAGTTGAAGTCACGGGAGACCCAAAAGCTGGCAGATACTTCGCCCAGCGAATTTCCATCGCTATCCAACGAGGTAATGATGCCAGCATTTTGGGAACATTGCCACAGGGGCCTATTTTTGGTTGTAGTTAAAAGTACCAACTTTCAGCAATATTTGGGCTCAACTACTATAGGCACAGAATACTTAATAGTACATCTATAGGAACTTAACTCATAAAATCTAAATATCTTACTTATATACATACACTTCAGAAAATGGTATTGTATAAATATCTTACTCGTTCAATACAACATACAATTAGTCTAAATGCTTTGACGTTTCTACCGTGCACGCCATAATTGTGGCCTGTAGCATTTACTCTTCTTTACTGCAAATGGGAAAAGCAACTATCCAGGTAGTTGCTTTAATACCCAGGTATCTAATAGATTTATAAAATAGGCAGAGAATTGTTTTTCTACAATATCAATATCGACTCAAACTCAAAACTCACATAATTTATTGCATTACATGTGATAAAATAGGATAATGAATAATATTAAGAACAGTACATGCTCCCTGTAAGGGTAGAGCCCTGTGTACACACCAGTGAGCTTCCCAGTGAAACTATAACTTACTCCACTGGCTCAGCGACCCGAAACGAGTCTTGTCATCCGCAACAAGAGAACGCCACTTCGGTCGGAAACTATTACTAAGTAATACCTTTTTTTTCCAGCCGAATGTCCATTTTGGTTCCAACACAGAGGTATGAAAAATTCTAATATTTTCTGAACTACTTATTTCCTAGTTTCGAATCGGCGCGGTAGCGTCTGAATCGTCAACCGGTTTTGATTCATGAGGATTCATTCAAACTATATTCAATAACATTTTAATGGCCTACTTTTCTCTACGGCCAGTGGGAGAGGAACCTATTAAATAAAATTAATAGAGAGTAAACACTCAGCGTGCTCGCCGAAATAGTTTCCAGTGCCCTTCCTCACCAGAGGCCTCTCCCTCTAAGTATATTATTCCGTGCCAGAGGATAGTATGACTACTGTCTAGTGGCAGTAGTCATACACGTAACGATAGTTTGTCAGTGTCACTTGGTAATACTGGTAATCTTCGAACCTTGAAATTCGTATTGTGAAAAAGTGAAAATTTTAACCTTCGATGTTCACCTTTAAATTATTATTTTGAAGAAAATAATAATCAGAGAACGTTGTGTAGGCACTTAAATATTCTATTTTTATTCTGAAAGCTTCATTGTTTATTAATTTACAGATAAAGGCAAGAATTTTATAACTTATTTTTACACTCTTATATTGAAATTAACCAAAAACTTATACACTTGAACTCATATAACATATGCTTTTCTCAAAGCATACATATTACTGTTTCTCAAAGCATAAAAAAACGATGATCAATGTGAGGGACGAAAAAGTTAAAAAAATAACAGACCAGGGCATCAAAAATAAAACTGGCATTTTTTATTAACAGCGTCAGGTAGGTTCGAACAATTCACCAAGCACCAAGCTTCGGCATTACTAAATCCTTACGGATCACTGTGTTGTCGGTTAGTACCTGTCTATCTGTCAGCCGATTCAATAAAGGCAATGTTTTGGTATGTATATAGCCTCTACTCTCTGACTGTCTCGGTGGCGCAGTTGGTAGTCGGACTTTAAAGTGACGGCGGCTACGTTTGGGGTCCAGGGTTCGATCCCCGGGTTGAGCCAAAAATGTGCACCTGAGTTTTTCTGTTCAGAAATTCTCAGTGTCAGTCCGAAGTCTGTAAGTTGGCGGTCTTGTACCCCCGTGGCTCGGACAGCACGTTAAGCTGTTGGCCTTGCGCCTTTTATTTCCTTTCCCTTCAAAGGAAAGCCTCTAAAGAAAGTTCAACGGCAAAAAAATAAAACTATCTTTGTTTTCTACAGGAAGTTAAATTCGTCCCCAATTTAAAGGTACATACAACAAATTAAAATGGTATTTTATTGGACAAAATAATATGAATACACGAGAAAGCAATCACTAAAAACGAACGCTAAAACACTACCAAAAAGAAAAATTAAAACAGAGTAGGCCCCTGTGGCAAAGTTCCCAAAATGCTGGCAGCATTACCTCGTTGGATAGCGTGTGGTTGTCTGGCGCATTTATTTATTATCTTATATTAGCTACAATTAGTCTAAATGCATTGACGTTTCTATCGTCCACGCCTTACTTGTAGCCTTAGCTAGCATAATATTACTCTACTACCAATGGGAATTACCTGGGTATCTAATAGATTAATAAAACAGCAGACAGCGCCGCTGAATAGTTTGCGGTGAATAGAGATAAGGCAATAATGAGTTGACGACCCACTTAACTCAATAGTTTAAGCGCCGGTTGAGACGCAAGGGTCGCGGGTTCGATTCCCGCACCAACACAAATGTTTGTTGATGAAACTAATATTTGTGATGGGTCTGGGTGTGTGTGGTTCCTTCGTTGTTTGTTTCCATAGTACAAGGGTAAACCTTAGTTTGGGACCAGGACAATGTATGTGATGTTGTCTCAATTTATTAATAATTTATTATTTAGTTTTATAGCTGCACAAAGAAAATATCTGAGCGCGCTTTCTGTCGCTCTTTTTTGGTAAACCACCAATACCAATTTAGAGATCAAATCCATACTAATATCCATACTAATATTATAAATGCGAAAGTAACTCTGTCTGTCTGTCTGTCTGTCTGTCTGTCTGTCTGTCTGTCTGTCTGTTACTCTTTCACGCCAAAACTACTGAACGGATTTAAATGAAATTTGGTATACAGATGATCTAGACCCTGAGAAAGAACATAGGCTACTTTTTATTGCTAAAAGGGGGATGTAAGGGGTTAAAAGGGGGGTGAAAAGCTACTTTTCCACGCGAACGAAGTCGCGGGCGGCCGCTAGTAAAAAGATATATTTGAAAACTAGGCCACGTGTGTAGGATGCACCCGGAGAAGGGAACTGAGGTTGACTGCCAACAGGACGTCGTCTGAGAGGCAGGCCCAGGAAGAGACGGCGTGATGACTTTGGCCACTGCTCGGTCCATTGGCATAGCATTGCTTCAAACGTGCTAAAAAAATTAAAACGGACGTTTTTGCCCTCTTGCAATTTTTGGGCATTTCGTCTTGTACTGTTTTAGACTTGAGTTTATTGCAATTTAATTTTGTTTTGTTCTCTACTTTCCCAGTAGGTAGTATGTATTAATTATTCCAATTGTTTTTCTACATTATCAATATCGACTCAAATTCAAAACTCACATAATTTATTGCATTACATGTGGTAAGATAGGATAATAAATAATATTAAGAACAGTACATACTCCCTGTAAGGGTAGAGCCCTGTGTACACACCAGTGAGCTTCCCAGTGGAACTTTGACTTACTCCACTGGCTCAGCGACCCGAAACGAGTCTTGGCCTCCGCAACAAGAGAACGCCACTTTGGTCGGAAACTATTACTAAAAATACCTTTTTTTTCCAGCCGAATGTCCATTTTGGTTCCAACACAGAGGTATGAAAAATTCTAATATTTTTTGAACTACTTATTTCCTAGTTTCGAATCGGCGCGGTAGCGTCTGAATCGTCAACCGGTTTTGATTCATGAGGATTCATTCAAACTATATTCAATAACATTTTAATGGCCTGCTTTTCTCTACGGCCAGTGGGAGAGGAACCTATTAAATAAAATTAATAGAGAGTAAACACTCAGCGTGCTCGCCGAAATAGTTTCCAGTGCCCTTCCTCACCAGAGGCCTCTCCCTCTAAGTATATTATTCCGTGCCATAGTATGACTACTGTCTAGTGGCAGTAGTCATACACGTAACGATAGTTTGCTCAGTGTCACTTGGTAATACTGGTAATCTTCGAACCTTGAAACTCGTATTAAAATGTTTCTTTTTTTCACTTTTTTACGGTTATTCTTGTTTTTATTGTTAACGATTCGGCTTAGCTAATGAATTATGTTTCTTCTTGAGATTTAAATACTAGATATAGCAATACATGAAAAATACTCTTGTGAACTTTAGTTTCTCCACGGATTTTGATATTTTCCTGAAAACAATGATTGGGTCACGAATCACGTCTGCGAACGAATATGCTTGGTGTAATCCATACACACTGCGAATAGTCGGTACTTCCTATCCGTAGTATGGATGGAACACCAATGCTCTTCGAAATAATACTTCAGACGGAGATTTGAGTTTCTTCGACAGGTAAGATAAATAAATAACAGGACTTAAATTTAAATATTATCTTCTTTCGTTGTCTTTTCTATTTAAATAAAAAAAAGTATTATAATTGTTGTTTTATTTGACACTTCCTTGCTTGATTAGTACATGGCTTGTATTATTACTTTTATTACATGACATATTATTGGGGTTTCAATTCTTCAAATACCCAAGCGGAACCTGTTTGCTTGTCTGCCTTCTGTCACATAAAAGTGAAATTGATCCTTCATTCAATTAATAATTGATAATACAATTTGGCAACCAATTTTCCAGTTAAAGTTTATGATTTTTCCAACTGGCAAAGTTAATCTTTGGTTGGTCATTAATTGTTATGCGTCATGATTATTTATTGTCATTTGGGCGCCAAATGTCAATTAAATAACATCTTAATAGCTCTTAGCATAACCTCTAGAAGTTTTCATTCTTAATTAAAATAAAACTATCTTAAAAAAGCGAACGATTTGTCTGTCGTTGAATAAAAAAAATAAAGAAGCGAATAAGCCACATAGTTACTTCTTCATATATTTTTATAAATATAAAATATGTAGTTGTAAGACAAATTTAAAGGGAAATCCTTCGGTTAAATTGAATAATCCATCCGAGATAAGGTACAGCATGGGAGAGGGGCACGCGGGGATTAAAATAATCTCCAGACAAGTTTTAAGTTATCCCAGACGGGTCAACGTAAGAAAGGTGAAAAGAACGGATAAAATCTATGTCCACTTACGATCACCGCTGACACAACGCCGCTCACCCCAACCACTGCTAGGCAACCTGCATCGGGCTCCGCCACTACGTGTCCCGAAGCCTGAAGGCAGAAGGACAAACCCGCTGTACCCCTCTGGAAGTGGGCAAGGAACCGCGGCCGCCATCGCGACTGTTGGCCGGCGACTAGTAAAGATGAATCCTTCACTAGCTGTCGTTGCGCGAAGGACTCCGGACGCCACACTGGTAGCGGACGCACTGGATCCGGGAGGTAGCCAGTACCGCCGCACGGGGAGTTCGTCGCACCAAGTCCCTCAGTTTTGTCAGTGCCCTCTATGAAAATTTTAACCTTCGATGTTTACCTTTAAATTATTATTTTGAAGAAAATAATAATCACAGAACGTTGCGTAGGCACTTAAATATTCTATTTTTATTCTGAAAGCTTCAATTTTTATTAATTTACAGATAAAGGCAAGAATTTTATAACTTATTTTTACACTCTTATATTGTAATTAACCAAAAACTTATACACTTGAACTCATATAATATCTCATAGCATACATATTACTGTTTCTCAAAGCATAAAAAAAAACGATCATCAATGTGAGGGACGGAAAAGTTAAAAAATAACAGACCAGGGCATCAAAAATAAAACTGGCAATTTTTCTTAATTAACAGCGGCAGGTAGGTTTGAACAATTATTGGTGCTTCGGCATTTTTAATTCAAGATCTGAAACGGCATTAAAGGCGATGTTTTGGTATGTATATAACCTCTACTCTCTGACTGTCCAGGGTTCGATCCCCGGGTTGAGCCAAAAATTTGCAAAAATGCTCAGTGTCAGTCCGAAGTCTGGTAGTTGGCGGTCTTGTACCCCCGTGCCTCGGACAGCACGTTAAGCTTTTGGTCCTGCGCCTTTTATTTCCTTTCCCTCCTAAGGAAAGCCTCTAAAGAAAGTTTAACAGCAAAAAAAATAAAACTATCTTTGTTTTCAACAGGAAGTTGATTTCGTCCCCAATTTAAAGGTACATACATACAACAAATTAAAATGGTATTTTATTGGACAAAATAAAATGAATACACGAGAAAGCAATCACTAAAAACGAACGCTAAAACACTACCAAAAAGAAAAATTAAAACAGAGTAGGCCCCTGTAGCAAAGTTCCCAAAATGCTGGCAGCATTACCTCGTTGGACAGCGTGTGGTTGTCTGGCGCATTTATTTATTTATTATCTTATATTAGCTACAATTAGTCTAAATGCATTGACGTTCTATAGTCCACGCCTTACTTGTAGCCTTAGCTAGCACAATATTACTCTTCTTTACTACCAATGGGAACTACCTGGGTATCTAATAGATTTATAAAACAGCAGACAGCGCCGCTGAATAGTTTGCGGTGAATGGAGATAACGAAAGAAAGAGTTTTAAGTATAGCTGTTCAAAGAAAATACTCGTATCTGAGCGCGCTTTCTGTCGTTCTTTGTAATATAACCACCAATTCCAATTTAGAGAAAAAATAAAAAGATTATATTTGAAAACTGGGCCGGCCACGTATGTATAACACCCGGAGAGGTGGACTTAGGTTGACTGCCAACAGAAGGTTGTCTACTCCGTCCATTAGCATATCATTGTTTTAAACGTGCTAAAAAAATATTGTCATGGCATTTTGTCTTGTACTGTTAGTCTTGACTTTAGTGCAATTTAATTCTGTTTTGTTCTCTATTTTCCCAGTAGGTAGTATTATATTATAATTATTCCAATTGTTTTTCGACAATATCAATATCGACTCAAACTCAAAACTCACAAAATTTATTGCATTACATGTGATAAGATAGGATAATAAATAATATTAAAACAGTACATGCTCCCTGTAAGGGTAGAGCCCTGTGTACACATCAGTGAGCTTCCCAGTGAAACTTTGACTTACTCCACTGGCTCAGCGACCCGAAACGAGGCTTGGCCTCCGAAACAAGAGAACGCCACTTCGGTCGGAAACTATTACTAATAATACCTTTTTTTTCAGCCGAGCGTTCATTTTGGTCCCAACACAGAGGTATGAAAAATTCAAATATTTTCTAAAGTACCTACTTTTTTCCTAGTTTTGAATCGGTAGGGTCTGAATCGTCAACCGGTTTTAATTCATGAGGATTCATTCAAACTACTCTCGGCGTCACTAAAATCGCACATCTGCGTAGTTTTCATACTCACGCGCTCATATCACAGCTTCGTATATTAAAAAGTAAAACATTGTATTACAATATTTTTAAGGTAACATTACCAATATATGCTCGTCTTTTAATCCAACATTTTCATCATCCATGGAATTTACTTGATTCGTCCAAAAAAATTAAAAAGTAAATCAGTATTTCAGCTCCACAGAACATTGTATGGGACAAGAACATTGATTTTATGTTTTTGGGAAAATTAGGAAGTTTTCACGACTAATTAAGAAGCATGATTAACAGACGAGCATATAAAAACCATGTTACGTAAAAAATATTGCAATCAAATGTTTTACTTTTTTTATATACGAAGCCGTGATATGAGCGCGTTAGTATGAAAACTACGCAGATGTGCGATTTTTTTGACGCCGAGGTATATTCAATAGTATTTTAATGGTCTACTTTTCTCTACGGCCAGTAGGAGAGGAACCTATTAAATAAAATTGATAGGGAGTAAACACTCCGCGTGCTCGCCGAAATAGTTTCCAGTGCCCTTCCTCACCAGACGCCTCTCCCTCTAAGTATATTATTCTGCGCCAGAGGATAGTATGACTACTGTCTAGTGGCAGTATATTACTACTGCCACTAGACAGTAGTTAGTGTATTAACACTGAACGATAGTTTGTTCAGTGTCACTTGGTAATACTGGTGATCTTCGAACCTTGAAATTCGTATTAAGATGTTTCTTTTTTTTTCACTTTTTTACGGTTATTCTTGTTTTTATTGTTAACAAATCGGCTTAGCTAATGAATGATGTTTCTTCTTGAGATTTGAATACTAGATATAGCAATACATAAAAAAATACTCTTGTGAACTTTAGTTTCTCCACGGATTTTGATATTTTCCTGAAAACAACGATTGGGTCACGAATCACGTCTGCGAACGAATATGCTTGGTGTAATCCATACACACTGCGAATAGTCGGTACTTTCTATCCGTAGTATGGATGGAACACCAATGCTCTTCGAAATAATACTTCAGACGGAGATTTGAGTTTCTTCGACAGGTAAGTTAAATAAATAACAGGACTTCATTTTAAATATTTATCTTCTTTCGTTGTCTTTTCTATTAGAATAAAAAATGCATTATACTTAATTGTTGTTTTATTTGACATTTCCTTGCCTGATTACAACATGGATTTTATAATTACTTTTATTACATTAGTACATATTATTGGGGTTTCAATTCTTCAAATACCCAAGCGAAACCTGTTTGCTCGTCTGCCTTATTTCACATAAAAATAAAATTTAAGCCTACATTCACTGTTCACCGTACAAGATTATTTTTTAAAGCTGCCTAGATGTGTCTTTACCTACCTTTAAATTATTACTTTGAAGAAAAGAATAATCTGAGAATGTACGCACTTAAATATTTAATTAATATTCTAAAAGCTTCAATATTTTTAATTTACAGATAAAGGCAAGAAGTATATAACTTATTTTTACACTCTTATTTGTAATTAACCAAAAAATTATACACTTGATTTCATATGTATCAGAATCAGAATTAGAACGTTATGTATGCTTTTCCCAAAGCATAAATATTACTGTGCCTATCCATTGATATGAGTAAAAAACGATAATCAATGCGAGGGACGGCAAAGTTAAAAAATAACAGACGGAACTCTCAATAGGTATGTTTATAATTAGTTATTGACGTTTGCTCATAGATAGGCTACACATATGCGATTTAAAACTATCAAATATTGGTAGATATTATGTAAATCAACGGTCTACAGGTTGAATTTTTGCGATAGACCATTGAATGCTCTTGAATCGTTATAGTTATAGTCTGCGGCATGAAACAGTAGTTATGACCTTGAGTGCGCAGAAAGCAATTTTATTAGAAATTTTTCTTTTTTACAAGTGCGCAAAATAACGGTCATCGCTATTCTTTCATGCCGCCAGCTATACAGTCAAACATTCCTATGAATCCATACATTTAGAAAGATATCGTTGTTGGCTGCAAAATGTATAATTCACTTATGCTTTAAGTATTTTTTGTTACTAACTTTTGTTATTGTGGCCAATAAACATAATTTCTGACTACAAATTAGGGTATTTGACTTTTTTTTTTGTGTTTAATCACAAGACCCCTCTATTTAAGAAACATTGTTGTAAGAATTATTTGATTCTGATTTGAATTACCTGAGATATCACAACTTAAAGAGCACATAATTTACGCAGGCCCAAAAACGCTCTTCATATACAAATGGCTACTAGCTAGTCACGTCACACGCAAGTATCTTGTATGTGCGTCTAGTAAATTTTATTTGGTAGCTATATCAAATGTTTCGTTTATATACATGGTTTTATGATAAAAGTTTGTGTATAATGTATGGGTAAACTTTAAAAATGGACTTGCCCATGAAACTTTGAATGCTCACAAAACCAGCTAGACGTTATATTTTTAACTGAAAATTTTGGCTATTGGTTCTTATTTACCAATATTTTTGTGAAGTATCAATATTTTTTAATATTGAGATTATGTAAAAGTAAAAAATATTAAGATTACTTAAATTTACATTTTTTTTTACTTTTTCTCACATTCATTGTTTCTATAACACTTTATGTATGGGAATAGTCTAGGTTGTTAGGTGGAAGACAAATAACAGCAGCATTTTCCAATTTGGCAACAATAACATTTTCAGATCGACAAAAATAAACTAGTAAGTATATTTTTTTACTTTCTAAATTCTTTTAATCAGAAAATTATTTAATGACTCTATAAGTAGGTAGTTAAAATAAAACGTTACTCGGAATCCATTTCTTTTTAATATTTGCGATTATTAGGATCTCCATATCTCAATTACGAATTTATACGACTTGGTTGCGATTACGTTACGAAATAAAAAAAATCGTAATAGAAACTGAAAATATGAAATCTACTCAATCGTTTTGTTTCAATAGAATAAACTCCTAGGATCTAATCTGGTTCCCATCTTAATTTATATGCTAAAATTAGTGAAAAAACGAGTAAGGAATTACAAATAAGCTGATAGACTAATAGTGAAATAGGTGTGAACTTAGCTAAAATACTTAAATTAAATATCTGAATATTTAACTGTGTAATGAAAAATAATAACATTTTCAGACCGCCAAAAAGAAAGGAGTAAGTATTCATTTTTAAACTTTGATTCTCAGCTTCAAAATTACTGAGCGTAAAAAAACGTATTTACCCAGATTTTACTGAAAAACCAAAGATTTACCAATGTTTAATGGTAAATGTTCGTAAAGCTGGCAGCGCACTTGTAACTCCACTGGTGTTGCAAGTGTCCATGGGCGGCGGCAATTGCTTACCATCAGGTGATCCGCCTGTTCGTCTGCTACCTATCACATAAAAATAAAAAAAAAGATTTGCGATTTGAACGTCTTACACCTGATAAATCTTAGGATTTACACGAAAATATGGAAAAACGGTATGTAATTATAACGTGTTCAACGCAGCTTTTCGCAAAAAAATCGAATACTTAGTGCCCACACGCTAGGATAACGCAGGTACTCAGCATGAAACACCTTCTATGATGTATCGTACCTTTTCCCTCGAAAATGTTTTGGATACGTTAGTTGTATAATCTGTGAACGAGAGCTTATGTTGCGATAAGTAGGTAAGTAAATCCTTTTGGACGTAAGTATGGTCAACTTTAGTTTTGCTTACGGGTACGATGGAGTTCATCCACTCTTATACAAATTGTTTACGATACGCGTACCTACAACAAAATGAGCTAGATTTACTGCTTGTGGGCAGTTTGCCGTCGCCCACCGTCGATTCTTAAACTTATTGCCCAAAAATTACTTTATGTTTTATACCTCCTCACGTTTTAACAGTCTACTTTATTTTCTTCTATGGACAAGGACAGTTTAACCACAGAGTCCGTTGCCTGTTAAAGTTTAGTCCCTCATCTTATTTTTTTATTTACAGACAGAAAATATAATAAACGTGCAGGTTGGTTCGATTTTATCACTAGGGTATTTACTTCGCATAAGTGATTTCAGGAACTAAATAGCGGTAATGCGCATTGACCCTTGATTTATGAATGGGGGCCAATTCTCGTGCACTCGACATTCATGTCGAATGATAAATTTGTATGGACAAATGTATGTATCTCTAAATTCGAGATTAATGTCGAGTACACGAGAATTGCCCTTCTGATCCTACATGCAGACATCGCGGCGACGACATACGTCGCGCGTGCAATAGATTGTATTGTAGGGATCATCGTCACTATTTGTCGGCCACCATCATATTAGTAATAAATAAGGTAATAAGCAGTTTCTCGATTTCAATTGTCAAGCTATAAAGCTCTTTTTACACGCCCCGACGAAAATATAGTGAATGTTTCTTGACCCCAAGTATTTTATTAAAAACTCATCTAAGTTTCTCGCGAAGAGTTTTACGTTTTGATTAGTTGCAGTATATGTAATAGATGGCGCAGGAGTAGAGATAACACTCGGCCTTAGAGAAAACCGGCGTGAAGCAGCACCCGCGCTGTTTCGCCAAGTGAGTGAGGGTACCGAAGGCCCAATTGGGCGAGAAATGGGGTTAAAGATTGGCAGCGCATTTGTGACTCTATTGGTGTTGCAGGTTTCTATGGGCGGCGGTAATCGTTTACCATCAGGTGATCCGTCTGCTCGTCTGCCACCTATTACATAAAAAACTACTGCTTCCGATAGAATCCAACAACACCAATAAAGTCACAAGTGCGCTGTGAAATTTTTCATCTTCCTTTCGAACTGGGTCTCTACCTCAATTGGGAAAACATAACGCAAGCTGTTAATTGCCCCTAACACAAGCGTTGCTTCATACTGGTTTCCGATATTAAACCTTTTTTTACTTTGCAGCTACCAGTAAGTTTTTATTGTACTCAGTAACTTTTGGGTGTTAGTTTCGGGTGATCCGGAAATAGGTTCATCAAGGCAGTGAATATTGTTGGTACCTACTAATGTGTAGATACTCTACAGCTCCCAAACAGTCGTTAAAGCGAAACAAAGATTACAATAAGTTTTAGGTATGTTATTTTATACAGGGCGTCCCACGGACATACCACATGGAAGGAAAGTTTGTAGATGATACATTTTACTGTAAGAAGATATAATTTTAATTTCAAAAACAATCTAAATTGCATTCATAGATTTTTAAATAATTACACGGTTGAACCGGGAATTGAATCCGCTTTACGAGAAAAAAAATACACCTATTGGAAGGCTTCATCATAATTGCTAAATAACAAAATATCAGGGGCGCCCTGTATAAGTAGTACGGCCCGCCCTCGTTCTGTTCCACAGAATGCACTGGCGGTAATTGCTTAACATCAGGGGATCCGTCGGCTCGTCTGTGTATTATAAAAAAAAAAAGTAAGAAAACTAAAACCCAACTACGGCATAAAACGACGCTCAAAAAGTATAAAACAAGCCTTCGTTGTCAATTTACAATAATGTCATACAATACTATTCTGAAGTATGCAATATTCACTATGTAGAGATAAATTTTCATATTTGGAAACCCGCAGTCACACGTTGTCAAAGTGCTACGGATAGGTAGGTAGGAATATGAACGTTGTAAATTGACAACGAAGGCTTGTTTTATACTTTTTGAGCGTCGTTTTATGCCGTAGTTGGGTTTTAGTTTTCTTACTTTTTTTTTATTTGTACTATTTTGGTGTCCAAGTGCTAGTAATATATATATATATTCAAAATGTACAAGTCAAGCGCTTTCAAATGATACCAAACACGGCATATTTATCATAACTTTATTTTTTTACTCTGTATGTTTTGTCCGCTAGAGGGCGCCACATTAGATTTTGTGAAACCTCATATAGCCTATAACCAGCGGACGATTAAGACGCTTATAATGATATGTCATTTGTCGAATTCTGATAAGTAGTTTAGAAGTTACGTGGAAACAGATGAACATACATACATACATACATAGCCTGTCAAAATCATAACCCTCCTTTTGCTTTGCCGTAGTCGGGTAAAAAAGTAAGACCCAAAAGCTTTTTAAAAGGCATAAGACAATTGTGTCTGCTGTCTGGGCCTTACGACGTTAACATCAGGTAAATTATGATCGTGGTCAATGCTTGTCTATCCTGCCAAATGCTTGTCTGACGTAGAATAAAAAAAAAACTTATGTATTTACAGTTAATTAAACTGAAATTTGTAAGTTGCTTTGCTTTTTTTTCTGTTAAACATTTAAGTATTCATTATACTTTCTTGCACGCAATTATTCCATTTCATTTCACGCCTAATTTAAACTGCAATGGCTGATGACCTACTATTTTTTTCACATTTTTATTGGCGATCTCCACTAACTGGTGCAGTGATTCTGTCATATTCTTAAGGGTGAATGCTGAGGTAGGTTCGTGCGTTCTTCAATCATGATTGAAGATTTTATACCTTGCATTGCTTACAACGCCGGATTATACTGATACGACTATGTGCCCCTGCATACAGAAATAGAGCTTATCTCAAATGGGTAAGGTCTATTTTTCCGTTGTGCACTACGTCACATATGCATAGTTGCCCCCGAACCTACGCATTGGGAATTCTCTCGTAGCTTCTCGAACTTTCGATAGAGAGTAAATGGAATGGAGGAAACTTGCCCCTGGTCCGCGGCCTAGTTAACAATTCAAATAATTTATTGAATACAAAGACCAGGGGTCAATTTTTTTGACAAGAAAATTACTTGGAAGTTTACTCAGAGATGGTGAACGAGGCCCTTAGGCCTTTGTATTGAATACATTATTTAAATTGTTAACTAGGCCTCGAGCCAGGGGCCAGTTTCCTCCAAACCCACTTAAATTGAGGAGTAAATTACTTGAAACTTTACTCAGAGATGGTGAACGAGGCCCTTAGTGATTTAATTGTGTTTTTGCTATTCGTCTAATAAATTATTTCACATTTTGTGACTTTAGCGTTTTCTTGAATTTACGTACCCCGTACCCGCAACAATACAGATTGCTTTAAATATAGTTATTATACCCGTAAAACCTTCTGTATTAAAGTGTCCCGGTCTTCTTACAGAAACGTCCGGCTAACGGTCATGGGCCAGCGCAGATCGAAACCAACGTAAGTGGAACTTAAGCTAATCCTACTACTATTATAAAGGCGAAAGTTTGTAAGTATGGATGTATGAATGTTTGTTACTCTTTCACGTAAAAACTACTGAATGGATTTGAATGAAACTTTACCACAATATAGCTTATACATCAGAATAACACATAGGCTACAATTTATAAAAATATATTGTGTGGATTGTCCAAAATATGACGGTAAGTGTCAATAATTAACTCCACGCGTACGAAGTCGCAGGCGGCCGCTAGTATGAAATAATACTGACTTTTGACATTTAACAAATAAGGGACTTACTCCAGTGGCTCAGCGATCTGAAACAAGTCTTAACGTCGCAAGGCCCAGACAGCAGACACAATGGAAAATCAATTGTTTTTTGCTTACAGGATAATTAATACTAAACCCTTTTTATATAAGAGGCGACATATGAACCAGACATCCATTGAGTAAATTATTATATTCCCCAACTGGGTATTTATTTTTACTTGCCCAGTTTTAGGGTTCCGTAGCCAAATTGCAAAAACCAGAACCCTTATAAATTTTTCACGTCTAGGCGTCTGTTTGTCTGTGCATCCGTATGTCAGAGCCACTTTTTTCCGAAACTATAAGAACTACCTATATCTATTATTGTACTCGGTAAATAGATGTTGCAAAACACATTAGGATTTTTAATCCAAAATAGAGAAAAAACTATACATTTTGGGGGCAAACAATACTGCGAACAATATACTTAATTGTTCTCAGTATTGTTTGCCCCCAAAAAAGTAGTTTCCTTCCGAGGCCCATTGTTTTCTTTTTTCACCTTGTACAGTATCCACCTTTTATCCACCTTTCTCGTCGGGCGAGTCCCACACTCACTTGGTCGGTTTTTTAAGAGAAATTAAAAACACAGTACTTAGGACTCGTATTCGATATAAGATATTATAACTTATCTTCCAACAGGTTATTCAAGTCGGTGAACAAGCAATGCGGTCGAATAAACACGAAAAAAAAGTAAGTACGAGTAGTAATTAAGCTTTATATTATGTGTCGCAGACTCTAGTTGAATCAGCTATTTGATTGGATGAGTAGCGCGTTTATTGAATGGCGACATTTAATTGTATGACTAAGCCGAACGTTGAATGAACAAGCCTAACTCCACATCCAACAAGTTAGCTGATTGTAACATTGCATGTGTCAAATTGAGTGATAATGTATGGGGATGACACATTGACATCTGTCAGTTTACTTTACATGATTATGAATCAGAGTATAGGTACTCGTAAGTTTCTCTAAGTGATTTGTAAATGGCATCTGTAATGATTTTTTTGGGTTATTACGTACCTTTGTCCAGCAATTAATTAAAAAATAAAAAATAGTGGTAAAAGGAATATACACTGTGTATTTTTTTGTATCTCGTCATTTAGAGAGTAACTAATATCTAAAAAAGCGTAATTCACATTCGGGAAGCCCAAAAACATAAATGGCATTTTAATGTTCATATCCATTTTTGGATGAAATGTGTCTTAAGCACCAACTTTTCAAGAAATCGTAACGTGAACTAATTACACTAGTAATTCAGCTCGAAGCACCTTTGATGACGTATCGTATCATACCATTTTCTTTAAAAATGTATTAGCACAAAACGTTACAGAACTTAATTTGATACGTTAGTTGTATAATTTGTGGTTGGGCGTTTACGTTGCGATACTATCCATTCTGACGTCGCGATCAATTTTAGCTCTGCGTCACGTACGATACGATAGAAGTCTTCAATTTCCATACAAATTGTTTACCATACGCATACGCTACTTTCTGTAAAACGTTCCAACTTTTATCGGAAGTTAAATAGCCGTAGAGCGACTATAAATTAATAAATAACTAACTAATAAAAAATAAAAATAAGATATAATACATATTAAACATGTCATATTACATTACGATCCGCCATATTACATTACGGCTAGCTGTTATCATAAACAAGGTAATTTTGTTAAGTTCAATCGGATTATTTCAACGAATTCTGTTTTTACAGGTTGGAAGTAAGAAAAACTAATTCTATTCTACCAATTAAACGGGAAAAACCTTTTTTGTCACCAAAATTTATATTTGTCATCA
This sequence comes from Cnaphalocrocis medinalis, assembly GCA_014851415.1. Classification (NCBI taxonomy): domain Eukaryota; kingdom Metazoa; phylum Arthropoda; class Insecta; order Lepidoptera; family Crambidae; genus Cnaphalocrocis; species Cnaphalocrocis medinalis. The sequence continues at coordinate 4,230,750 of CM026296.1, read as the reverse complement.
AGTTGTATCACCTGATAAATACTTTACTACTGATTTATTACCAAGAAATGTAATATTTTCATTCTCAGATAAATAAAGTGTTCCCATATAGAAATTATCAAAGAAATAAGAGATCATCACTAACAAATTCAAAGTGCACAACAAGAATATAAACTTCGTTCTCATAATAATAGTTTTGTGCTCAAAGTGGTATATTTGTCACCAAATGGATTTATCGATCCCCAACTGCAACTCCTTTTCATTTTATCACCAATACAGTACCTAAATAAATAAATAAAACAAAGGGAATAAGGAGTGCCTATACAGTAGTCATAATTTATTTCGTTCAGTTATTAAAATAAAAGTACATATTTGTTATCTATTTAATACCTACATACATTTATAATTTGAATAAAAATAAGCAATATGTTCAAAGACGCGGAGATAAATAGGCCAGAAAAGATAAATTCACTCCCCTTAACAGTCATACTTTGCTGATGGAAGATTTTAGGTACTAAAAATATTCTTGGTTCCATCGCCTTAGATCATACCATCGCTATAGAGCTTAGAGCATTATTAATGCTCTAAGCCATAGAGTCATAGACTCTAATAATAATTTAAACATTCTTCTGACCATTGACGCCTCTTACGTTTTTTTCTGATTGCACGCCCTCTTTATTAAATCTTACTATTGTATCTTCCACCGAGTATATGGCTAAGCAAGGTCAATGCTAATGCCCTGCTGAAGCTTTTTCTAATCATGATTTATTGTATTTATCATACAAAGTTATGTTTCTAAATCTGTTTTAACCAAAGAAATTACTTGATAAATTTCCATTTTTTCAATTTCAGGTATTGAAGAAGAGTACGAAGGTCTTGAAATTCCCCCAACGTATGATGAAGATGGCAAATCAACTCGTCGTCATCCGGATATATCAGATATTCATGATCAGAAAAAAACACTTAATTATTTTCTGCTTTAACATTTAAATAAAGCTGACGTTACTTCTACGATTACTATGTTAATTTACTTTCTACGTCCAAAAGCTTTACCGGCGTCGGTAGTACAGTCGGTAGCAATTAGATAGCGACATCCAAATAAGTAGATACATCCAAAGTGGTAAAAATATCGATATACTCGAGACATATAGATAAATACATTTTATTGTTTTGAGAAAAAAACAACACAATTTCTAATTAGATATTTATTGATTATATCTTGAGCAGTAAAATGAATAAAATGTATTGTTTCCATATATCTACTATGATTTATTTTAGTAGGTGCTCGAAGTGACCACGTCATAATATTCATGATGTACATCATCATGAATATTATATACAATAGCGTGGACACGAATCTCCAATAAAACGATTTTGTGGTAAAGAGCGATACCACTTCGTCAGGGGCGGCGATTTCACGTGTACGTTCTGTCGGGCCCAACTTAATAAGTTGCAGTTTTATATATCACTAGTGGCTCCCGGCGAACTTCGTTCCACCTACTTTTTGTTTAATTTCTCACCTTTTAGACCTTCCCTGGACTACGACAAACATTTTAAAACTAAAATCAGCTCAATCGGCCCAGCCGTTCTCGAGTTATATTATATTATATATATATATATTATATTATATATATAACGTCGTAACGCCCAGACAGCAGACACAATGGAAAATAAATTGTTTTATGCCTTTTAAAAGGCTTATGGGCCTTACGACGTTAATGGAGTCTGGCAGGGCGAGGATATGACATCCTCACATAGCTTCTTCCATGATCATCTTAGCCTTATTATAATCTCTTTATGTATGTAATTGACTAGTGGCCCGCCCTCGCGTCGTCTCGGGGCATTAGTTCTACAATGGGGCTAGATGTCGAATATGTCACCTCGGAATGAAACTCCAGCCAACAAAAATAAATTTAAATCGTTTTATAATTGATGTAGATATCGATTAATTATGCATACAGACAAATTGAATACCTCCTTTATTTAGTTGGTTAAAAAGATCACTCTTTAGATGCGAATGAATTTTTCATTGGGGGCGACAATTTGAGCGCTAAATCACTCGTTTAATCACTTAAGTATCAGTAGTCATTATGCGTATTGAAATAAGTGTCAATATATTTTCTTAAGTAACCAACTTAGTTAATCAACGACTCTGAGTGCGGCAGTAAGTATTACTTTAATCTATGGCTTTTACGCTCCATTTACCACAGTATTAACGGTATTTAGGTAAAACGATAGTACAGTAAGATCCCAGTGCCGCCAGACCTACGTTATTTTAGCAAAGCTGAAATTTCGATTATTTATAGTCTAGTAAGTAAGTGTATGCAGGGTCTATAGTGGTTGCTATTATGTTAAGATTCTACCACCTACTGTATACACTATGGATGCAATAAAGATATTGTGTATTGAGTATAGTTAGGAGAGTATGCGAACTAACTATATAGCTCGAAAGCGGGGCCATTTCACAGGTAGCGCGGAGCGGACTTACTATATAATACAATGTACTCTGTGGAGCGGACTAAAGGTGGGTCTGGCGGCACTGGGATCTTGGACTATAGCCACCGACAAATACCTACATCTTTGTTACACTTGACATTACGCAGCAATTCAAATAAAAAAAAATAAAATTCAAATAACTGTCAAAGTGAATGCCATTTTTCACTGCATAAGAATTTTAATAATTTTGTTACAAAAGGGAATTTTATTACTAAGGCGCTGATACAAAACTTACAAAATGCAGAATTCCTATGAATCTCGGAAGCATCGCTATATAATGTTTTTTATTATTAAGGTCCTGCTCATTGAACAGACCATGTGTACGGACAATTTCTTGGATTCTAGGCCGGAATCATTTCATTTTATGGTACGTACCTATTACTTTGATTTAAATGTGTATGTAGTTTTAATTAATCTACATAGTTAATCTGGTTACTAAGTGGCATACGGCTACGGCTATTTTTTAACACAGGTATCACATACATAGAAATTAACGTTCAAAAATACGTTAAAGTACATTACATACAGTAAAGTACATAAGTTGTTTATTTAGTAGTCCGTAATTTTTCAATAGTTTGTTACAAGATAATATCAGCGGTGACTTCGTTCGTACTGTTTAAATCTATTTTTACGGTCTGCATTTAGTTTCTAAACTTTCTTTTTATTTAACTTATTTATTTTAGAAGTAAAATGACTTCGTGTTAGGTTTTTTAGGTTATAAGTAGCAGGTGAAGCAGATGGATCAGCTGATAGTGAGCGATTGTTTGACACCTGCAACACCAATAGAGTCACAAGTGCGCTGCCAACCTTTAACCCCCTTGCACCCGATTGGGCTTCCGGTACCCTCACTCACTGGACGAAACACAGCGCAGGCGCTGTTTTACTCCGATCTTCTGCGAGGCTGTGGTATCACTCTGGTTGAGCCGACCAATTCATGCCGTAGCGGGGCTTTCCCATGATTAAATGCGATGTAAAGAGGCCTCCTGCTTCCAGTACTTTCTACTCTACTCTCTCTTGGTCAAATTCTACGTATCAGGTCCTGGCTATTCTAGCCATTTTAACTTCACAGACTGCGGAGTGACTTCACTGACTGGTCACATCATCGTACCTACTCCAAGGGAGGTGGGGGAGGCTTCAGCTGAAAGTGAACTAAGGTTTTCGATGTATTTCGCTGCATCCGCTGCCTCCGCACGCTGTGTTGCCACTTTGGCCTACAATCGCAAACGTCGCTTCCTGGACTTGCCAGTTTTTGAAAGTTGCCAAGGTTCCACGGTTCTTGTTGCTTATTCGGGGTGGTAATGGCATCCTGGAGAGAGATCATATCCATGGGGGATTGTCTTGCCATATCACCAGGCCCAGCTGTATCTGGCATCCCATGGTGGTTGCATCCTTGGACACAAACTAATTCGTCCCGTCTTTTGGAGCACCCGTCCTTGGTTTACCAGTCTTCGCCGTCAAGTGACATGCAAGGCGTAAAAGTAAAGCTTCATAGTTTTTTTTATAGTATAGGAAGGCAAACGAGCAAGCGGGTCACCTGATGGTAAGTGAACACCGCCCACCCATGAACATCAGCTACACCAGAAGGAGTTCGGATGCGTAGCCGAATCATTCCGCATTCTGCTTTTCACACAGGCTTAGGGTTAGGAAGGACAGATTAGCTTTTGCAAGCTTTGGCGCGTCCTGGTGGCTTAGTGGTTCCTGCAGCGTATCTGTTGATGCAGCCTCGTTTTATATTAAGTCTCTTTGTCCTTAAAAATTGCTTCAAGTTGATCGCCAGAGTTATCCCTATAAAGTTCCAGGTGCCAAAGAGAAAACGAGCTCGCATGCGACGAACGGGCGCGTGGTAGCTCACAACTAAAATTGCTGCCACGAGCTCTCTATGATATCCCCCTCTATCACCCTAAACCACGCTTGAAAGCTCTCTTATGGAATGCAGCGTGGACCGGAAGCATGTGGAGGGAAATCCAGATCAAAGAGTAGTGTTGTGTGCAGCGTGCAGTACTTACTGCAGTCCCAATACGCTATTCAGTATTTAGTGATCGAAACTGATGTCAAAAATGCAATTAGTAAAGTCTTTGTGACCATTGATATTGTATTTGAACAAATACGTCTAAATTTGTATTTTTACTAATAACATTTAAAAATCACCTTTTAAAGATTTTTGGAAAATCCCTCTTTGAGGGGGCTCAATTTTTATTTCAATGAAATGCATAGATTAAAACTACGTGAGCAATGCTGCGTGCGCAGTCTAGTAATACATATAATTTACTCGGCATCATTTTACTCGAACTACATTAATTTACTAAGCTTAAGCTTTACTCATATGTTCCTACCTTCTCTACTACTTAGTACTTTTCTAACCAAGACGAAATATGTTTTTAAACTTTCGCGTTGCATTATACAAATACTTCATATAAACGGGACTAAACGCGACGAAAATTAATAAGTACATTCTAGCACTTACTGCTTGACGTTTCGACTGCGTTACAACAGCCGTGGTCACAAGCGAACTGGAGGCGCACGGTGTCGTCTGCTACTCCCGGCTTGTGCATCTTCGGATACCCTCACGTTTTCGATATTTGCACTGCCACTAAATAGCCACCACCAATATACCAAGACGAAATAGCCTGTTATTGTACCTAAACGAAATGCCCGTCTTCTTTTTACTAATTTTATCCATGACAGCACTAATTTTACTTTTTTAGGAACTAGTGAACGAAAATGAGGCATCTTCTGTTTTTAACGACACTTGCGCAGAGGGAAACGAAAATAGAAATGTAACCGATCTTCCTTATCAGGCAAGCAAGTATTTCTATCAGTATGTATCATCATAAAGATATATGTTTATTTATACCTCATCATCATTGAATGTTTGGTTTATGGATTAGCTCTTGTTTTCATAAGTCATCGTGTCATCGTGAGCAAAGGCGTCATTAATTTATCACATTGATTGGTGACGGTTTTTACATTTTATTTATTTAAACATTTTAATCATGAAATAAAAATAAGCATTATAAAAGTAATCTTTATTTTACCAGAAAATGTATAATTCATAAAAATATCATTTTATTTACGCGTCACAGTTGCCGCGAAACTATTGGCGCACTTTTAGTAAAATAAGTTAAATCAAAAATTGTAAAATTGTGTTCTCATATTCTAGATTAGAATTATGCAATTATGTCTTTAAACTTTATTCATTTTCTCTAAAAATACTTTTTTTAAATTATTGAACCTGTTTTTTTACCTCATAATCTAGAAATGAAATTTAGTTTTTGGATGTATAGTCATATTGTTAATTAGACGTTTTCTGTTTGTTCGATCACCATTGAATACAACACTCTCACTCATGCGCTCTACCACAGTAGAAACGCCCCTTACAAATCTAGATACAATAATAAAATAACTGAAACCTTCCCATTTGGGCAGGTGGCGTTAAAATGGAAGGACTTCAACATTTCCTACTGGCCAACAATTTGTTCAGGAACACTGGTCACACCAAAGTTTGTTTTAGTTGCAGCTCATTTCATCGATACTCTAAAGTAAGTTTCAAAAAAATATTTAAGTAAGTAATTTAAAAATAAGTTTATGACCTTCTTCCTAGTTTCAAGGTACAGTTTATGATTGGTTTATGATATTATAATAATCATACACAAATTTTCATACACACGTCCAGTTTGCAATCATTTTCTCCAGTCACTCAAGAGATTACCTACCCGTTTTTTTTATCCCTCCTAAAAATAATGTGTGTTAAAGACCAAAGACGTGTGATTTGGGTGAAATAAAAATCTATATCAGTTTTATGTACGGGGCACCCCCCAAATTTAAAAATATTAATACGGTTTACAGAATACAATATCTTCTTACCATCAAGTTTCAACTATATAGTTCTAATAGTTTAGGAAAAAAATGCTGTGACATAGACGGACCTGACAGACATGACGGATCTATAAGGGTTCCGTTTTTTGCAATTTGGCTACGGAACCCTAAAAATCGTCAAAGCTTAGGAAGTATTGTTTGGTACATATTCGTGGATATAAGATGTGCAGAACTTTACAAATAAACAATTACTGGTCGGGTTCTTATGGCGAGAATATTAGGTAGGTACTACTTGTGAAACAATTTTACAAGTTATGTATCCTAAAATACTTTTTATTGTGTTGGCAGAAGTGTTTATTGTTGTTGTTAGCGATTGTCGAATTAATTTAAGAGCATTGTTTAGAAAAAGTAAATCCGTTATTGGCTGTGTGTTTAGTGTGTTAGATCAGTGTACTAAATTATATGAGCTGTGGATTTTGTTATTCAATAAAATAAAATAAATAAATTTTACTTTCAGGCTTTTAGAAAGTATGAACGATTTGGTCATTTCCAAAGGCGATAGTGATAATTCTTTTCACGATGAATGGAGACATGTGTCGAGGATTTATTTCCACGAAAACTATATGCCGGGCATATTAAGCAACGACATGACAATATTTCAAGTAAGTTTATGAGTCAGTATTTTCATATTGTTTAATTATACTTAAACAATATCTTAAGACAATATTTCATGAACTACTTTAATGCTACTCTATGCGAGTGAAGGTACCCGTTGGGTGAAATGGGGTCAGAAAGTTGGCAGCGCACTTATGACTCCACTGATGTCACGGGTATCTATGGGCGACGGTAATTGCTTCCATCAGGTGATCAGTCTGGTCGTCTGCAATCTGCAACATAAACAATAATTATAATGATGTGATGAAATATCACCTCTTCTCAACTCTTGTGCGGGGTATGTACCTATGAGTCAGAGGGCCTAAAACAAACCAAAGATTTAAATCATAGATATGCCCTGACACCTAAAAACGAGGCAATATTTTGATGACATGACGTGTGCGTGTCATCGAAAGTCACTATCTATGAGGATAAATACGGTCAGCAAAATTTTAAATTTTAAATTTAAATACTGGGAACTAAAAATAAAACAATTCCTAAATTTAAAAGCAATTTTTAATTATAGGACATTTTATTCCTCATTGTGACACTACATTTATTTATTCAAATAAATTACTAAAGTAATTTATTTGAATAAATAAATCAAGAGCGAATATCGGGTTTGATCACCAAACCGCATAAAGGGTGGTGATTATGCCTAATCCCATCATAGTAGCTATGACTTGATTTCTATGATAAAGGTCTTTGCTCTACTATTCCTTAATTAAGTAAATTTTACTCATAATTTTTGCAAAAAAGGTTTTTTGTAAATCTCTGCAAAAAGGCACATGTACAAATGACAACTAATCCCAGTTGAGCGGCACTAGGTTATTTGAGGTTCGACTCAAATCGGCGCGGTCAAAGTATGGCGACGGGCATATCTATGATTTAAATCTTTGGTTGTAACAACAACCAAATCTGTGTCCCTCCCTTTCATAACTGCTGTATGCTAACTTTGTTTGGATGCGACAGGTAGCTGTAGGTATATTCTCTTTCGTTACGGGACGGCTTCGTTACAAGCCACTTAGGCCGGGGTATTCCAGTTCCAGCGGGGGTAGTGGAATGTTGTAGGAGACGGCAACGCGACAACTCCGTGTCAAAATATATTTTTTTAATAAAGTCTCTAAATTAAATGATGGTGCCACAGCCGCTGATCACATAGGGTACGGTAACGCCATCGTTATTGTATGGCATGGATAATTCGATAGTTCCTCAAACCCAACATTCAGATTAGGGGCAACTCGTCCCAAAAAAACTCATCCCAGACTTTTAATATTTTTTGCTAGTTACTGTTTTAGCCTTAACTACTCTACCAATATTTTTTGTTTTAGTGAATATTGTTATTACAAAAATATTGGTTAGGTTAAGTAAGAACGGTGACCGGCAAAATAATATTGAAATTCAGGTACAAGTTGCCACCAAACTAAAACAATAATTTTACGACTTTCTTCACCCATTGTACTCAAACACATGGGTTTGACGGTAAATTGAGAGTGCACTCGTGTTTGCACGCGCTTGGGCACTATCTTGTTTATATTGGGCACTCAGATAGTGCCCAAGAGCTTATGCACCGTGCATGGTTACTGGCCAAAAGTAGTTTCATCAAATTATTTACAAATTAAAATATTTTAAAACAAATTTCGTACATAATCAACCTTATTAATTTAAGACAAAAAAAAAATGTTTTTTTGATATGGCCTGGATTTTTAACAGCTGGCTGGCTGGTCAACCGATTAACCGCGTGTTTTCTGTCCTTAGCTCCAAAGAAACTTCATACTTACACCCTATTTGATGCCGATCCGGATGCATTCAATACTCACTTACGCTAGGATACAACCCGGAGTCATCTGTAGGGCATCAGGCTACAGAGCCACCACCGAGGTAAGCAACATTTCTTTACGGGTACTTAACTTACTAATTTTACATGATGTGATATCATTGTCTAACGCTGAAACGTAACATCTCATGAGCCAAAACTCTCATGAGCAAAAACTTAAAAATGTCCGATAACTTCAAGGTTTTCTGGGTATTCCGCTACTCGCATTACAGTTTGAACCGTTATAGTAGCAAAGGAGTTGTCCCATTATAGGTTGGGTCTATGTACGCTACATAAAAAAACGGAGAAAAATACAATGAATTCCATATTAATGCACAGTTTTGTGGTTATAAAATAAAAAAGATGACCATTTTTCAACGTTTACCAAATACAAGACGCGTGAGACGACGGTGACCACAGACAAAAAAACAACTGTCAATGTCTGTCAATGTGACGTTAAACGGTTTGGTTTTTTAGGCTTTTTTGGATAGTTTTCATTTCTTAGTCTGTGGTTTGTTCCGTAAAACGTCAGACAGACAGACAAACGTCAAACGTCATCGAATTCGTAATGTCAGTCAATAGGTAAGTTGTGTTGCAATCCTTTGCTCAAATAAATTGTTCCTTCCAAAAAACAACGCTATAAGTAGAGAAATTGGATAGTAAAAAAAAACTATTCTTCATATTATAATCCTCTACATTTTGGTATAGGGTACATATACCATGCCGAGACTCCATACATTCTGGGACAACTCCTTTAGCGTACTTTAAAATTATTAACTTACAGTCTGTTTTCTGTATCAACTCGGACTTTTTGGAAAAACTCTAGAACTCCAGTTCTGGGCAAAAGTTGATATTAACATTCTTGTTCTATAAGTCGTAAAGTGGGAAATATCAACACTCTCAATGTTGTAATTTTTATGTGCAATATAAAGGTACTCGTGCTTACAATGTAGGAAATCGTTTACTGTTCCTCACAGGACAGGCCTAGCCTAGTGTGAGGACTAGAGAATATGTTTTTATGTAATATTTTTTGATAATAAATAAATTTGATTTGATTTGATTTGACATCTATCGATATATTTCGTGCTATCGATCAATACTGTCATTGGATGACTCCAATAAACTCTCTATACTAGGGCTCAAATGGCACCTGGGATTGGATGACTCCAATCCCTAGTATCATTTGAGACCAAGTATGTATCATCATACTCCAAGGGTCATCTGATCCTGACTCCAAGAATAATTCGATCCCAAGTGTCGTCCGATCTCTAGTGTCGTCTGACCCTGCATTTATAATCCGTCCCAAGTTAATACTTGGGATAATTTCGGTCACAACTATCATCTGACTCCAAGTTTCATCCAATCCCAAGTATCATCTGACTCCGTGTGTCCTTTGTCTCCAAGTCCAAACATTGAAAGCCCCATTTGCGTACATCGCCTCATTAGTAGGTACCTATTAGTTAGAACTATTAATAAATAAATAAATAACAATAATTGTGTTTCCCTTACAGACCGAAAACGTCAAGGGTCCCGTATCGTCATGTATTCCGATACTCTCTCATCATGCCTGCTCAAATTTTTACAATCCGGGGCAACTAGGACAAGTGATCTGCGCGGGAGGCCCGGCTCCGGACGCTTGTGTGGTGTGTTTTTTTTTTTATACTAGAGGCAGCAAACGAGCAAGCGGGTCACCTGCTGGTAAGTAAACACCGCCGCCCATGAACATCTGCGAGATCAGTGAGGTCGCTGATGCGTTGTCGGCCTTTTAAGAAGGAGTACGCTTGTTTCTTGAAGGTGTGTTTTTTTAATAAGTAATTTAAGAAAATAATGTAATCCTAATAATAATTGATACCTTTTTATATTTCTTTACTTTAGCGACTTCGAATAAATCTCAAGTAGGTCTTAGTAGTAGGTACGTAGGTTTAGTAAAAAAATTTCGCGTAACTAAATTAAAACAGGCATAATGTAGGTACCTACTCGGTCCTTGAGTGATTTCCGCCATTTATTATATATTATCCACGCGGACGAAATCGCGGGCGGCCGCTAGTAATATTATAAAGTATATAAGTATAAGTATTATTAGTATAGATTTAATATAATAATATCATTTTTGTACACTGAGTTTTTCTGAGAGACGCTTCGAAAATGGTGAAATGTGTGTCTCCCCACCTCAGACTTCTAAAAGCAGAAAACCCTTATCACATTTAACTTTTGGTTTAATTTAACAGTTTCCACCTAATAAAAACGTTTTTTTTAATTATAGAATGACGATGGCGGATCTTTAGTCTGCAATGGTCTACTCGTGGGTGTATCAACCCAGGGAGCTGTATGTGGCAAGCACCCCGCCGTCTACACCCGCCTTGCCAGCTTTACGCAACTCGGAAATAATCCAATATTTATAGCAGTGCAAGAAAAATATTTCAGAGCGATTTCGAGTGGATTACCTTACTCTTACTTTAGAAATGATTATGGATGTACATTATTGCTCTTATTTTTAACATATTTGTCTTAAAGAGAGTATTGTTCGGTCTACTTTTAACCAAACATTTTATCCTGATTAATTGTAACAAATTTAAGATTATTTATTTAAAAAATCTTTGTCTTCCATAACCTTCAGTCATTTTTTATTTGAAAGAATCACAAAAGCAGAACTGGAAATAGAGTAAGTACCTACGTATTTTAGCAAGAGGCTACCAGAGGGTCTAATTTGAAGTGGACGTTACGACCGAATCGGAGCTCCCCTCTCTTTCACACGCGCTGTTTCGTAACATCACTACGCCATCTAGCGGAATCTATTAGACCGATTTAAAAAAAATATTTCAGTGTTAGATAGCTTATTTAACAAGGAAGTAGCCTTCCTCGATAAATAAACTATCTAACTAGGCTGTAATATTATCACGCTAAAACCACGGAGGGGGCGCCAATGTTTCGAAATCAGGGGATATTTTTCTATTGAGAGAGCTTTTGCTCTGCGTAAACGGTTAAAGTTTCGCAAAAATCATGTATGACAGAATAGGGTATTTGACTAATCTCGATTTAGTAAAAAATATTTATACTTTTCCAAAATACTGGTAAATGAGAACCAATGGCCAACATTTTCGGTTAAAAATATAACGTCTATTTGGTTTTATGAGCATTCAAAGTTTCATGGGCAAGTCCATGTTTAAAGTATAAAATTAAAAAAAAAAATTATATCACACATCATTCCATATTTTCAGCACTTGCCAAACAAAATATAAACCCAACCTATATTAAACTCCTCCAGATCGTATATCAACAAAGTACTGCAAATATTAAACTTCAAGCCCTTGGTCCTTCTTTTAACATCCAAAAAGGTGTCAAACAGGTCGACCCGCTTTTCCCTAAGTTATTCAACTGCACCCTGGAAGAAGTTTTCCAACTGCTAGCAGTATCTTGGGCAACCAAAGGCATCGATGTAGGCGGAACGCAGTTGTCAAATTTGCGTTTTGCTGATGTCATCGTATTGTTTGCCAACACTGCAGCAGATCTCCAAATCATGCTCGAAGAGCTGAGCGCCGCGAGTCTTAAGGTTCGACTTTTGATGAATAGGTCAAAAACCAAATTAATGACCAATAGCACAAAAAGTAGGGTTGCGGTAGATGGGCAGCAAATCGAGTACGTTGATGAGCACTACTTGGGCCAGATAGTCTCCTTCCATAATAGGCAAGACAAAGAGATCGAACGCCGCATCGAAAACGCCTGGAAGAGCTTCTGGTCCATGAAGGCTTACATGAAGGGAAGCCTCCCTTTATCACTCAAGCGCAAACTCATTGACGTCTGCATTCTGCCTGTCCTAACCTATGGTGCACAAACATGGTCACTAACCGAAAATCAAAAGTCCAAACTTAAGATTTGCCAAAGGGCTATGGAGCGGAGTATTTTAGGTATAAAGAGAGTGGATAGAATACGAAACTCCATAATACGTGCAAAGACCCAAATAGCTGATGTTGGAAGGAAAACTGCCAAGTTGAAGTGGGAATGGGCAGGTCACGTTTGCCGAATAGACCCTAAAAGATGGACGAAAATTTCCACCCAATGGCAACCCGATGGACGCCGACAGCGGGGTAGGCCCAAAAAGCGATGGGCTGATGACCTCAACAGCTTTGCCCGCGATTGGCAACAAATGGCATTAGATAGAGATCGGTGGTGGGATTTGGGGGAGGCCTTTGCCCAGCAGTGGGACAGTATAGGCATCCCTTTAACCACGTGTTCTATCAACCATTCTGAACAACATTTGTTCAACAACTTTTCCAAATTCTTCGAAAAATTTTTGGACTCCCATACAAAAAATTACCGTGTATTCTCCGTGTCCACACTGGTTGTCACACTGGTGGGATACGATTAAATTTATATTATTTTCTATTACTGGTGTCCACACTGACTCGCGCTTTGCCGAAATGCATTTAGTGTTGTGAAGCACTTGATAAATATAAAAATTGAGTCACCTAGCATGTGACTCTGAGTTAGTTTTCTTATAAAATTAAACTCATTCATCCAGATTTTTTCCATGCTTTAAATTTAAATGTACCAGGAAAACATAACTTTATAGGAGGTACACTAGTAAGTCGTAATTAAGATGAAAGTGGTTCTTGGAATGATTATGGTTGTCTCACCATTGGTAGGTAGATAAATACTAAAGCACCATAGCTCTGTAGCAGGTATATAATCTAGCTCTTTAGCTACGTAGAGACATTGGTCGTCTTGTATTCTCTATCGCCTCTATAATGGGGAATGCTCTGATGAGTTATTCCAACTAATCCCATCCTCTCCTTTCCATTCCCGAAAAACACGTGCTTGACAGCTTTGCCATCCGCATATTATCCATCCAGATGATCCAGACCATGCCCAGCGCGCACCAAGAGGTTTAGCTCCTCGTTCCTGCCCTGACATGAAAATTACCATGCCACATGATTGACTTTGTATGGAAAGATAAAATTATTTTATGCGAATTTTCAAAAGTCATAGAACAAATGTTGTTCAGAATGGTTGGTAGAACACGTGGTTAAAGGGATGTAAATCTATATAAATAAAAATGAATCGCCGTTCGTTAGTCTGGCTATAACTCGAGAACGGCTGGGCCGATTGAGCTGATTTTAATTTTAAAATGTTTGTCGAAGTCCAGGGAAGGTCTAAAAGGTGAGAAATTAAACAAAAAGTAGGTGGAACGAAGTTCGCTGGGAGCCTAAAAAAAAATTAATACACTATCCCAGGAATCACCGTAAAATGAAAGGGTTGTATCGTCGGCGTAGGAAATTATTTTACAGTTTGGAATTTCTAGTTCACAGAGGTCGTTGATTAACATTAGGTAGTTGTTGCGATTTTGTCCGCGTCAAATAGTTACTTTAGCAATCCTTTACCAAGCCTGACATCGAGGACTTCCTTACCCTTCGTCCCCCATTTTCTCAACAAGTAGGTCCAACGTTTCCTAAGGTGCTATAGTCATAATTATGTCTCATAGATTAAACGAGCTGCTGAAGTTCCAAATCAGTTTTTCATGTAATCGGAAATTGCTCAACGTTGGTATTGATTAACTTTTCCTAAGACACTATACCTACCTATAGTGATACGTCTTATAGATTAGACAGGCTGCTGGATTTCATACTCGGGGGCTACAGACTCTCATGTAAAAGTAACTTATATGTAACCTGTATGCCTAGGGTGTTAGATGTTAGATCGTGGGCTCAATGTATAGCTCCAGGCGCTCACAGGAACCTAACAAAGAGCTGTGAGAGGGCGCCACATGCTTTAACTCTCCAAGCAAAAAAGAATTTTGAGCATTTAAAAGGAAAGTTAAATAAAAGATTTTATGTATGAGGGTTGAATGTATATTTTTAAATAAATTGTTGAAAATATATTTATACATGCAATTAAAAGAGTGTTTTTTTTTCTGGCTTAGTTAGGTACTTCACGTTAGGAACTAAAATTAAACTTAAACAAGTAAGATTCTATTCTAAGTTACAATCTTAGTGAATCATAAAAAAAACAAGAACAGTTTTCTTGATGATTAAAACTTCACAGAAATTCATATTGAAAAGTGAGAGTTAATCTTATTCTTAGAATGTTAAACGTAGAATAGGTTATAAAAAAGACTTCTTACTTTACTCCGGAGTGAAAATAATAAAATTAAAAGGGGTAGTGGAAAGTGTTGTGCCAGTGGACGGCTTTACCTGTGGACAGTCTGAATATCTACAAAATTCTAAACCAAAATGACTAAAATTCCACTCATCCGTACTGTGCTTTCGTCATAAAGCAACATTTATTAACTCTCATATCATTGTCTGTTGTGTAATTGGAGAAATCATTAATATTATGTTTTCATAAAAAAAGTAAATAAATTGCTCCATTACTATTATATTTTTTTCTAAAACGAGTAAGATAAGGGCTATTTTGTAGCTCTTTTGTCTATCTTAGGTTATAAATGTGATTTTGTACTGCATTTATACCCAAAATATCTACTACAATGTTTGCTACTGCAATAAAATGATCGTACCATAGTATAGCCCTATTTTCTAAAAAAAACTCGCTGATGTAACTTATTTATTGGTAATTGTGATTCTATGATTTAAAAAAACATTTTATTAACTTTTTTTCATTTAAATACAAGACACTTTAATAACAACTTAACCATCCGTAATTTTCGTTTTCTAAGATGGTATTGCGCTTGTAACACTTCAGGTGTTAATAACATTTGGTATCTACCTACAACATTTTAACAATGTATGTATACTTGACAGTTTAGTCAGCATAATAAGAAAAATAATGCCATAAAAGTTGGCAAAACCTGAAAACGTCACTTGAAAATGTCATAAGTGACATTCACAGATTTGACAGTGACGTATCTGTCGTAGATTTTTTGGTCTTGAATTCCAGTTTGGAGTATAAGTCATTAATTCGAACAATTAGGAAACTTATGATGGTTAGAATAATAAAAGATATTAAAAGAGAGAAATTTACACATGAGATTATTGTAAATTTGTATGATCCATAGGTACTCGTACATTCTAGGTGTCCTACCTGTGGACAATATAACAGTTTTTAAAAAACCTTGTATATATTAAAAATTTTATACCACCCACGGAGCCCACGGAGACACCTCCAAGTATCAGCGCCACATGGCTGACCGGTTATAAATCCTGGGGTGCTCGTTGGAACGCCAGACCAACATCCTTGCATAAAGAGGGCTTTGTATGCCTGAAATGTGCACACAAATAAAGCATTAGCAAGCCAACACAAGATGGTGCAGGAAAAAAAGTGTTACATAACACAACACGTGGTGCGATGCGACAAACCAAAATGTTCAGTGCAGTGCAAACTAGATAATTTTACTAGACTACTTATCTACTTACTATTTTTAATTTAATAGATAGCGCCGGCAGCCTTGCTCACGCAGTTTTAGTCTATGCATTTAATTGTGTATTTCACCTACTCAACAGGTTTGTATCTTTAAATGATATGAGCTGTGAATCGAGTAGAATCTAGTGCCCTAAACAAGAAGCAGCAGTGGCTTAGAGGTATTGATACACCCATCCCTACCTCTTCCTATCTTCCTGGATCATTGAAGCATTTGGCACCCCCTAAAAAGTGCCCCTACTATTAACTTCAACATACATAAGCTTAATTACTTTTCAACTAAAAGTTCAAAAATAAATATTACAAAAAATACGCGCTTATTGGTACATGATTCCGCAGGAATCCACTAGGTGATGCTGTAATGCAAGTAGTTACATAAAGAATTACAAAAAGTTAAATTAAGGGAATTTTTCTTATAGTCGGGCCGTTTAATCATGCCCGATTTGACAAATTTCAGACTGAAAGCAGTAACAACATTGTCGAATCATACAGGGTGGTTTTTTAGTGATGTCAATAATTTTTTTTTAGATTCCTTACACCTGAGGGTATCCAAAAATACCCCATGTATGTTCAGCGATTTTTTGTAGTTTTCGAGTTATAATTTTTTAAAGGTTTTTTTTTAAGTAGATATTCAGCCAGCGAGGCTCAAAAAATTCATATATAGGCTTAAAATATTCAAAAATATTTTTTTTAATATTAAATAGGTTTGCACTTGACCTGATGGAGAGTGACAATGAGGTCTATATAAGCAAATCTTTGTATATAAGATGTAGCGTGCTTTCTCAGAAGAAGCCTATTCACTCTCAACTTAAAGACACCCAAATTGAAGCTATCTGGAAAATAGAAGCCGGCAAGTTGTTCCATTCCTTAGCAGTTCGTATTAAGAAAGAAGAAGCGAAAAGCGAAATTTACTTTCAAAATAAAATATCAAAACATTCAAGTGACAAATAACTAGTATTTAAAAAAATACGCGGTGAGTATTACCGGCTACGTCACTATGAAAACGTGTCGAACGACGTTGCTTTGTAAAAGCGTATTACAGAGTGGAAATTTTACGTTTTCTTTTTATTCTCACATTATTTTAAGTAATAAAAGACAAATTATTAGATAATTAGGTGCCTTTGACATTATGAAATGAAGTTTTATTTTTAATAGCGGTTCTTTATGCTTCGCTAAATGTGTTCCTCATAACAAGGATAAATGCAAAATAAAAAAAATCATTGTCAAATCGGGCATGATAGAACGGCCGATCCGATATCGGGGTAAGTAAAATGTAGAATATGTACCTGTCTTTCATATTGTCCGGCTCGATATCGGATATCGGAGCCGACACCAATATGCTGGCGGCACCATCGGGGACCCGTGAGCCGGCGTCGTACGAAGTTTGTATGTGTGCTATACGTGTAGGTATATAAATTGTCTCTGTGTGCATAAAGCCCGATGCTCGGCGGATATTTTGAACTTGTTTGTTTGCGGCGACTGCGGTCGCCGTCACTTGCCCGCAGCTAGCTGTCGACGTGCCCACAGCAAGCTGTCGACGCGACGTTGCGGCATTTGAAATGAAGAATGGTAACTAATTTTGATAATTAGCACTCCATATTCTCTTTCAAAAATAAAAAATACTAGTGAAAGCATTACTCCGATATGTCAATTAGTTTCCGATTTAGAAGTAAAACAAGTTGTAACCGTACGACGCGGGCTGCCAGTTGTGGTGTGACGTCATCGCACATCACGCTCAGACTGGCTCAGTCCGCCTCGCGGTAGCTATATGAGCGCCGCGCTGGCGCGCCGCCGTCGCCGTGGACTAGCGTCAGCGCGCCGCCGTCGAGCAAACCGCTCGGCGCGCCGTCGCGACATGTACAACCAGTAGTAGTCACAAGTGCACTGCCAACCTTTGACCCCTTTTTCCCCCATTTGGGCCTCCGGTGTCCTCACTCACTCGACGAAACACAGCGTAGGCACTTCTTCACGCCGGTTTTCTGTGAGGCCGTGGAATCACTCCGGTCGAACCGGCCCATTCATGCCGAAGACAGGCCTGTTAGACTGCCTGTCCATTTAAGCGGAGCGATGCGGCGGAGCGGAGAAACGGACAAATATTAGCATCCTTTACCAAGCCTGACATCGAGGACTTCCTTACCCTTCGTCCCCCATTTTCTCAACAAGTAGGTCCAACGTTTCCTAAGGTGCTATAGTCATAATTATGTCTCATAGATTAAACGAGCTGCTGAAGTTCCAAATCAGTTTTTCATGTAATCGGAAATTGCTCAACGTTGGTATTGATTAACTTTTCCTAATACACTATACTTACCTATAGTGATACGTCTTATAGATTAGACAGGCTGCTGGATTTCATACTCGGGGGCTACAGACTCTCATGTAAAAGTAGCTTATGTGTAACCTGTATGCTAGGGTGTTAGATGTTAGATCGTGGGCTCAATGTATAGCTCCAGGCGCTCACAGGAACCTAACAAAGAGCTGGAGAGGGCGCCACATGCTTTAACTCTCCAAGCAAAAAAGAATTTTGAGCATTTAAAAGGAAAGTTAAATAAAAGATTTTATGTATGAGGGTTGAATGTATATTTTTAAATAAATTGTTGAAAATATATTTATACATGCAATTAAAAGAGTGTTTTTTTTCTGGCTTAGTTAGGTACTTCACGTTAGGAACTAAAATTAAACTTAAACAAGTAAGATTCTATTCTAAGTTACAATCTTAGTGAATCATAAAAAAAACAAGAACAGTTTTCTTGATGATTAAAACTTCACAGAAATTCATATTGAAAAGTGAGAGTTAATCTTATTCTTAGAATGTTAAACGTAGAAGAGGTTATAAAAAAGACTTCTTACTTTACTCCGGAGTGAAAATAATAAAATTAAAAGGGGTAGTGGAAAGTGTTGTGCCAGTGGACGGCTTTACCTGTGGACAGTCTGAATATCTACAAAACTCTAAACCAAAATGACTAAAATTCCACTCATCTGTACTGTGCTTTCGTCATAAAGCAACATTTATTAACTCTCATATCATTGTCTGTTGTGTAATTGGAGAAATCAATTAATATTATGTTTTCATAAAAAAGTAAATAAATTGCTCCAATTACTATTATATTTTTTTCTAAAACGAGTAAGATAAAGGGCTATTTTGTAGCTCTTTTGTCTATCTTAGGTTATAAATGTGATTTTGTACTGCATTTATACCCAAAATATCTACTACAATGTTGCTACTGCAATAAAATGATCGTACCATAGTATAGCCCTATTTTCTAAAAAAAACTCGCTGATGTAACTTATTTATTGGTAATTGTGATTCTATGATTTAAAAAAACATTTTATTAACTTTTTTTCATTTAAATACAAGACACTTTAATAACAACTTAACCATCCGTAATTTTCGTTTTCTAAGATGGTATTGCGCTTGTAACACTTCAGGTGTTAATAACATTTGGTATCTACCTACAACATTTTAACAATGTATGTATACTTGACAGTTTAGTCAGCATAATAAGAAAAATAATGCCATAAAGTTGGCAAAACCTGAAAACGTCACTTGAAAATGTCATAAGTGACATTCACAGATTTGACAGTGACGTATCTGTCGTAGTAGATTTTTTGGTCTTGAATTCCAGTTTGGAGTATAAGTCATTAATTCGAACAATTAGGAAACTTATGATGGTTAGAATAATAAAGATATTAAAAGAGAGAAATTTACACATGAGATTATTGTAAATTTGTATGATCCATAGGTACTCGTACATTCTAGGTGTCCTACCTGTGGACAATATAACAGTTTTTAAAAAACCTTGTATATATTTAAAATTTTATACCACCCACGGAGCCCACGGAGACACCTCCAAGTATCAGCGCCACATGGCTGACCGGTTATAAATCCTGGGGTGCTCGTTGGAACGCCAGACCAACATCCTTGCATAAAGAGGGCTTTGTATGCCTGAAATGTGCACACAAATAAAGCATTAGCAAGCCAACACAAGATGGTGCAGGAAAAAAAGTGTTACATAACACAACACGTGGTGCGATGCGACAAACCAAAATGTTCAGTGCAGTGCAAACTAGATAATTTACTAGACTACTTATCTACTTACTATTTTTAATTTAATAGATAGCGCCGGCAGCCTTGCTCACGCAGTTTTAGTCTATGCATTTAATTGTGTATTTCACCTACTCAACAGGTTGTATCTTTAAATGATATGAGCTGTGAATCTAGTAGAATCTAGTGCCCTAAACAAGAAGCAGCAGTGGCTTAGAGGTATTGATACCACCCATCCCTACCTCTTCCTATCTTCCTGGATCATTGAGCATTTGGCACCCCCTAAAAAGTGCCCCCTACTATTAACTTCAACATACATAAGCTTAATTACTTTTCAACTAAAGTTCAAAATAAATATTACAAAAAATACGCGCTTATTGGTACATGATTCCGCAGGAATCCACTAGGTGATGCTGTAATGCAAGTAGTTACATAAAGAATTACAAAAAGTTAAATTAAGGGAATTTTTCTTATAGTCGGGCCGTTTAATCATGCCCGATTTGACAAATTTCAGACTGAAAGCAGTAACAACATTGTCGAATCATACAGGGTGGTTTTTTAGTGATGTCAATAATTTTTTTTTAGATTCCTTACACCTGAGGGTATCCAAAAATACCCCATGTATGTTCAGCGATTTTTTGTAGTTTTCGAGTTATAATTTTTTAAAGGTTTTTTTTTAAGTAGATATTCCCAGCGAGGCTCAAAAAATTCATATAGGCTTAAAATATTCAAAAATATTTTTTTTAATATTAAATAGGTTTGCACTTGACCTGATGGAGAGTGACAATGAGGTCTATATAGCAAATCTTGTATATAAGATGTAGCGTGCTTTCTCAGAAGAAGCCTATTCACTCTCAACTTAAAGACACCCAAATTGAAGCTATCTGGAAAAGAAGCCGGCAAGTTGTTCCATTCCTTAGCAGTTCGTATTAAGAAAGAAAGCGAAAAGCGAAATTTACTTTCAAAATAAAATATCAAAACCTTCAAGTGACAAATAACTAGTATTTAAAAAAATACGCGGTGAGTATTACCGGCTACGTCACTATGAAAACGTGTCGAACGACGTTGCTTTGTAAAAGCGTATTACAGAGTGGAAATTTTACGTTTTCTTTTTATTCCCACATTATTTTAAGTAATAAAAGACTTAGATAATTAGGTGCCTTTGACATTATGAAATGAAGTTTTATTTTTAAAAGTGGTTCTTTATGCTTCGCTAAATGTGTTCCTCATAACAAGGATAAATGCAAAATAAAAAAATCATTGTCAAATCGGGCATGATAGAACGGCCGATCCGATATCGGGGTAAGTAAAATGTATGAAATATGTACCTGTCTTTCATATTGTCCGGCTCGATATCGGATATCGGAGCCGACACCAATATGCTGGCGGCACCATCGGGGACCCGTGAGCCGGCGTCGTACGAAGTTTGTATGTGTGCTATACGTGTAGGTATATAAATTGTCTCTGTGTGCATAAAGCCCGATGCTCGGCGGATATTTTGAACTTGTTTGTTTGCGGCGACTGCGGTCGCCGTCACTTGCCCGCAGCTAGCTGTCGACGTGCCCACAGCAAGCTGTCGACGCGACGTTGCGGCATTTGAAATGAAGAATGGTAACTAATTTTGATAATTAGCACTCCATATTCTCTTTCAAAATAAAAAATACTAGTGAAAGCATTACTCCGATATGTCAATTAGTTTCCGATTTAGAAGTAAAACAAGTTGTAACCGTACGACGCGGGCTGCCGGTTGTGGTGTGACGTCATCGCACATCACGCTCAGACTGGCTCAGTCCGCTCGCGGTAGCTATATGAGCGCCGCGCTGGCGCGCCGCCGTCGCCGTGGACTAGCGTCAGCGCGCCGCCGTCGAGCAAACCGCTCGGCGCGCCGTCGCGACATGTACAACCAGTAGTAGTCACAAGTGCACTGCCAACCTTTGACCCCTTTTTCCCCCATTTGGGCCTCCGGTGTCCTCACTCACTCGACGAAACACAGCGTAGGCACTTCTTCACGCCGGTTTTCTGTGAGGCCGTGGAATCACTCCGGTCGAACCGGCCCATTCATGCCGAAGACAGGCCTGTTAGACTGCCTGTCCATTTAAGCGGAGCGATGCGGCGGAGCGGAGAAACGGACAAATATTAGCCAATAGTATTTATTTATTTTAGCCAGTAGAATTTTGTGT
>CM026296.1:4143864-4208296 GCA_014851415.1 Cnaphalocrocis medinalis | reverse complement strand
AATGATGAAACGTTTCGTATGTGCACTGTCATAGAATGTTACGTTTTTTAAAACTTTTGAAATTATAGGGGATGAAAATATGAAATATAAATGTTTCATTAAATCTCTTACATATAACTACTTATTTACGTTTTTAAAACAATAAACGACCACATAAATAAAGAAATAAATATTTTTTAATTCTCTATACAGAAGAAACAAAACGCAAGCAGCGTTTATACTTTGTCTGTCATTTTGATTTTCGTCACACACAACATAAAAAAGGACGCCGACGTATGTGTGCGTGTAAAGTGTTTTTATTTATAGAGCTAATTAAAAATGATGTCTTATTTTGCACCAACAAAGTATCGGTCTATTTATCTGACGAAAACACCCTCCGCGGGTCAAGGGAACAGAGATGTCGGGTTAATATTACATTGTCAATTTTGGCCTTAGTAATAAGATCCTTCATGATAATTCCCTCTATGTAGTATGGTAATGTTAATAAATCGGATATGCGCAATAATGTTATTGTAGTCATTTTGCTTACTTAAGTATTAGTGAGACAAACATTGCAGACATTAAATAATTTTGATGTCGGCTAATTTTATTCAAATTCATTGTACATTGTTTATTCAGTAAAAATAAGGGCAGATATAGCATTATAACCATAAAAAACTTCATAATATAATGGACAAGAGTTTTTTCTTTGCCTGAACTAGGATGGACCTGAATCTGGATGGCTACAGGGCGGAGCGTAGATTTCATCAGTCGATACCTTTCGGATTTAACATTGAGGTTCAATGTGCCTCTTACCATTCGGTGATCGCTCCCAATGTTTACCGAATTGATCACTGAGACATCATTGAATATCCGGGTCTTAGTCGACATGATGAAGTCTATCTCATTTTTTGTAATGCCGTCCGGACTTTCCCAGGTCCATTTACGATGCAGCCGTTTTCTGAAGAAGGAGTTCATCATATAGAGTCCTTCCCTCTCCATATATTCGGCTAGCATTTGGCCACGGTAATTCCGGATTCCAGATCCAAATTGCCCCACTTTCGACTCCTCATCGCCCTTTTTGCCTAGCCTTGCGTTGAAGTCTCCCATGACGACATTGTAGTGAGTCTTGGAAGTATGCATTGCCCGAGATATATCCTCATACATTACTTCCACTTCCTCGTCGGATGCGTCGAGGTCGGGGCGTACACCTGTATTACCTTCAACGAATACCGTTTGGTAATTCTGAGTATAAGATACGCCACCCTATTCGACACACTTCCGATTTGAACAATGTTGTTCACGAGAGACTTGTGGACAATAAACCCGACTCCACCTTTGGACAGATCTTCGCCTCCCGGAAATACAGCAGGTTCCCTGATCTAAGGATCACCGTGTCCTCGCCCTGTCGTCGGACTTCGGATAAACCTACGATACTCCAGCGAATCCTGCTTAATTCTTCCTCCAGTTCCAGCAGCTTCTGTTCGGTGCGCAGTGTGCGTGTGTTGTAGGTTGCCAGGGCCAAGTTGTTCGACGGTTGGTTTTCGCCACCCGGGGATTCTTAGCACCTCTGGTCCCGGCGCCTTGCCCGCTTCCGTCATCGCTGGCTCGGCTTCCGGTACCGCCGGGCACTTGGGGCCTTGTGTTGGTCCTACTAATCAACCTAGGGGGGGATTTGGGCCTACACCCACCACGCTGGCCCAGTGCGGGTTGGTGGGGTACGCCA
Source organism: Cnaphalocrocis medinalis (assembly GCA_014851415.1). NCBI lineage: Eukaryota > Metazoa > Arthropoda > Insecta > Lepidoptera > Crambidae > Cnaphalocrocis > Cnaphalocrocis medinalis. Next base: position 4,206,591 of record CM026296.1, on the reverse strand, counting down.
GAGCCTCTTCCGTTGTGCAGCAGGGTGCGCCACGTGCAGGTGAGGTTGACTTTGGTCCCGTAAGATGTTGAGCGGGACCACTTGCACCCCTTGTTGATGACCTAAGTGATGTTTATTGTGAAAAACATTTTTTTGTTTTCTTTTTGGGTTAAAATCAATAAAAAAATTACCTGGCATGGCAGTGATCAAGCGGGTAATTATTAATCAAAAAGGTTTTCACCAGCTAATCAGGATTAAAATTACCTACGTTCATTTTCTATGAATGTAATTGATATCCTTTAATCATTTTCTTTACAGAACCCTGTCTATTTAATCAAACTTGCCTTCACGTAGCCGTTTTTGTTAAATTTCTAAAGAGCCACCGAGTTTTTGTTACCGTCCCCAAAGGACTTTCGAGGTCCCGTCCTTTGGACGTATGCCGAATGGCACATAAACCAGTTAACAACACGACGAAGCCGCAACCAACTTTATGCCTCAAAGTTAAGGCTTAAATTGGAACAACATTCCCACATTTAGTGACAGTCGAAATTGTTTCCACGTCTAAACGGCGCTTGATACTTTTTTTCCGCATTTTAACACAGAAATACAGTTTTTACGAAACCTGCATACAAAGTGCACTTGCAAAGTTATTTGGACATCTCTCGTGCATAAAGTTGAGGACTTTTGTTCTCAGATCTGGATGCAAATTTCTGTGCACTTTTTGTGACAGCACGCAGGTTTAAATGTTCTTTTTGTGTTTCAAAGGAAGACGAATTTAGTTGAGCATCCACATTTTAATTAACCACTAAATATTTCACTACATCACATACATTGATCTGACTCTCAGATAGGTAGCTCAAGCACCTGTGTTACAGATATCAGAACCAACAGTGGGATTACAAATATATACATATAATACTTTTCTTTGTAAATACATACTTATAATACATAGAAAACACCCAGACCAATACAAAAGCGAGTTCGCTTGTGACCACGGCTGCTGCAACGTAGCCGAAACGTCAAGCAGTAAGTACATACAAGTACTTAAAAATAAACGTCGTGTTAATTCCCGTTTTAATAATTCATAAGTATAATGCAACGCGAAAATCTAAAAAACTATTTAACAAACAGACATGTTCATGCACGCAAATGTTTGTACTGTGCAGGGATCGAACCCGCAATCCTTGGCCCAGACGCAGCATTCACTACCACTGAACCAACCGGGTAGTAAAATACTTTAATGTAGACTTTTTTTCTAGAACAAACCCTCTTAGTACAATTTTTGCAATAAAAGTTTTTTTATGTCCGAACAGACGCATCACCTGATGGTATGTAATAACTGTCCGTTGACACCAAGCCATACCGATGGAGTGACAGCTCCATACCAATGGAATGGTGCTTTGTTAACCCCGTGTATTTTACTGGGAGATACGTGGTATCACTCTGGCCGAGCCGGCCCATTTATCCCAAAGCATGTCTCAGACGGTCAAGGCCGTGACCTTGTCACATGAGAGCAACAAGGCAGTGAGTACGCAAAAAACCCCTCGTGTTGGATATGGCTTAGCCGGATCGTATAATCCGCCGTATTACATTACGGGTAGTTGTTATTAAAACAGGGCAATTTTGAAATGCAGCGGATCAACTATTCAATAATGTTATAGGATGCCAAGAGACATTTTCTACCAGTCAACTAGTCAGAAACTGGGGCAGATACCACAGCCGGGACTGAATCACTAATACAGGGTGTATCTGTGAACATTTACATCCCTTTAATCACGTGTTTTACCAACCATTCTGAACATCATTTGTTCTATGACTTTTGAAATTTCGCATAAAAAATTTTCATCTTTCCGTACAAAGTCGGTCACGTGACTTGGTCATTTTGTATGGGGAGTCGAAAATTTTTTCGAAGAATTTAGAAAAGTTGTTGAACAAATGTTGTTAAGAATGGTTGATAGAACACGTGGTTAAAGGGATGTAAAATGTTTACAGCTATACACCCTGTATACTTGCATCACATTTCCGCACCACGGAAAAACTAGCTCACAAGTTTTTATTAAAGCGCAGCTTTTTTTTGTCAGTCTGTACCCACGTGTGCGAGTATAGACGCAAAAAGTGTGCGAGCAAGAGGTGAATAGTTGCGCTGCCATTTCTAATCCCAGCGTTTATCCGCACGGGTAGTAGGCGGATCTCAACTCTACTTGTCAGTACTGTCGTACGCCCCATCACAGCCCTCCTTGAGAGTGTACGATAAGCCACTGGCTATATAAATACAACTTGTGATACTATAAAAAGTATTTTTTGTCACATCAACTGTAATTTTTCATTGACAATTGTCACCGAGTGCCAACTGAAGCGTGTTAACAAAAAACAAGCACAAGACACTATGGAGAGTCGACAAAAACGCCTCTTTGCTTTAGTTCAAGCTAGTAGGGAGGTAGTATATGGAAAAAAAATAGAGAAATCATTAATAGCGGAAAAATATTTAAAACAAATAAATTGACATTCAGAATTTTCTTAATGTTACCTTAATTCTTATTGCACCAAACCGACCATTAAAACATTTCAGATGATAAAAAAAAAAAGTATCAGCCTATATACTGTCCCACTGCAGGGCAAAGGCCTCCGTCATAGAAATCATGTTATCACTACCATGATAGGATTAGGCTTAATCACCACGCTTTGCCTAATGCGGATTTGTGATCGCAAACCCGAGCTATGTTCGAAAAATTCGTAACATATTTTTGCTCGACCCGGGAATCGAACCCGGGACCCCGAGATCACGGCCGCCCCGAGATGATAAAAACTAACATAGAATACGACGTATTCTATTATTATTGTAGACGGGAATCAACGCAGCCGAAACGTCCAGCAGTAAGTATTTAATTATGTGCTTAAAAATTAACGTCGCGTTAATATCCGTTTATAATATGACTAGTGGCCCGCCCTCACTTCGCTTTGGGACCGTTATTCAGAAATGAACCAATAGATGGCGCTGTGTCCAATTAAATCGCTTAAGCGTTTCGTGTTTTCGGTTTACCTATAAGCCTTGTCGTAGACCATAGAAGTTATCTCTTTATTAATAGTATAGACATAGAAGAAGAAGTATAGATAATAATAGTTAGTGCAACATTTACTATCTCTTTGACCTATCTTATGAAAACAACGGCACACAATCGTATTTTTGGACTTTTGAGTAAATATATAGACATAAAACGTTATTTATAATCTTTATTAGTGTTTCTAGACAAGTTAAAACAAGAAAAGGGTCTCAGACCTTACTAAAGTACAAAATAAAAGTTTATCGATTGATCTTAAAACCATTACGTATACTGCACTACATTTTATCCACAAGCGTGCTGAGAGATAGAGAGGAACTATTTTTTCTATAGACAAGAAAGGGACGGATAATAGTGATCATCGTATAAAACTGTGACTAATGTGCCGTTATTTATTTTTGGTGACAATTAATTGGACGTTGACCTTATTTTTTTCTAATTAAGGCAGTTTACAAGCGAACGAGTGGAACTGCTTACTGTAAAGAAGCCGTGTTATCGACGGGTAATTGCTAATACCAACTATCTAACAAATTATTTAACATAATAATAATTATAAAATCGACCTTAGTGCCATTGACATAACAAAGTAATTTCCATGAAAAACTTATGTTAGATATTTAACTGTCGTTATATGCATCTTCTCTCTCTGTCATCTTAGCATGAATTCTCGGGTGCGTCCAAAACTGATGCTTTGCCACCCGGGATACGCTGTTCTATCTGTCGCTCTTGACGCGGATTTGGTGACCGAATTCAAAATTGGCCTAGGCTAGTTGAAAGGGGGCAGACAACCACAAGGAGCATCGGATGGTAAGCGATTGCCGCTGCGTATACCTGAGACACCAATGGAGTCACAAGAACGCTGTCAACTTTTTCCCCTTCTCCCAATGGGACCCGCGGTACCTTCACTCACTCAGCAAAACAGGTAGGCAATTCTCATGCACTGAATATTGAAGTCGAATTTAGAGATTTCATATATTGATCCACAAAAAAATTCTATCTGGACTTCAACCTCGAGAGTACGAGAATTGTCCCCCAAATTCTCGATATTTCTAAGTAGTCGTTTTATTTTGTCGCAAATGGTTGCTGACAATCGCTCGTCTCCAACCTGCCTTAGATTAAAATTCGTCATTAGGGTTATTATAAGTAACTTGGGGGGTTAATATGCGATGTTGAAAAGTATGATTATTTTGATAAGATCTAGAGATATCAAATGACTTTGCAGTGTTTACTTAGTATGGGTTTCAAGTTTAAGTGAGGTGAAACCCCGAAATAGTTCGCGGTCGTTAGTGCTAAATTGCTATGTAATATTCCTTCAAGGCATGTTTGCCTAATTTTAGTCCCATTACGTCTAGACTTTGTACATTTATTCTATTTTGCACTAAAAACATGATAGATAAGTACTTAAAAAATAATAAAGGTTTCACCTGATTTTACTTAATATTTTTTTTTTAAGATCTCTCTTAATTAAATTAAATTGCTTTAACATTTATATTACAATACTAAACCAACGAAATAATGTAAGTCTCAGATAAATAAACAACAAGGCTTCTTTAGGAATCCTCAGTTTTTTACAATTGGTATTTTTAAGTCTGATATAACTCATATATTTTTAATTAGATGGTAGGTTTGGTTCAAAAATACTGTAAAATGATTTAACATTAATTTGGTTTTCAATACGATGTACAAAACTATTTGTAGATTTGCTTTACTTTACTACCTACTTTGTTTATTATAACTACACTTTCTTTTGTTAGTATACAATCTTAAAGTATATTACAATATGTTAAACCATTACACAATCAGCCATAAGCATAAAACATTCCTTTTTTCATATTATAGCTTGAAATATTGAAATAGTTTTAAAATGATTCACGCGCACTTAGTAACAATATTGTTTTCCACAACTGGCATAGCTAAAGCTATAATATTATTATAATGAATAACGTTGACCGCGGCGTCATCATCATTTCAGCCCCCAAACGTCTCCTCTCGTCCTTCTCCACTCAGATCAGTCCTGCGCCACCCGCATGGACTCCCGCGACCTACACTAGATCGTCGGTCCCCCTGTCGGGAGGCCTGCCACGCCTACGGCCTCCTGCACGCGGCCTTCACTCAAGGTCCTTTCCACCCCAACGACCGTCTTTTCTTCCCCCAAGGTGCCCTGCCCATTGCCACTTGAACAACGCAATTCTTTGGGCTATGTCTGCGACCTTAGATCTTCTGCGGTTCTCATCGCTATATATCGCTTCCATCTAATACAAAACACGCCTTTTCATACATTGTTAGTCATCTAAAAGCACCGACGTGATCGCGTAATTATTCTAATGTATGAGCTCAGATTACGTCCTATAGAATCAATATTCAGAGATGGTTGTTTGCCCAATAAATATTTAAACAGTTAGTAATTTAGTTCTCGCAGGCAATCCGCTCTAATCTCTGTTAGGGTAGATGAATCATTTGTATTAAAATTGACTTAGACTAGTACAAAAATCGTTTATTATTAATAGGCACAAAGTATTTAAAGGCCTTAGGGGGCAACTTGGGCAGGAATTTCAAGATTTTTTAGCTTGTCAGTGTTTGACTTAGTCCCACCATAATATTTGTGATGATATTGCCCATTGAAATCTCTGTGAAACAAAAAATATTTTTAGGTTAGGCACAGAATACTTAATAGTGTTAGGTTAGAACAGTGACCAGCTAAAAAATTTGAAATTCCTGCCAGAGTTATTTTGCCCGAGTTGCCCCCTAAATGAGTGAGGGTACCGGAAGCCCAATTGGGAGGAAAGTGGGTTTGAGGTTGGCAGCTTACTTGTGACTCTATTGTGTTGCATTGCAGGTGTCTATGAAAGGCGGCAATCGCTTACCATCAGGTGATCCATTTTCTCGTCTACCTTTTGACCCAATTTCCCCCGATTGGGCCTCCAGTACCCTCACTCACGCGGCAAAACAGCGCAGACGCTGCTTCACGCTGGTTTCCTGTGAGGCTATGGTATCACTCCGGTCGAGCCTGCCCATTCATGCCGAAGCGAGGCAATCCATAACTACTCTCATTTTCAGTCAGGGTTTTCACAGTAAACTTAACACTTTCTATATCAATGAGCAGAAAACGAAACGAACTTTTTTCTGAAGTAACATTAAAACCCACTAACTTGCAATAGTTCTATCGGCATTACAGAAGTTCTGGAACTTTCTCATCGCCAATGGATTCGTATTTTTATGCGATTAAGAAAGTTTGTAGGGCCCCGGAGGTGGGTGGAGGATACAATTGAAATGTATTGCACAGGGTATTAGCGAAATACAAGTTCTGATGTAAGTAGAATACTTTCAAAATATTAGAACGGGAATTAACGCGTTTATTGCAAAGCATATTGTAAGTATGGGTTGTATTTTATTATATTACCTTTGTTCGCTTTGTCACTAATTTATTTTTTTTACCTTGGCTTGACATGCTACCGTGTGTCTAGATTGTACTTCCGAGAACTGCTTGACGTTTCGGCTACGGTTTGCAGCAGCTGTCTGCTAGGGCTAAAGATCTTATTAAAGTCTTTGGCTAGGGCCCTTCAGCGAATCTTTCTTTTTTTTCACATTTTGACTTAAGCAAGCAACAAGCAAGCGTCAAGCACTAAGTAGGTACAAATACAATGTACTTGACAGTTTTATTGCTATAATGTAACGCGAATATCTAAAAACTTTTTAAAAACCGCTACTATACTCTGATTCATATACTGACAGATGTTAATGTGTCATCCATGGGGATTTTGCATGTGTCAAATTGAGTGATAATGTCCATACAAAATGTCAAAATGCATAGAAACTTGTCATTTTCATCTGTCAGTTTACATGAATCTTTTTTTTTACTTAGTTGTAATTCAAGCGTTACGGCCATTGATCATCTCTAGATACACATTGTATTGTATACTGAAAGTGTTTCGAAAAAGTGACCTTAATAGCAAAGCAGTCAGAGAGAGAGCTAAAGTCAGAAAGAGCTAAAGTGAAAACGAGACAGTTGAAGTGACAAATGCAAAGAAGAGTAATAAGATATTTGAGCATTTCTTGGAAAATTATATAAACATGCAAACAAAAACATTATGTTTTTATAAGCCTAATAAAGCACTTAACTTTGCTACTAAAGTACTCGTACATTAAATCAAATGGACCCAAACATGATTCGAGTAAGGAGCCGTTTACACTTTTGTGAGTGCTTAATTTTGTGTTATTAAAATAAAAGTACCTATCTCCTTGTATGAGTTTATCTAAGTTGAGCACTAGTGTGGGTTACGCTCCCGGTGTATGCGTCACACATACTTTTTTTATGTGATAGGTAGCAGGCGAGCAGGCGGATTACCTGATGGTAAGCAATTGCCGCCGCCCATGGACACTTGCAACACCAGTGGAGTTACAAGTGCGCTGCCAACCTTTTATCCCCTTCCCCCCCCGAGTGGGCCTCCGGTACCCTCACTCACTCGGCGAAACACAGCACAGGGGCTGCTTCACGCTTTTCTGTGAGGCAGTGGTATCACTCCGGTCGAGCCGGCCCATTCATGCCGAAGCGTGGCTCTCCCACAGTATATACTACTCCCCCGGTAATATATATTTTTTTATGTTAAGGACAATCAAGTTGACCTTACTTCGCCTAATGATAAGCGGTCGTGAGATCCAAAAATGAGATTGACAGGCACAAAAGAACAGACATACAAAGTGTCATTCTCACCCTGAAGGCCTGCTGCGATGCCGTTTCACGCCCCACTTAAACACCCAGGATTATAAGAAGGAGGAAACACTTGAACTGGAAGGGCGTTCCATGACTTGACGGTTCGGGGCAGGAACGAGGAGCTAATCCTCTTGGTGCGCGCCGGCATTGTCTGGATGACAACGCTATCCAGCACGTGTTGTATAGTATGTGATGTATGTGATGGCATCACGAACTGGACTCACAACTGGCAAACGCTGGCAAAGAATAGAAAGAGGTGCAAGCCATTGCCCAGCAGTGGGACAATTTGAGCTAGCGCTATCGTCTGCGCTGCGTTACATCGAGTGAGTGGTACCGAAGGCCCAATCGGGGGAATGGGTGTTAAAGGTTGGCAGCGCACTCGTGACTTTATTAGTGTTGCGGGTGTTTATGTGCGGCGGCAATCGCTTACCATCAGATGATCCGTCTGGTCGTCTGCCCGATATCACATGAAATAGAACAAAAAAACTCTTTGTACAGTGTCCCAAAAATGTAGGCAGGAATACGAAGAATAAAATAAAACAACCAGGTTCTTGCTATATAAGAGTGCGTGTATTCAATAATCAACTGAGACCTTATATGTTTCCAAAAAACCAAAACGCTTGCGCGATGTATATATGCACAGCGCCATCTATTGAGGAATCTAGTCACTAAATGTTAAACAAATATGGCGTGCTTTCTAGTACAATTATTTTCCTTTGTTATTTTCTAGCTAATTTTAACTTTTTAATTTTATTTGTTTTTTTACAATCTTAAACACTCTTGTATCACCAAGATAATTAGTATCTTTTTGTTGTCAAGTACAACAAAAAAAGACATTAACGCTACACCGCCATTGTAAAAGGTCTCCAAACGACTGCCATAAAAAACGGAACGTGTTACAAACGGGATGAGCGCTTTCTTCATCAAGAACCGTCTGATTACTTTTAATTAAATTAGCCGCCGATGGCTTCGGTTTGGATTCTGGCTGGTTTATGGCGCCAGTGTCAGAACAAAAAGTATGGTGGTAGTCAGAAGTTTGAAAGTTAAAGTAAACTATCAGACTACTGTCCCACTGCAGGGCGAAGGCCTCCATCATATAAATCAAGTCAAAGCTACTATGATGGGATTAAGCTTAACCCAAGTTTTCATTTTTTTAATTAAGCCTTTACTGTCCCACTGCTTGGCAAAGGCCTCCCCCAAATCCCTCCACCGATCTCTATTCAATGCCATTTGTGGCCAATCGCGGGCAAAGCAGTTGAGGTCACCAGCCCATCGCATTTTGCGCCTACCCCGCTGTCGGTCGGCGTCTAGTGAATAGCCATGTTATGTTCGAAAAATTCGCACATTCACACTCACTTAAAGTTATTCATTCATTATATCTGATTAATTCATCATTTGCCTGCCCTATTCCCAGGTTATCTGGGGTCGGCATAGTAGTAGTAAGTAGTATAAGTAGTATAAATATAAGTAGTATCTCGCATGATTTTTTTAGGTATTAGTATGGATTTATATATTTACTAGTGGCCCGCCCTCACTTCGTTTCGGGACAGTTCCACTGTCTACCAATAGATGGCGCTGGGCGTCGATTGTATCGCGCAAGTCTTCGTCTTCTCGGTTTGTATATGGCTTGTCGATGTCTATGGAGTTTATCACTTTATAAAAATAGTATAGAAGATTATATATATTTTATCTTATTACCTACATAACAGTTCTGCACTACCGTACCCCTTGTTGATTCGCTGTGTTATTCCTCTACCCCAAGGTTGAGTGGAAGAGATCACTAGCAATAAAACCGCCGATATTGTATCATTAAATTACCATATTAGCATAGCATAGCAAGTTCTGATATATTTTGTGCAATAAAGAGTATCTATTTATCTGCGGCATATAATATTTTGTTCTAAATTTAAGTCAACGTGAAAGTGGGAAGTCCTAATGTTAAACCTACTGATTTCAGTCGCTTTGTGTGGTAGTTAATAAGATAAGTTCGGTTTAACAGAATTTGAAGAATATACTCTTGGTTAACACGTTTTTAATGGTAATTTAAATATTTGATAGCAAAACCAAAAGAGAAAAAGGTAATGGATTGCAATACTATAAAAAATGTGAATCATTTTACGCGCTGGCGATTGCCACCTCCCATAGACACCTGCATTACCGTAGAGTCCAATTGGGCTTACGGTACCCTCACTCAATCGACAAAAGACAGGGCTGGCTGGTAAGTCAAAATCCATATATCCATAATCCACAGATAGATAGATACTCTTTATTGCACAACACATTACAGAACTTAATGCTAATGATAATTTACAAATACAATATCGGCGGTCTTATCGCTAAAAGCGATCTCTTCCAGACAATTTTTGGGTAGAGGAATAATACAGCGAATGAACAAGGGGTAAGGCAGTGCAGATCTGTTATGTAGGTAATAAGATTATTATCTTATTCATCGTTATAAATACATAAATGTTAAGGTTACCAGTTACGGTTTAAAATCAACTATTATATACTTAAACATTCCTTTCAGATTGAATCTCCTACCTAAGACAGGCTAAATCCATAGGATGGAACCAGAGGGCCCAATTTGAAGTCGACGTTACGACCGATTCGGAGTTCCCCTCTCTTTCACACGCGCTGTACGCGCTTTTGTTTGAATGTGACAGGTATATTCTCATTTCGTTACGGGACGTCTTCGTTATAAGCCACCAGAACCAATACATTCCACACAGTGCAAGCAGAAATAGGCTTTGTTACGTGTGGCAGTGCGCACAGAGAAAACGAGATTTGCCTGTGAAACAATAATGCGCTCACTACCGACCAAGCGCTGCGATGAGCAAAGCTTGTGAATAGAGAAAATTTGGAGGAGGTAAAATAACCGTGGGAGAGCCACACTTCGGTATTAATGGAAAAAAATAAAAAAAAATCATCTGTGGGAGAGCCACGCTTTGGCATGAATGGGCCGGCTCGACCGGAGTGATACCACTGCCTCACAGAAAACCGGCGTGAAGCCGCCCCTGTGCTGTGTTTCGCTGAGTGATTGAGGGTACCGGAGGCCCACCCGGGGGGGAAGGGGATAAAAGGTTGGCAGCGAGCAGGCGGATCACCTGATGGTAAGCAATTGCTGCCGCTCATGGACACTTGCAACACCAGTGGAGTTATAAGTGCGCTGCCAACCTTTTATGCCCTTCCCCCCGGGTGGGCCTCCGGTACCCTCACTCACTCAGCGAAACACAGCATACTACAGAGACTGCTTCACGCCGGTTTTCTGTGAGGCAGTGGTATCACTCCGGTCGAGCCGGCCCATTCATGCCGTTGCGTGGCTCTCCCACAGTTCTATATAAAGAGATAAATTTAAATATTTTAAATATAAATTTTTAGTATGACATTTATTTAATATTAAATTTGCAAGATAATTGTATATGAGTGAATTATTTTTTTCCTACGTCATAAGTCATTTTAGCATAATAGAATATACTACTGAATATTTTGGAATGTGAATATTGTTTTGATTATAAATGTAATGCCTAAATCATGAGGTTGGATAAAAATCTATATTTTTGCATGCTTGATATGAAAGGCAATATGGTGAAACGATAATTTATGTGAACATCTGTATAACCCGTATTATGCAAATAAATGTATTGATTGATTGATTGATTGATAAATAAAAGGTCCACCATTCAATAAATCCTTTCACTTAGCCTAGTTTGAAACAAAATAACATCAATCAATGCAAGTGGCAAATCCTCCACTCTCCCAGTATGGCACGAACCGCAAAGTTCAACAGCATTAGATAAATCACAGACTATAAATAGTTACTCTAAGTTGTCTAAGTTATAGACGCTTTTTTATGTGACAAGTGTCATACGAGCGGATGAATCACCTGATGGTAAGTTTTTACTGCCACCTATCATATGGATACACTCACACTCTCTGTGTCTCTATGGGTGGCGACAATCGTTTACCATCAGGTAAGCCGTCTGCTCGTATGCCACCTATCACATAAAAAAATACTACTCAGGTTTTCGGGTGTCCATGGGCGGCGGTAATCGCTTACCATCAGGTGATCCGTGTGTTTGTTATACTCACTTAAAGATTTAAAATAGTTTCCTTCTGTTTTTTCCAGCTTGTATATGAAAATGTAAATTATATGCTACATATCAAAGTATACAAGGCTGTCAAATTTCTTCATTCGACTCTCATCTTACTGTCATACACATTAGATTGAATATCAATTGAGTAAATTTTAAATTTTTTCGTAACCTAATGTGTTGCTAACTTTACATACGTATCTGAAAAGTAAATCGTTTTAAATATTTTTTTTTGTATGACAATAAGTAAGCTGGTTCAAATAAAAAACAATTTATTTGATTTCCATGGATGGGTCTCGGGTTCGATTCCCGGGTCGAACAAAAGTATGTTTCGAATTTTTCGAACATAGCTCGGGCTTGTGATCACCAATCCGCATTAGGCAAACTACCACGCTTGATCGCTATGATGGGAGGCCTTTGACCTGTAGTGGAACAGTATTAGGCTAATATTAAAAGTTGCAAAACAATTTAGGTGCCAAAATCAACTGCCACCTCCATCTTAAGCCAAACATTCGCAAAGTAAGCCAATTCCTCGCAAGTGTACAAATCCTTTGTGACTTCAGATTGTCTTATACAGCACTGAGCGAGCGAGATAGCATGCTAGGTTAGTGATAGAGTAACTCAATACTAGTTTTGAGTGACATGAGTTAATAAAAAAAATAAAACTTTTGTTCAGTTATTTTTTTTTGAGTTTGATTCCCGAGCAATATCTTATCTATAAGGTGTTTTTTACAAAGCTTTGAACGCAGTTTTATTTCTTTTAAAAACAAAGGAATTATTGCTTTGAGTGAAGTATATACTGTCCCATTGCAGGGCAGAGGCCTCCATCATAGAATTCAAATCACCGCTTCTATGATGGGCTTAGGCTTAATCACCACGGTTGCCAGAGTAGATTGGTGTTCAACAATCTGAGCTACGTTCGAAAAACTTTGCTCGACCCAGTAATCGAACCCAGTGACATGAACAGTGCCAATCAATCAAAAAAGTGTAAGAATAGCCTCTCTCCATAAGAACCTCTTGCCACTTAGAAACTGAACTATTTGATTGTAAAAACTTTCCCCACCTTATTACATAACGCGATCTTGCTAAAAGCTCATGCCATCCCGTTCCAACACGAAATGTAAAAGGAAGCGAAGGCCAATTCTCGGTTTTCGCCTTCTATGTCGAGTCGACTTCATAGAACGCATAGACCAATAGGAGACAAGATAAGGAATGTCGACTGTAATCTGTGTTCTCCTAATGGTTGTCCTGGAACTTTTCTAAGATACTGTTTTGTATTAAGGGTTTCAAGTACACTCGAGTGACTCAAAATGACTCAAGTCCCATCACTACACTAGGTGCATAATCCCACCTCCTTTATTCGTGCTCGTAAACTTGGCATGGGAAACATAAAAATATACAGACAAATAAGATTGTAAAACTAATATCGGTCAGCTAGAAGATTGTAGATACTGGCACAGTATTTTCCTGTTTCATGTTTTATGGATTAAAAAGTTTAGTAAAAGATATGCATTGTCGATTAAAAAGTATTGCATTAAGCAAACAAGCAACTAGTTCGCCATTTTTACGGTAGATGTCGCTATGTCTTTTTATATCGCACAAGCAGAAACGGGAGCAAGAACCTAAGGCCGCATGGACTTCAAGAGTGTTTTTACAAGATTGATACCGATCGTAGTGTGGCAGAGCCACACATCGGCATGAATGGGCTGGCTTGACCGGACTGAGCTTTACAAAAGACCGGAATGATGCAGCGCCTGCGCTGTGTTTCGTCGAGTGAGGGTACCGGAAGCCCAATTTAGGGAAAGGGGGTTATAGGTTGACAGCGCACTTTATTGACTCTCCTGGTGTTGATGGCAACACAAAGTCATATTTATTTTGTATGGCAACACGGTTGTCTCTCTTGTCAATTTTCGTCCGACGCCATTGTGGCCACTGATTTTTTACCCCAACCGTTTTATTTATATTTAAACTACTAAGCATCAATATGTAATTGTAACAATAAATTAAGTTATTACTGAAATAATTAAAATACAGTCCACAGAAGAAAACAAAGGGTTTTAATTGCCCCCAACAGTTTTTGGTCCATACGGCCGCCAAAGGACGCCAAGCGGCGATAAACAAATGAAGATCACTTTTTCGGAAAATAATTCAATAAGTGATAAAAAACGTTGAAAAACGCAAGGAAGAACGTTGTTTCGGTTGGTGCGAGTGTGGCGCGAGGAATCCACTACAGCGAACAAATACCGCGGACTGGTATTTCTGTAGTGCAAGCAAGGACGCGAGGACGAGGAAGGAATCCACTACAGCGAGCAAATACCGATGGACGGTATTTCTGTGGTGCAAGCGAGGAGGCGAGGACGTGGTATCCACTACAGCGAGTAAATACCTACCGGTGGTTGGTGTTTCTGTGGTGCGAGTGAAGGATATTTCTGAGAAGAAAGGATATCTCTGCGAGTGATATTTGTAGTGTGTAGTTTTGTATACAGATTACAATGGAATTAAAAGAAATTGTAGCAGGTAGGGGCTACGCGAAGGGCGCGATAACCAGGCTGGAAAAGTTTGTAAATAGTGAGGCAGAGGTCAAGGCGTCCTCCTTAGAGGCGCTTCTCGTTAGGCGGGATAGGTTGATGACCGCGTTCAAAGAGTACGAGGAGGCGAACAGAAGGCTTATGGCAAGACAGGCGGATGACGATGAGGACATCGATGGATTAGAAGGTCGGTATTATAATGTTTTGGCTATGTTTGATCAAGTAATTTCATTAAGATCTGGTTGTCCTGACAAAATTGGGTCTAGTGAGAAGGGTAGTAGGTGTGTCAAATTGCCCAGCATTCACATTCCAGTTTTCTCAGGAAACTACAGTGAATATGTAAATTTTATAGAACTTTTCAAGTCGATTATCCATAAAGACAGTTCCTTAGATAACATTCAAAAGCTGTATTATCTGCGATCTTACCTACAGGGGCAAGCGTTAGATCTAATAAAAAACTTGCCGCTCTGCAATGAAAGTTATGATAAGGCATTGCAGCTATTAATTGATAGGTATTACAATAAATATAAGATAGTGCAGGAGCACATTAGTCAGCTTTTGGATATGGTAGCCTTGCCTAAATATGTTACAGCAAAAAATTTAAGAGATTTTGTTTCCTGTGTTCGGCAAAATTTAACATCTTTGAAAAATTTAGAGGCTGACGTCGCCGCGTGGGACCCCATCCTGCTTGGAATCCTCATGCGCAAGCTCGACGCGTTTGGAGCGCGAAACTACCACATGGAGCGTGACCAGGAGGAGGACCCATCAGTCAGTGACCTACTCTCATACTTGGATAGGCGTGCTTTGGCTTTGGAAAATACTACGGCCAAGCAGCCAGCGGAGCCAATGGAGTCTGGGCGCCGGCTTCCTTCTGCTACACCTGAAAAATACAAAGCAGCACTAACTGCTGTTACTAAGGGCACCGGGGAATGTGTCAAATGTAAGTCCACTTCGCATAAATTATATTCTTGTCCCAAATTTAAATTACTCGCAGTCAATGATAGACTTAGCTTTGTGATGGATAAGAAGCTATGTCACATATGTTTAAACTCACATCCTGGCAAATGTAGATTCCACTTCCGGTGTGGGCAGTGCAAGAAAGGTGATCATCACTCATTGCTCCACTGCGATGTAGAAGTGGCCCCAGGACCGGTGGTGCTTTTATCTGAGGACCCCGCTAATAATGTTTTGATTCCCACAGCTCGTGTGAAGCTCTTTGGTTTGAATGGGAAGGAAGTGCATGTAAAATGTATATTGGATACTGGATCACAGGTATCTCTGATCACATCCAAGGCTGTTGAGGTCTTAGGTCTTACACCTAAGCGATCTGATTTAAACCTCATTGGTGTGACAGCGAGTCAAAATAAAGTCAGCTATTGTCTGCCTCTGCAAGTGCATTCTCTGTTATCCCGCTTTAACATTCTTGTTAACTGTCATGTTGTGGATAAAATAACATGTAACTTGCCTCAATCTCAAATAAAAGATATTATAATTCCTGCCGGTGTCACCTTGGCTGACACAACTTTTGACCAGCCATCTGAGATAAATATGTTGATGGGGGCGGATATATTTTTCCAGGTCCTGCTGCCCAATGAAGGGGTTGATCCTGTAGGAGCATGCAGTGGTCCGGGCAACCAGCCGCATCCATCATCTCTCCACATCTTCAGCACCAAGTTTGGACATATTGTTGCTGGTGCAGTGGCTTCAAACATAATAGAAAAGCAGGTTGTATCTCTTGTTTGTGCTAAGTGTGAGTCTGACGTAAATGACGCCATCAAAATGCTCTGGGAGGTGGAGCGCGTTCCGGAGTTATTAGTAGAGCAGGATTCAGAAGCGCAGTTGGCTGAAAATATTTTTGTGAATTCTGTTAAATTAGAGGATAATAGGTTCACAGTTGACTTACCTTTAAAAGTAGAAGCTAGCAAGGTTAATGAGGTTCTAGGTAATTCATTTGATCTGGCCTTGCATAGGTTTCTCAGTCTGGAAAAAAGGCTGCAAAAGAATGTGAATTTGCTCACAGATTATCAAGATTTTATTAATGAGTATATCACCTTAGGTCATGGGCATTATGTAGACATTGCCACATTCAAGTTTGATGAGGACCCAATTTATTTCATGCCGCACCATGCAGTTGTAAATGAGGGAAGTAAGACAACCCGTACTAGAGTTGTCTATGATGCTTCTATGAAGACGGCTAACAAGGTTTCATTAAATGATATTTTGCTGAATGGGCCTAAGGTGCAAAAAGAGTTGTTTGATATAATATTAATGTATAGATTTGGTGAATTCACTATGAGTTCTGATATTAAAAAAATGTTCCGTAATGTCATGGTAAATCCGGAGCACACTTCGTTACAGAACATTCTGTGGCGCGATACACCCGATGAGAACATAAAATGCTTGAGGCTTGATACTGTAACATATGGCACGAAGCCTTCTAGCTACCTGGCTACACGTTGCTTGCTGGAACTTGCGCAAAGACATGAGCATGACCTACCACTAGCGTCTTTTATAATTAAGAATTGCACCTACGTTGATGACATTTTGTATGCATGCTCTGATTTGCACAATTTGCTGGAAGCTAAGAGGCAGCTGCGCGAGATGTTGAGTTATGGTAGCTTTCATTTGCACAAGTGGGCTTCTAATACGCCATCTGTTCTGGCTGATGTACCTGAGTCAGAGCAGCATTTCAGTAAGCTTGATTTTCAAAAGGGTAATTTAAATATGAAGGCTTTGGGGCTTAGGCTTGATGTCCAACAAGACTGCTTTATAATTAGTTCCCCGGAGAACTTTAATGAGACTAATAATATAACTAAAAGGCAGGTGCTTAGTTATATAGCAAGGTTGTACGATCCTATGGGCTTTGTCAGTCCCATTATAATAAAAGCAAAGGCTATAATCCAAAAGATCTGGTCTCATGATAAGATAGGCTGGGATGATCAATTGCCAAGTGAGCTAGCTGATGAGTGGCTTAAATTTGCTAATGGTTTGGCTGTCATGCACCCTATTAATCTAGAACGTTATATTCCAACTAGCAATGCTGTGGCGGTGCAGCTGATAGGATTCTCTGACGCATCCAGCACTACGGGATACGGGTGTTGTATATACCTTCGTGTGGTCGATAGTACAGGTGTAGCTAAATTATATTTACTCTGTTCTAAATCGCGAGTTAACCCACGCGCAAAACCTCTAACAATTCCCAGACTGGAGCTCAATGCTGCATTGCTTCTATCAATTTTAATGGAACGAGTGTATGAAACTTTGTCTAAAGTGATTCATGTAGATAATGTTTACCTATTCACAGATTCAATGATAGCTTTAGCATGGATTAAAACTGAAATTACTAAATTGCAGGCTTATGTCTCAAACAGAGTGAATGTAATTCAGCAAAAGACAGGTAATTTTACATGGTTATACATACCGTCTCAAGACAACCCTGCTGACCTAATCAGTAGGGGCGTCAACCCTCAGGATCTCCCGAACTGTAAGCTCTGGTGGACAGGGCCGGAGTTCCTGCAATCTAACTATGATTTTGATGATAAAACATTTAGTTTACCTGATACCTTACCTGAGATGAAGAAAAGCCAGGTTTCTAGGGTTGTGCTCACTGCAGTGCCGCAGACTGATATCTCTGGCATTTTAAGTAGGTATTCAGATATAGGAAAAATGACAAGGGTGATAGCTTACATGCTTAGATTTTGCCATAATTTAAAAGGTTGTGATAAGGTCAAAGGTCAATTTGTGTCCTGATGAGTTACAGCGCGCATTGCTCTTGATAATTAAACATGAGCAATCTATCCATTTCTCGGAAGAAATAGATTTATTGCAGAAGAGCAACTGTGTACGAGGTCGCCTCGGTATGAAGGTATCTCTTCAGTTCACACTGTTATTGACTGGGCTTAAGAAAGGGCTTGTTAAAAGTATGAATTGTTTAAAGAGATTTATGGATATCTGCGCTGACGTTACTTGCTACGGCTGGCAGATAGAAAAACGCCCGATTCTCCTAGGATCCAACTTGCAAATTCTTATCGGGGCATAACTGGAAACGCTTTATTATCCTAATAATAATGTTGAGATATCACATAATAGACTGATATTGGCACAATGTAGCGCTTTGCAGCAGAGATTTTGGAGAGCGTGGTATAAGTACTATCTAAATTCATTGCAAAACCGAGGTAAGTGGTCTACTTCTATGCCTAATATTTCTGTGGGGGCGTTCGTAAACTCTGAGGGGCGCCTGAGGGTCTCCCTTTGGTGGTGGGCCCATGGCCAGGGTTGTCAAGGTGTTCCCTGGGACAGATGGGAAGGTCCGGGCCCTGCAGTTAGAAACAGCTGATGGGAGGTTATATGAATAGGTCATTGCAAAGTGTTAGTGTTTTGCCTATTGAAATGTGATTTGTGCCCTTCGCGTATCCTCTCCTTTTTAGTTATTTGGAAGTGCAAAATGTTTGTTTTTTGTGAATGTTTTTATATTGTACTAGATAGTGCAAATAATTTAAGTTTTGTTGCTCAGAGTCCTTATACAAATTTGTTAATCTTAGGTGTAAAGCAGATGTATAAGCTAGTAAAATATAGCCTTAATTAGTTGTATAATTGAGTTCAGATATGGGTTTCTTATGTGTGTTGAGAAATCAGTTAGGTCTTTTATACTTTGTTAAGATATTTGTTTTCCTTGGAGGTTTAAAACTTTAAGTTGTATTTCTTTAGATATATTTAAATAAATGTTTTCTTGCATCTCGAAATGGATTATTCAGGGTATTGCAGATTGTAATGTTTTAATAATAAATATGTAAATCCAATAAGTTAAAAAGAGTTCCAATGGATTAAGTGTTTGTACAGTTCCAATACTACTAGATCTTAATAATGATTTCAATGTAAGACTGATCTTGTATGCTTATGGAGGTATTATTCTGTGTAGCATAATTGTAAAGGAAACAAAAGGCAGGTTTTTAAAAATATAATTTTATTGTAAGGATAATGTATGTTAAAACAATCTTAACCTTTGTGTTTGTTGGCAGCATACTGGCGATTACTTACTGTATTGGATAGATATTTCAGTTGGTACATTTCTAGTTATTCTCTTGGGCCGCAGCATGTTGATGGCAACACAAAGTCATATTTATTTTGTATGGCAACACGGTTGTCTCACTCTTGTCAATTTTCGTCCGACGCCATTGTGGCCACTGATTTTTTACCCCAACCGTTTTATTTATATTTAAACTACTAAGCATCAATATGTAATTGTAACAATAAATTAAGTTATTACTGAAATAATTAAAATACAGTCCACAGAAGAAAACAAAGGGTTTTAATTGCCCCCAACACCTGGTGTTGCAGGTATCTATGGCCGGTGGCAATCGCTTACCATCAGGTGATCCATCTGCTCGTTTGCTGCTTATAACATTAAGAAAATCCTTACCGCTGGATAGATAAATTAAAACTAACTATTATTATGAACGTATTATATACTTACGTACGTTGAATGTATATTATAATTTTATGTAGGCCAAACGTATGATAAGTATAAAGTTACCCAGAATTTAGCAATACCTACAGTTCAATAATAACTTTGTTTTAAACTTAGCTCTGGACTCACCGTTATGTGTAAATCGTATTTCACAATATAATCTTGTATGTAAAATTGTCCCTAAGGTAAGGGATGAGAGCGTTTTTCTTAGAATATCAATACTATTTACAATGAGATAACTTCTATAGACAGCGAAAAGGCTTATAGGTAAACCGAAAACACGAAACGCTTGCGCGATGTAATTGAGCACAGCGCCATCTATTGGTTAATTTCTGAATTACGTTCCCGAAGCGAAGTGAGGGCGGGCCACTAGTTATAAATATTTATGCGTACCTACTACTACGCTGGCTCAGCGATCCAAGGAGGGTCTTGGCCACCAACGTCACAGTTCGCCATTTTGTTTGGTCCCGTGCCAATGCGACCAAACATGTAGGTACGTTTAGTGCATTAAGGTCCTTGGCGATGATGATATCCGCAGGAGATCTAAGGTCGCAGACATAGCCCAAAGAATTGCGTGGCTCAAGTGGCAATGGGTAGAGTACATGCGAGGAGAACAGACGGCTGTTGAGTGAGCCACGTGCAGGAGCCGCAGCTGTGGTAGGCCTCCCCCAGGTGGTCGACGATCTAGTGAAAGTCGCAGGTCCGAGTCCTTGATTAACGGTGGCACAGGAGCGATCTGTGTGGAGAACGAACCTATGTCTAACAGTGGACGTCTAATCGTCTGCGTCTCGGTAAAACGTAGTGTGGACGACCTCAGGCCAGATGGGTGTGATCTTCGCAAGAGGGCTGGCTGGAGCTGGATGCGAGTAGCGAAGATCGATCAAAGTGGCGAGCATTGGAGAGGCCTATGTCCAGCAGTGGACTGCAACAGGCTGATGATGATGATGATGATGATGATGGACGTCTATAATTATTGGCTGAAATTATGACGAGGTATATGACTTGTCTGTAACCTATTGTTTATTCGGTAATTCTACCAAGTGCCTACCTACTGCCTAAACAATTTATATTCTATTCTAACTTGTACCACACAAAATGTCCTGGCATAACTATTTCGAGTTAACCCGTTACTGCCCACATGGGTGTCAGAAACCACACTAGACATTTGAATATTTCGGTGGCTGTGTTTCTGTACCGGCATACTCTCGAATATAGACTGTATTGTATCGTATCTGTTTATTGAAGTCCCATTGCGGTGAGTAAAGTAATGGTCACTCGTAGTGATGGTTAAGTGTTATGATAACTCTCTGGGAATTTCATTATGAGTGTTCGCTTTAAACTGGCTAAGACGTAGGTCCTTTATAATACGTAATTAATCAAATTATTTCGATGCATATAAAACCCTTATTATTATAAAAAGTTTAGTAAAAGATATGCATTGTCGATTAAAAAGTATTGCATTAAGCAAACAAGCAAGTAGTTCGCCATTTTTACGGTAGATGTCGCTACGTCTTTTTATATCGCATTAGCAGAATGTGTTACCGAAACGGGAACAAGACTTTAAGGCCGCATGGACTTCACGAGTGCTTTTACAAGAATGCTACCGATCCTAGTGTGTTAGAGCCACAACATCAGCATGAATGGGCTGGCTTGACCAGAGTGAGCTCCACAAAAAACCGGCATGATGCAGCGCCTGCGCTGTGTTTCGTCGAGTGAGGGTACCGGAAGCCCAATTTAGGGAAAGGGGGTTATAGGTTGACAGCGAACTTTATTAACTCTCCTGGTGTTGCAGGTATTCTATGGCCGGTGGCAATCTCTTACCATCAGGTGATCCATCTGCTCGTTTGCTGCCTTCCGCTCCTTACCGCTGAGTAGAAAAATTAAAACCAACTATTATGAACGTTTTATATACTTACACACTTAAACATAAAGCCACACCGCGAGATGCTGCTTAAATCATCTATTAAAGATGCAAAGGCCTATGATGATATACTTACATACGTTGAATGTATATTATGATTTTATGTAGGCCAAACGTATGATAAGTATAAAGTTACCCAGAATTTAGCAATACCTACAGTTCAATAATAACTTTGTTTTAAACTTAGCTCTGGACTCACCGTTATGTGTAAATCGTATTTCACAATATAATCTTGTATGTAAAATTTTCCCTAAGGTAAGGGATGAGAGCGTTTTTCTTTGAATATCTATCTTCTATACTATTTATAAAGAGATAACTTCTATAGACACCGAAAAGGCTTATAGGTAAACCGAAAACACGAAACGCTTGCGCGATGTAATTAGACACAGCGCCATCTATTGGTTAATTTCTGAATTACGTTCCCGAAGCGAAGTGAGGGCGGACTACTATCTATACTATTTATAAAGAGATAACTTTTATAGACACCGAAAAGGCTTATAGGTAAACCGAAAACACGAAACGCTTGCGCGACGTAATTGGGCACAGCGCCATCTATTGGTTAATTTCTGAATTACGTTCCCGAAGCGAAGTGAGGGCGGGCCACTAGTTACAATATATTTATGCGTACCTACTACTTACTACGCTGGCTCAGCGATCCAAGGAGGGTCTTGGCCACCAACGTCACAGTTCGCCAATTAAGTCGGTCCTGTACTTATCCGACTAAACATGTAAGTAGGTACGTTTAGTGCTTCAAGGTCCTTGGCGATGATGATATCCGCAGGAGATCTAAGGTCGCAGACATAGCCCAAACAATTGCGTGGCTCAAGTGGCAATGGGCATGGCACATTGCGAGGAGAACAGATGGCTGTTGAGTGAGCCACGTGCAGGAGGCCGCAGCTGTGGTAGGCCTCCCACCAGGTTGTCCGATGATCTAGTGAAAGTCGCGGGAGTCCCTTGGTTAACGGTGGCACAGGAGCGATCTGTGTGGAGAACGAACCTATGTCTAACAGTGGACGTCTATTGACTGAAATGATGATGAGGTATATGACTTGTCTGTAACCTATTGTTTATTCGGTAATTCTACCAAGTACCTACCTACTGCCTAAACAATTTATATTCTATTCTAACTTGTACCACACAAAATGTCCTGGCATAACTATTTCGAGTTAACCCGTTATGCCCACATGGGTGTCAGAAACCACACTAGACATTTTGATATTTCGGTCGCTGTGTTTCTGTATACCGGCATACTCTCGAATATAGACTGTATTGTATCGTATCTGTTTATTGAAGTCCCATTGCGGTGAGTAAAGTAATGGTCACTCGTGGTGATGGTTAAGTGTTATGATAACTCTCTGGGAATTTAATTATGAGTGTTCGCTTTAAACTAGCTAAGACGTAGGTAATTTAAAATACGTGTGAAATAATTTACTTAGTCGCAAACTAAAAACCTCATTCATGCGAAGCGTGGCTCTCCCACAGTTATTTTACATCTTTTTAGAATATCTAGGTGCAAAATGTTTTCTTTTTTTCTCATCACACGTTATAGTTTTGGAAACCTTGTTTGTGTTTATGTACAGCCTACATTGTCCCGATGCTGGGCAAAGGCCTCGCCCAAATCTCTCTATTAGTCCACCGCCATCCGTGGCCAATCAAGTATTCCCAGATTTAAAAAAAAAAATCTTTTGCTTGTACCTACTGTAAACGACAAAAAATCTCCCGTTTTTTTAAAACGGTTTCATAAAAATACCGTCCTACCCCTGTCAGCCATTTCAATTCGCCCACCCACAAACACCCTAAACCTATAAATTAAGGCTTCTTTCACGAAAACTTTTTACAGTTATTAAGTATTTATCTCGTGTGGCGGTCAAATCGCAGTTTCTTCGAGCCCCCAGAGAAATCATCGGGACTTGGAACGGGAAATTGAGAAAAAGATTTTCAAGTTACAACTCTTAATAATTGATTGCATTGCGACAACCTTCGTAGGTTAGAGCACTGTTGGAAGTAAAATAAAAATCTGCTTGCTAAAAGACGGCCTTCTATGCTAGCCTGGGAATAGGTGAAGAAAATCACGAATTGCGCCAATGCTAAATTTAGTGTCATTATTTTCAAAACTGCCGCGCTAACGATAATACCACTAAGTCGACTTACAGCAAAAGCGAGTTAAACGCATACATACGCTGGATTGCCAAACTATACAAACGCTAAGGTAATTTATTAATAAAAGGGATTAAGTATGTATTACATTTTGTTTTGTCTAGAAAATTATACCAATAAACAGACGAAATAAGAAATTCCTTTTTTTTTAATCAGTTTAAATACTCCAATGGTATTTATATTTTTATTTACGACGACCTGTTTGGCGTAGTGGTTTGAGCGCCGGTTAAGACGCAAGGGTCGCGGGTTCGATTCCCGCACAAATGTTGGTTCATCGATATTTGTCCTGTGTTGGGTTTTTTTTATTTCTATGGCACCAGGGAAAACCTTAGTTTGGGACCAGGACAATATATGTGATGTTGTGTCAATTTATTTTATTAATTATTTATTTAACGATGTAGAAGGCAGACGATCAGACGGATCACCTGATGGTAAGCGACAACCGCTACCTATGGACACCCGCAACGCCAAAAGAGTCACAAGTCACACGACCGTTTAAAAGGGAATATGTCGCTTTTTATTAGAAAGGTCGTATCGTATAAAAATAGTTGTGTCCATTTAGTAGGTACTACATCCGGTATAGAGGATTAATATCAAGTAAACCGAAACTAAATTTCCTTACTAACGACTGGAATAAATTACTAAGCACCCCCAAAGCTACGTTTTGTCCTTAATCTGTATTATTTTATGGTCACAAGGGATTAATTGGGTTTTAAACGATAATATGGATAGTAAGTAATTTGATTTATAGACATGCATCGGCGTGTGGTTTTGTTTGACTATTGTATCCCATTAATATTATAAACGTGAAAGTTTGTACGTATGGTGGAAGGATGGACGGGTCTTCTGTGAGGCCATGGTATTACTCTGGTCAAGCCGGCCTATTCATGCCGATGCGTGGCTCACCCACGGTTATTTATGTTACGACAGAAAAAAAGCATTTGACCACAATCACGTCTGATGATAAGGATCTATTAAGGTGGATCATACTAGCCCATAAAAAGCCTATAATATTTCGTCTTGGTCACATCGCGAACTAATCAAATCAAATCAAATCAAATCAAAATCTCTTTATTCAATTTAAGTCCTTTACAGAACATTTATTGAATGTCAAATTTTATAATCTACTGCTGATTCGGAAGGTCAATTTCTACCGAGAAGATCAGCAAGAAACTCAGTAGAACTTAATCTTTTTCAAATCTGTTATTATAAAATTTTAAGAATTAAATAAAATTTAAATTTTATAATACATAACACTGTGTTGCCTGTTAATTATTATTGACTTGCCGGATGGCGCATTTGGTGTAGCCCTGCCTCATACGCCAAAGGTTATGGGTTCGACCCTCGTCATGGACAACACAAGTGTAAGTGTCTGGGTGTTATATGTATTTAAGTATATTTGTGATCCTCTGTTGTCTGATATCTGTAACACAAGTGCTTAAGCTACTTAGTACGGAGTCAGGTTCAACAACATTTGGGTAATGAATACTTGTGTTTAGGTGTTATTATGGTGTGGTATGATTCTACTGCGCGCGACCGCGACTCGGTAAAACGTAGTGTTGGACGCCCTGCTACAAGATGGGATGACGACATTCGAAGGCTGGCTGGAGTGAGCTGGATGAGAGTGGCCGAAAATCGGGAGCGGTGGCGTGCATTGGGGGAGACCTATGTCCAGCAGTGAACGAGCGTGGGTTGCTATAGATGATGATGATGATTCTTCTGGTGTAGCAGGTGTTTATGGGCCGCGGTGGTCTCTTGCCATCAGGAGATCCGTCTGCTCATCAGCCAACTAACACAAAAAAAATTACGAAACGACGATGATGATTATAAATTTTTCTCTTCATGTTTCCATTTTGGTTGCTATCTTGTGCAAATGTGGGAGAGCCACGCTTCGGCATGAATGGGCCGGCTCGACCGGAGTGATACCACTGCCTCACAGAAAACCGGCGTGAAGCAGCTCCTGTGCTGTATTTCGCCGAGTGAGTGAGGGTACCGGAGGCTCACCGGGGGGAAGGGGATAAAAGGTCGGCAGCGCACTTGTGACCCCACTGGTGTTGCAGGTATCTATGGGCGGCGGCAATTGCTTACCATCAGGTGATCCACCTGCTCGTCTGCTACCTCTGATAATATAAAAAAAATGAAATAGATCTGCAACTGCAAACTGAATTAAGCAGTACAAATCTAGAAAGCAGTCCTAACAGAAATATCAACCATTTAGTAGGTCAAGTGAATATTAACTCCACAAAGCACAAATTAGGGCCCTATTACCTCAAAGTCGCACTTCAGCGTCCCCATAAATCAGTGCTGGCAACCCTGGCAGGCTGCCAGGAGTGGCCAACTTTTAGCATCAGTTAATCTAATACAGCTCCGTTGGCGCCCATTCAAAAGGTTCCTTCTTTCCGCCATTTTTGTGTATTTTTTTTTCAAAATTTGGCACCGTCGCAAAATAAAAGCAGCTTAATTGCTGACCCGAATGTGTTCTTTTGCCATCGCTGCTAATTAAAAAACTGAAGAGGACATTGGATCAAAGGTAGGAGTGAATGCTTTCACCGAGTTTCATCAACGAATCAGGAATTTAAGAAAAAATGAAGAAAGTTTTTTTTATCGTTCCTATAAAAACCACGAACTATGGGTCCGCGCTTTTTTGCGAATGTTATTTAGAGTAGAGCATCTGTCAATGATTTACAATTCCATGTAAAAGAACGGAAGCGTCAGCAATCATCACGCACACATGTCATCAAAATATTGCCTCGTTTTAGGTCTCAGGGCATATCTAACGATTTAAATCTTTGCCCGAATCCCGCTAGCAAAGGATTGCCGGTAGACTCACATTACTCGTATTACATATTTTTCAATGTTTACAAAAACACGGTCGCAAGCCACAGCTATAACAATAATTACTTGAATGGCCATTACATATTAGACACGGGTAGATGATGTTCAGTGTTCACTTCGTGAGGTATAGCCGGCAGAAAGTTCTGCTCTATACCTTTTTTATAATACCCTCCAATGGATTCAGCTACGGAGGATATTTTTATGTGATAGGCAACAGACGAGCAATGGATCATCTGATATGGTAAGCGATTGCCAGCGCTCATAGACACCTGCAACACCAGTCGAGTCACAAGTGCACTGCCAACCTTTACCCCATTAAAACTACAAATACATTATCTAATGGACAGTTTATTGCTGTTTATTATTATTTCATTCATTTTGAAATTCATCTAAAATATGGTCGGTGATACGTACGTATAGCCACACATTAAAGTATACAAATCTGTCAAATTTCTTCAATGGATTGTCATCTCCCTATCAAACACATTAAGTTGAATATCAGTTTTTTTGTGCCTGTCGACCTCATATTTGGATCTTACGGCTGCTTACCATCAGGTGGAGTGAGGACATCTTGATTTTCCTCAATATATAAAAAAAATTGTGGAAATTTGACCGTTTGTGGTAACTTGATGTGTGGCTGTCTGTACTTTCCATAATCCATACAGGCCGTGGTTGCACCAGTCATTAGATGCATCTATCTACCACAAAATAATTACACACAGAAAGTAGACTGCCCACTAAGAGCTCAAAACGTGGCATGTAGGTACTCACGCATGCGCACTAACGGGGAAATACGCCTTTTTGACCACATTAATCCTAGCCTATGACATAAGATTGTCGAACTGTCAAGGTCTGTGGTAGAGGCCGCGCGCTTATGTACTCATGCCGGGAAACAACCCTAGCATATGTCAACGAACTCTTCTAATTTCAAAATCAGGTTGAATCTACCTTCTGTGTGTAATTATTTTGTGTGTCTACGATTGAATTAAGATGACGGCATTAGCTTCAAATGAACACATTAAAAAAAACATTAAGATAAAATACACAAAGGTGATACAAAGTTGTAATACTGTGTGTTATAGATTTTTTATGTGATAGATGGCAGACAAGCAGACGGATCACCTGATGGTAAGCGATTGCCGCCGCTTATAGACACCTGCAATACTAGTAGAGTCACAAGTGCGCTTCCAATTTTAACCCCCTTTCCCCCTAATTGGGCCTCCAGTACCTTCACTCACTCGACGAAACACAGTGCAGGCGTTGCTTCAGGCCGGTCTTCTGTGAGGCCTTTGTATCACTCCGGTCGAACCAGTCCATTTATGCCATTGCACTTTGATCTTTACTGCTATTACGGGTGTCTATGGGCGGCGGCAATACTTTACTAACAGGAGATCCGTCTGCTCATTTGCCACCTAACCTTAAATACAGCCCATAGCAACGTACCGAATCCAACTAAAGCACCAGTTCCCATTTCCAATAAGCCAGAGTAAGTGGGCCATATTTAGCCAAGTGAGTGAGGCTATCAGAGGCCCAATTCTGGGGGAACGTGGGATTAAAGGTTGTTCTCGCACTTTGATCTCCACTGCTATTATGGGTATCCATGGGCGGCGGCAATCGCTTACCATCAGGGGATCCCTCTACTCGTTTGCCACCTAACCTTAGAAACAGGTCATAGCAACGTACATAATCAAACTAAAGCAACAGTTCCCATATCCAATAACACCACCACTAACCAACGCCACAATACACTCAATAACGAAAATATTTTCCCTTTTATTTATTCGGTAAATCAAATAAAAATCTCCGCTCAAGCCTTTCTGGCAAATGTATAAAAAATCTGCCAAGAGTGAACTGGTTGGATCACTTAACGTTCCGTAGATTTTATAATTTAAAGCTAAGCAAAGGCAGCTTTGTAAATTATGCAATGCTTTTCAAACAGATAAACAAACATAATTATGTACACAATATTTATAATAAAAATATTTTTGTCTTTTCTGAAAAAAAATATTTGTGTAATTATTTGTGTGCTTTTAACAATCACCAAATCAATTGCAAAGCAATTTTTTTTTTTCATTTATTCAAACAAAATAATCAAATAACAGTAAGTTTTTAAGCATCACAAAAACCGATTGTCGGTTTGTATGGATGCTTAGAGCATCATAGACATTCCATACTTAGTACATACAAACGTTCCAAATAACCTACAGTGTTAACAAACATAATAATTATCATCACTCATTTAAAGCCACAGTGCTTAGCTCCCCGCCGCATGACATTCCTATCGTTCGTCTCGCTCATCAATTGATTTCCTCCTCCGGTACCCTCATTCGACGAAACTCGAGCACATGTGCTGCTTCGCCCGTCTTTTGTGAGGCCGTGGCATTACTCCGGGTGAGCCAGTCCATTCATGCAGAAGCGTGGCTTTCCAACCGTTAAATAAAGATTTCTTTGCAAATTATTATAAGTAAATAATGCACTTGAAGTAAATAATGAATTTAAGGTTAGTGGTGAAATCTCTTAAGCCAATAAAATTAGACGATGAATTTAATGAATACTTGGCCCGCTAAATGTATAAGGTTTGTTAAAGATCGTAGGTTTTTTAAATCCATACAAGTGACAGTCATGCAAAAATGAGAGAGAGAAGTATTTTTTTCAGACTCACTTACATTTTAACTTGATAAATATCCTTTGAAACTTTTATCTCACAAAAAATCTTTGCGTTCTTCAAAGCGGAACCCCAAAAATAACACTTGTAAGTATTTTTATTGAGTTGTAGCTGGTTTAGGTGCAGGGACAAAGAAAGAAGTGTTTTTTTAGCAACACAATATTTCTTTGAGAAACCTTCCTTTTTGGTTGGACTTGTGTTTTGAATATGGATCTCTTTGTCGACTGTACCACCCAGAATTATATTATTGCTACTGTACTAGGGTTGGGTAGTGATAAAATTTCGGCTAACAACAATATGGAAGTGCGAAATTATTATTGATATGAACGCGCCTTCTTAATGGGGCT
Source organism: Cnaphalocrocis medinalis (assembly GCA_014851415.1). Taxonomy (NCBI): domain Eukaryota; kingdom Metazoa; phylum Arthropoda; class Insecta; order Lepidoptera; family Crambidae; genus Cnaphalocrocis; species Cnaphalocrocis medinalis. The sequence goes on along the minus strand of CM026296.1, from coordinate 4,176,831 downwards.
CGTAGATTCGAAACCAAGCATGCATTCCCTTCGTATAGCAATACCTACACTGTGAAAACGGATTTTTGAGGAAGTAATGAAGTTTTCTTGTTTTAAAACCAATGGGGGATACCATATCCTATCACGATAGTGGCAATGGCACCATCATTGCGCTCATTATACCCCGTTACTGCGTTACTACCTCGAGCATCCGCTGTTTGACCAGAGATCAATAAAGATAATTATTGTGGCCTTATCTTTTTTGATCTGTGGTCGATATCTTTTTTATATCAAAAATGTCATGAAGGGCAGACTTCGCACTTTTTAGTGAGTTACTCTTCTTGACAGCTTCGATTGTGCAGTGGGTAGGGTGTTCGCCCGAAGCGCGAAAGATCCCGGGTTCGATTCCCAGTCAAGTCAATTTGTAAAACTTCATTTAGTTCTGGGTTGACGCTCCCCGTTAATTATTGTCTCCTGGTACTCAGAGCACAGGGGTTGTGCTAGTTTGAGACTAGGTTAATCAGTGTGATTGTATAGCGCATTTTATTTTTATTTACATTATTATACCTCCGTTAGTCTTATATCTTTTTTATATCAATAGTGACATGAAGGGCAGACTTCGCACTCTTTATTGAGTGGCTCTTCTAGTCTGCCTGACCGGGTGCAATGTCAACATTAACTAATTACGGTCTGGCACCGCCCAGCGCCCTTTAATCGAGTCGACATTTTTAGGTCTTAGTAAATAATTAGCGGAACTTATCTACCTAGATAATAACGACGAGATTTTTTGTATAAATTATGGCGAATTTTTTTATAGCACTGACATCATCATTTATCCTTTATTGTCACTGATACTTGACATAGGTCAAATATGCCAGGGGAGCTAAGGTGCGTCGACCTCCACGAGCGGCCCCGCTGGTAATCAGTTCTGTCTTGATTCCAGCCGCGGCTGGTATCAGTCAGAAACGGTTACCGTGGGGTCCGGTGTTCCCCGGGCACCGGCGGGTAGTAATCTCACTGCGGTGGATTGCTACCCGACGGCCGACGGACGCACACTGGTCCTCGGACCTGGGGGGCTGTGTCCGGCTCCGCCCGCGCGAGTTGTGCGGCGGTTTTTCCGGCGGGGCGCTTTGACGTCAGCCCCCCCTCATGAGTGGAGCGCCTCCGGGCAAAAGCCCCTGATGTGGAGACCTGCGCTGCAAGGTCGCAGTCAGCGAATTGCGGCGGCAGGTCGGTGTTGCCCGTTTTCCTGGCTCCGCATCCAGCGGAGTTGGTAGCTCGGGCGGCTTCGTCTTGAAGCTGCGGGGTTTGTTTCCCCAACCCGCTCTGTGCTGCATCCAGTAGCGTATGGGTGGGGAAGGGTCACCGCAGTCACCCTCTCGACGGTGCCTCACCCCGAGCCTGGACTTGCCGGGATAAGTCGTTGGGGTTTTAGTGGGTATGCCCCTGGACGGCCTCTGGTTAGCAGAGGCCCAACCCAGAGGAGAGCCCCACACTACCCGGTCGCCTCCCAGCGGCCGGGTGTGCATAAGGCAGCATTTCCCCATCGTCACCAAAAAAAAAACATAAGGTCAAATATGCCAGTTGTACCTATTTATAAATCAAAAATTGAGAAATATGCTCTTTGGATAAGAATAGATTACATTTTATAACAAAGATGATGTAATAACGCGCAACGGCGAGTTAGACCGTTTTACCTACGCCATATCGCAAAAACAACCAGACATACTCTATGTCGCATAAAAAATTTAACATAAGGCGGTCTTCATAAACAGAAAAACGTAAATTACCCACAAATAACTATTTAACAAAACCGATTGTATTACCAAATAGTTTCTAGAAATGAGAGCTACCAGCGACCAAAGTAACAAGAACTCCCCAAGCCTTCGAGTTTTGCGTTTCCTTTCATTTGTTGGTGAGCAGTTACAGGGGGCAAGTAAGACTGGACTGTAGCACAAGTAGTTGTTTTGGCACCTGAATATTTGGGTTCCATTTAACTCAACGCCCACTTTCGGTGGTCGAACGTGTAATAGATTCTCTAAACAGTGCTATTGAATTTCTTTGTTTTTTTAGATCCTACAGAAATAGCCTGTGTCGAGGACTAAATTCACAAAATTTTATGGCTCTAAGAAAACTACGTTATTTTTTTGAATATCGCTAGTCTTTTGTTTTCATTGTCACTCATTTTCCTCACATATTAGACATTGTACGAATAGGTATATAATTTTTTATGAAGGTATATTACATAAGTACCTATTTTTATGTAATTTATCTTTGTCCATCATTTGAAAATATCAAATTCCGCATGATTATAATACAGCATGGTTGTGATATTATTACCTGAATTGGATGTTACAGAAAAATTGGTTATACTTTGCTCCTTTTGCTTACCATAAGACTAAAAAATATTTTTACCGTGGGCCTCGCTTCGGCATGAATGGGCCGGCTCGACCGGAATGATACCAAGGCGTCACAGTGAGGCCGCATGTAGCAGCTGTATTTCGCCGAATGAAAGAGATAATTTTTGGAAGTGATGGCTCAATGGATAAAAGCTCCCCCCTATACGAGAAGTAGCCCTTCCTATGCTGTCTTTGGTTCAAGTTCAAATATTTTGTCGTATAAGTAATCTTTGTGTAAGGTGAGTTATGATTATGACTATGACTATGACTATGAGTTCGACTTGCCCTTGGCCGCTTCTTTCAGATGAAAGCATAAAACATGATTAATAAAATAGTATAAGTATCTATCCCAACAACTAAAATAGCTTTAGAAAGTACTAGTTTTGCCCGCGGCTTCGTTCCCCCCACTTCCTTAAAATGGGGGGTTAGAAAAGACCAAAAAGTAGCCTATGTTACTCTTCATCTTTTCAACTAACTCCACTTAAAAACTCACGTCAATTCGCCGCTCTGTTTTGCCGTGAAAAAAAAACAAACATATAGACAGACAGACACTTTCTCATTTATAATATTCGTATGTATATTAATATTCTTTGCAGACTATTTTGCCAACAAAAGTGACTTATAGTTATAATCAAAGCATTAAAACAACTTGAAAGAATGTTACGTATTCATAACTCATACACTAACAAGTCTAAAAGTCCATTAACACAAACACATCAATATTCTTATATGTGTTATGATATATAATTCACATTCCGCCCGTGCGTATACACGCTTCGCACGCGGTGCGCCTTGCAGCTCCCACCCGTTTTTCATTGGGGCACAAATAAATATTTCAGTTAGAGAAGGTTGGTTACGTGGAGCTATGAAGAAAGAGGCCGAAGTTAGCTGTCTGTGCTCATACGCTTGTTAGCGTTAGGAAATGTGGTATCTTAAAAAGTACGGATGTCTTTTTAGGCTTTTGTAGGCAAAAAACGGAACTTATGGATTTGTCTTGTCTGTCAGTCCATATGGTCATAGCCACTTTTCCAAAATATAGGGACTCATACTTAACTGACTTCAAAAAGGAAGAGGTTCTCAATTCAACCCGTATGTTTTTTTTTTGTATGCATGTTACTCGATTTCTCCGCCAATCATGAGTGGATTTTAATGATTCTTTTTTGTTTGGTAGGCCATCATTCAGCGGTGGTCCCATATAAATTTTATCAAAATTGACTCAGTGGTTTTCGAAAAAACAACAAAAAAACAAAAATTTTATACTTTTTAGTTCAATGGTATCTATATTGTGGCTGTAGTCTTGAAGTCGGTTTTCATTTTTTTTTTCAAAAATTATATTATTATAGATTCATCATGTCTGTCGACTTTTTTCCGACAAATAGGGATTCCTCATTTCAGTCAAGAGACGTCCACTGCTAGATATACGCCCCCATTTTGTTTACACAAATCGGTCCTGTGCTACCTGCATAATGTGCAATATGAGCTGTAGGGACTATAATACCGTGGGAGAGCCACGCTTTGGCATGGATGGGCCGGCTCGACCGGAGTGATACCATGCCATCACAGAAAACCGGCGTGAAGCAGCGCCTGCGCCTTTTCGTCGAGTGAGTGACGAAGAAGGGAGTTTCAATTAGTGGCGAAAGGGTGTTGAATGATGGCAGCGCATTTGTGACTCTACTGGTTGCAGGTCTATGGTCGGTGGCAATCGCTTACCAACAGGTGATCCGTCTGCTCGTCTGCCACCTAATTTATAAAAAAACAAAAAACATGCCGTTGCGGTTTTCTGTCTCGGTTTCTTGACGCTCGCATGTGAACAGCCAACTTTAATAAGCTTACTCTATCCTTCTTATTTGATGTCAAAGCGTAGTATGGAAGTAAAACAAACATTTGTGTTTGTAGACACCCAGTTGTTTCTATGAACTACGCTTTAGCGCAACTAAAATTTGAATTGGATAGCTAATTAAACCGAAATACCAGTTTTGTTTGTTTTAGCTATTTTCATACATTTTTGAAAGTCAATAGGTTAAACCTATTTATTAATAATATTGCTATTTCAGCTGAATTTGTGTAACTATAAATGCGGGGGAAAGGGGGTTGAGACCGACAGGCATTTGGACTCTGATGCCTTTTTTGTAATTTTTTTTTTTTTTTTTTTTTTATAGGATAGGGGGCAGACGAGCAATACGGATCACCTGATGTTAAGCGATTACCGTCGCCCATGAACACCTGCAACTCCAGGGGCTTCACAGGTGCGCTGCCGGGCCTTTTAGAGCGAGATATGCCCTTTTCTTGAAGGTTTGTAGGTCGTAGTGGTCCGGAAATACCGCAGGTGGCAGTTCGTTCCATATTTTTGTCGTACGCGGCAGAAAGTTCCTGGCAAAGCGCACAGTAGTGGACTGCCAGCCATCCAGATGAAATGGATGGAACTGCTGCCGCGTGGAACGATGTCCGAAACGAGGCGGCAGGAATCAGACCGAACAATTCCTCGGAGCACTCCCCATGGAATAAGCGATAGAGAATGCACAAAGACGCAACATCTCTCCGCAGCGCCAAGGGGTCAAGCCGACTAGTGATATCCCGGCAATCGACGATTCGAGACGCTCTCCGCTGGATCCGGTCTAGAGGAAGAAGCTGGTACGCAGGTGCCAAATAAATAATAAATAAATTGAGACAACATCACAAACATTGTCCTGGCCCCAAACTAAGGTTTTCCCTTGTGCTATGGAAACCAGAAACAACGAAGGTACTAAAAACACCCAGACCCAACACAAATATTTGTTTCATCAACAAACATTTTTGTTGGTGCGGGAATCGAACCTGCGACCCTTACGTCTCAACCGGCGCTCAAACCATTGCGCTAAACGGGTCGTCGTTGGCATAATAAAAAAAATGGCATATGACTCTACTGGTGTTGCAGGTGTCTATAAGCGCGGCAATCGCATACCATCAGGTGATTCTGCCGTCTGCCACCTATCACATTAAGAAAAATATCTAAACTGACTGATTTTAACTGGCATTGGTAGAAAATATACTCTATTCAAGAGAGGGTCAGAAACATTAGGTAAGAAAAAACCAACTATCTAAAAGTCTATCAAATACAAACAAAAAGAGTTGGTAAATACTCTTTTTTACTTTCTCATTGCTACATAATAAGTATTTTCTTAATGCTGCCACCCACCTTCAGTAAATAAACCTTTAAAAAAACTCTAGACCCAATTCGACCAATCTTAACCCTAAAACAATAAATCTACGGTATCTATACCGCTCTGATTCAATGGTATGACAGTCTTATACCATGGATACTACTCTCGGATAAATAAGTCGAATCACACCTTGTGACTTAACCTCAATAATCTAAATTAGTTTGTTTGCATCAAAAACAGCTCAAATTTTAGTAGTCATTTTAATTTAGGCTAAACTCTTACACGAGTAGAGTATCCCTAACAATAAAACTAACCTCAAATCCTAACGTAACATACCTACAAACTTTCGTGTTTGTCTAAAACCCTCGAAAGTAGGTTATAATAAAACTCTAGCTATCTGTACACAAAGCTTACATAATTATTAGTAAGTAACACCCTAGTCACGTTCGTATAAACTTTGGTACGTCTAACTAATTGGCTATTATGCAGATAAAAATGTGTTTTTTTTCGTTATTACCCCCCAGGGGTCTGTGATTAATAGAACTGGAATGAACAAATGGCTTTTATTTGATCTGCGGAAAGAACGTTTCATGTTAGTGATGTTAAAAATTTGTCATACACTCGAGTGATATTGCAAAACTTAATAGAGCGAAAAAAAAATTGGTTGAATTTTTTTTCACTTTCAACTTGGACAGCGAGCATAAACCCACCACAATTTGTTAACCTAGACTTTAAAGTTAAAAAAAACTCTTAATTTACGGATTGCGACATGTGACTCAAATTAGCTTAGTATTTTAGTAAGAACCTGTATAAGTGACTTAACCACTGATTTTTACCACAAAAGTGGCATTTTCAAACGCATTTGCGAATTACTCTGCCTCAAACGCCATTGGTTGTGGTAGTGGATCGAATTTATACCTATGTACTTTCAACAAACATTATTCATTTAAATTGTGAAAATGTCTGCCTGGAAGTAATATATAAATTAAGTATTATATTCGTATTATATATCTGTTGTTTGAAGTCCATTACATGTTTACTTAGGTATATATTTTAGCTTTTCAGGTCAATGTTTGAGTCATAAGGTCCCTGTATTATGTATTTATACCAGAGACTCTAGACTAGGTGGACCAAAATCGTTGCGCAATGGTAACCTGCAGATGGCCGTCGCCTACGTGGCAGGCCTAAGACAACATGGCGTGACGATTTCGATCCATACTCCCGGGATTGGAAAATAATGGCAGCGAATAGGCACAAGTGGAAGAAGAGGAGGTCTTTGCCCAGTAATAGGATGAAGCAGGCTAAAAAAAAGTGACTCATGTTAATTAAAATGTTTAAATTTGACTACAGTTACACATCACTACTGCACACATTTCAAAAAGGTACATAACTTTTAAGTAGGTTAATGTGACGTCACAATTTCGGCCTGGCGGGTCACTATAATTCTTAATTATGAAGGTGTTTGGTCCCCAAAGTACAGTATTCTTATATTTCACTTTGTTGCTTTGGTAGAAGAGTGGATTTTGAAGGGACGGCTGCATATGGACGGTTAGCTATTATAGATCCGACCTAAATCCGGTTCCGATTCCCGGGTCGGGCCTAAAACTAAACAAAACGTTTGTTAGGTATACCCAGCAATTCTTTGTAATTTATTCTTAAGTAAATATTTCACAATTAATAAAAAACAATTAAAAAAATTAGGGTTATGGTGAGACTTGAACCCACAATAGGTACTATAATACCACATATTATGTTTGTAAAAAATCTGCAACGGACTCTTTAAGTATGTAACTATAATGCATTTACACCTTCCTTTTTCGTCCAAAAATCACATGGGTACCTACCTATACATGCATAGATGTCCGTTTTCCTTTTATGTCAGCCGCACAAAATATTCGGTTCAAACAAAGAAGGATAGCCAAGAGATCCCTCACAGATACAGCAATAATAAGACATCAAAGTACTTACATCACGCTATCTGTCACGCAGTAACATATGGTAACATTGTATTATTATTTTTCCCCCATTCGCCCCCCCTCCCTTGGGATATTGGGATACCTACTCTTTTGTTCGCTTTATTAGATGTCTAAAGCTTCTTGATTAAACTTCTATCTGGTCGTTTGTACAGGCTGTTAGAAAAATCAGCGCCGAAATGAAACCTAAGGACGGATTTATTTTTCAGACGATGTTAGCAAAGTGTCCTTTTTCGCTTACTTAAGAGGTGTATTTACATAAAAAGGTTTCAAAAACGTATGTTTTGGTAAATAGTACCAAACTTAATCTTCAAAAAAGAGTAAGAAATATTTCAAGTAAAAACATATTTTAGGAGTTTATTTCGGCCGTTTTTTATTAAGCCAAATTGAATTTGGCTTATCGTTGAACCGCCGCATTTCAAAACGGCCCTGTTTTTGAAAATAGCTAGTCGTAATTAATAAGGTGGATTATACAATCCGACAGTGACATATATGTGTATAATCAAAAACATATTCCTAGGTACCTTTTTGCCAAATCATGCCGTGAATATCTGGAAGTCTTCCTGAAACTGTGATGAGTGCTACAACAGTAAACTCTATCAATATAATTTAGACTGGAAAATCCTTCTTAATTCTGTATTAAACGATAATCCTTCTGTATTATATGAGACGTGTAGATTTTCTCAGGTGGGTTACCTCGATATAAATGTGTAAGTTCATATTCGAACCAACAACCTCCCTTTTAGAAGATGCACGTCCATATCCACTGCGCTTTCAATCTCTCCATTGAAGTACATGATGCTTTTTTAGAACATCCTGTACCAACCAGCTTATTCAGCGTTATTCCCAGCAATATCGGATATTTTTTTCAACAACTCCTGGCTTCTACCGGTGAAAGAAATATTCATCTTTTGTTGTTAGTTTTATAGAAAAGAATACAGAAATAATTATAATAGTAAGATGAAATCGTGTATCTTCCGTTGTAGTCAAAATAGTTAATGGTCTGGTCATCTTGAAAAGATTCGATGAAACACTATCGATCCTGTAAAGGCGGGAAATATAGAAGAAAAACCATTTGTAAAAGCTAGCTTTTCAGTCGAGCATACACTTATGTTTCGAATTTTTCGAACGTATCTCGGGTTTGTGAACACCAATCTGAATATGGCCAGAGTGGTGGTTAAGGCTCCATAATGACATGAATTCTACGATAGATGCGTTACAATGAGACAGTCAATATAAGCTGAAATATTTTACCTGAATAAGTAGATAGGTATGCATCGACGCAACCGGAATTCACACACCGATATGAGACAAATTAGTTTCTTGATGTTTTGGCACATGTAATTTTTTAAACAGAATCATGACACTGCTTGACATAGGCCTCCCTAAATGTTCTTCACACAGATTGGTCCTGTGCCACCCGCATCCAAGGAATTCAAGCGACCTGCACCAAATCGTTGATCTACCTTGTGGGACGCCACGTTGCAACTTCCTGCACGTGGCTTTCACTCAAAGACCTTTCCGCCCTAACGGCCGTCTGTTCTTCTCGCAATGTGCCTACTCATTGCAACTTGAGCTACGCAATTATTTGGCGTTTATCTGCGGTAATCCACTAGTTCAAAATCACTCAAAGAGCTATTGAAAGGCCTATGCATGGAATATCTCGAAAGGGAGAACCAATGTCACCGATATAGCCCACAGAGTTAGCAAACTGAAGTGGCAGTGGGCTAGTCATATCAGCCGCAGAACTGACAACCGTTGGAGCCGTAAAGTCATGAGAGGAAGACCGCGACTCGGTAAGCGTAGTGTTGGACGCCCTGCGACAAGATGGGATGATGACATTAATTTGAAGGCTAGCTGTTGTGGGCTGGATGAGAGTGGCCAAAAATCAGGACAGTGGCGTATGTCTAGCAGTGGACGAGTGTGGGTTGCTGATGATGATAATGATTTCTCTGACCTTAGAACTCATTTCTGAAAAGATCAGTCAGGAATATTCCAAGTTCTCCATAGCCTTCTGAGTAACTTTGAGCCTTCTTAACACAGAAACTATTACTCTATTCAAACTTAGTCCAACTAAAGAAAGAGATCGGCGCCATCAATAACCGATTTAAGTTCTAAAGATTTATCAAAGAGTGCTATTAAGCAATCAAATCACTTATCGAATTCACACAGAGCATAAACCATGGATAACGAGCTAAGTTGAAGTGGTTTAACTTAAAATCACTTAGTTCCGCTTAACAGTTAGAGGTCTGTAAGTATTGCCGTGTAGGGAAAATTTTCCAGCGAATTGGGGTAATAAAAACGCTCCATCGAATAATACTTTCGAATAATTGTTTCGAATAATACTTTCATGATGTGCATTAGGATATACAATAAATTACCAGATACATTTAAAGAACTAGAACAAAATAAATTTAAATTAAGCATTAAAAATTATCTCGCTAACAAATGTTTTTATAGCATTCAAGAATATTTAGATTATAAGTAGTGAATAAGTTGTTTTTGTCAAATAAAGTATTTTTATAATTTTTAAGTGTACAAACACCTGTAAAGGTAGAAACTAGCATGAACTAATAAAATGTAACAATAAGATCTGTTCAATGTAACCTTGTTTCGTGTACAATAAATTTCTATTCTATTCTATTCTATTCTATTCTATTATATTCTATTCTATTCTATTCTATTCTATTATATTCTATTCTCTTCCATCTGTGACGCCCTTGGCTATTGGCATCTACAACTCATATGAAGGAAAGCCTTAATTTGAGATTTGTAGATTGCTCGTTAAATATCAATAAAGTTTAATCAATCGAATGAGACAGCATCACACACATTGCCCTGCTCCTAAACTAAGCTTTTCTCTTGTACTATGGAAAAGAAGAACAACGTCGGTATCACAAACACCCAGACCCAAAACAAATATCTGTTTTATCAAAAAACATTTGTGTTGATGCGGGAATCGAACCCACGACCTTACATCCCAACCAGAGCTCAAACTACTAAACGGGTTTAAATACTTATCCTATCTACTAATTTTCCTACTTACTATGATGACTTTCAGCGATCACAGCACATCACTTAAACATACTACTCATACATTAAAATTATTTAAACAACTAGTGGCCGCCCGCAACTTCGTTCGCGTGACTGCAAGTTTCCGATATCTAAACACCATGCATACTACCAAAAATAATCTTATGATGGGCAAATTTTAATATTGAATATGACAACACTAATAGTTTCATAATAGGAAATGTTCGAGTGATCTCCATCCGATTCCAATTCGATGTTGGATCCGATTCTCAAGTTCCGAGCACTTGTTAAGAGTTTCTTAGTATTGGCGTTTCCAACTAACCCCAAAAAAGTTTAAAACTATGTTATTGGTTGGGTTAAAATATCCCTTTTTTCATACGAAATTAACATTTCACTTAAAATGAGATATGTACAATGCCTTCACTACTTCACGTTGGTCTTCTGTGAAGCCGTGGTATCACTCCAGTCGAGCCGGCCCATTCATGCTGAAGCGTGGCTCTCCCACTGTAAAAACACTTATACAGAGTCGTGGAAAAGATCAGGTTGAGGCTGGCAAGGCTGGCTGATGATGAATTCTTGAAATTGTATTGAGTTTTGGAAGGTGTCCAATCTTGCACGTATTATTCTTCAACGATAAATGAATTAAAATGTCTTCAACGTATTTAACAAGTTTAATTGGTTATTTTCTACAACATTAAAAAATCTCAACAAAAACATAACTTTTTTTTTTCACCAAGACACAGCTGTCATCTTCTTTTTTTAAACGGCATCCATAGCGCTCAACCAAATAGTTTGCGTAAGTTATTATTTAACATGAGTTCAAACAGAAGGGTTATCAATTTTGTTTGATTCTGTCGGAATAACAACGTTTAAAATAAGTAATCTACGCCATAAAACAAAACGATTGAAAGAAAATGCCATTTAAAAGTTTTATATTAAGTATCTTTGAAAATATTATAAAAGTAATTTTTATTTTATCCCATTAGGAGTTTAAAAGGGTTATAAAATTTTATTAAGAATGACTTGAAAACTTCGTAAACTCATCAAAATATTATGAAGTTTAAACATACTTCTTTTACATACTTTTGTACATTACATAAATATTTTAACTGCATTCGAAATGTAATTTTAATGCAGGGAAATCGAATAAAAAAGTATACATTGTATTTATAAATGATCATAGCATTAATTTCAATATTTAATTTGTGCAATAAAGAGTATTTATCTACGAGTATATAACTGGGCTTGCTTTTCAATTAGATTCCCAGGCTATAAAAGCGATTAAAAAAAAACACATTTAATGCAGTTTTATACCTTGCCATTGAATGCGTACTCAAAGTATGTTTACTCTAGTTTAATTTCTCTAGTTTCACTGTGGGAGAGCCACCCTTCGGCATGAATGGGCCGGCTAGACGGAGTGATACCACTGCCTCACAGAAAACCGGCGTGAAGCAACCCCTCTGCTGTGTTTCGCCGAGTGAGTGAGGGCACCGGAGGCTCACCCGGGGGGAAGAGGATAAAAGGTGGCAGCGCACTTGTAACTCCACTGGTGATGCAAGTGTCAGGTGATCCACCTGCTCGTCTGCTACCTATACCATAAAAAAATACCCTTATGTAAGTATAAAGTTCTTTCCGGCTGATCGTTTTTTCAACGTTTTTTTTTCAATGTTGGTTGTAAATAGTTAAAATAATTTGTACTAATTAATGTAAAATTCATAATTATTATCATTGCATTCATAATTAGTGTAATTAAATATTTATGGTATTAACATTAATTATGTAAGGTGGGATATCCTTGCAGTGCCTCCACGGGGCTCATGTTGCATACCTACTTGTTTATTTTAAGAACTTTTGTAACCACATAATATTGGAATAAAGAATATGACTGACTAGTTACATAATTATCTTTTTTGGTAAATAGTCTTTGATCATCACAGATCAAAGACTATTCACCAAAGATTTGATTAACATCTCTTTAACCCTGTGCTCTGTCAACTATTCGCAACAACATTTGTTCTATGACTTTTGAAAATTAATAAAAAAGTTCAACTTTTCATACAAAGTCGGTCATGCGACTTAGTCATTTTGCACGGGAGTCGAAAACAATTTCAAGAAGAGATCTCAGAATACTACAGTCACTTTACCCTTTTTACAAATCGTGGCCTAAGTTAGTTTTAGTTAAAACTGATACTATCACTTTTCTTTGTCATCATCATTTCAGCCAATAGATGTCCACTACTGGACACAGGCCTCCACAAAGTTAACTGTAGGAGAGCCATGCTTCGGCATGAATGGGCCGGCTCGACCGGAGTGATACCACTGCCTCACAGAAAACCGGCGTGAAGCAGCTCCTGTGCTGTGTTTCGCCGAGTGAGTGAGGGTACCGGAGGCCTATCGGGGGGGAAGGGGATAAAAGGTAAAGTATAAAAGTTAGCAGCGCACTTGTTGCATGTGTTCATGGGCGGCGGCAATTGCTTGCCATCAGGTGATCCGCCTGCTCGTCTGTTCCCTATCACATAGAAAAAAAAAAGTTCATCACACAGATCGGTTCGCATTTTAGGGACTCCCGCGACCTTCACCAGGTGTCATTTTTATAATTGTCACAATAATGAACGGGACAACATTCGTTTTAAACCTTTTTAGGACAAGTTTTATAATAAGGGAGCTTGTGACCACGGCTGTGGTAACGCGGTGGAAACGTCAAGTAATATACTATAATATACTATGGTGTGATGTATGGGGTAACATCCTCGCCTTTAATCCCGTTTAGTACCGGTTTAACATTTAAATCTTAAAAAAACGAGCCTCCTTAAAGGCCGGTACTGCATCCTCACTTCTTTTAGTGTAGCTGATATCCATGGGCGGCAGTATTCACTTACCATCAGGTGACCCGGTTGCTCGTTTGCTTTCCCATATCATAAAAAAAGTTTTTATCCTAGTCATGTCAATTTAGGGAATTACATTTTCTAAGTTTTCATGGGTCTGGGTGTTCTGGGTTGACGCCCCCAGTTAATAATCGTCATCTGGTACTCATAGTACAGAGGTTGCCCTAGTTTGAGACCAGATTGATTTGTGTGATTGTCTGGTGCATTTATTTATTATTTATTTATTTATATCAAGAAACGCCTTGTTGGTCTAGTGGTTTAAGTACCGGGCCGTGATCTCGGGGTCCCGGGTTCGATTCCCGGGTCGAGCAAAAAGTATGTTACGAATTTTTTGAACATAGCTCGGGTTTGTGATCACCAATCCGCATTAGGCAAGCGTGGTGATTAAACCTAATCCCATCATGGTAGTGATAACATGATTTCTATGATAGGCCTTTGCCCTGCAGTGGGACAGTATATAGGCTAATACTACTTATATCAAGTATTTGTATAATGCAACGCTTAAAAACACATAGAATTGCTTTTTTTTTTACTTAAAGGTGCACAAAAATCGGATAGTATGCGTAGCGAAGTGCGAAAGTATTAATAATTCTTTTTGTCCATTTACCCTGACCTTCGCTTCCCCATACACCTCGGCAGCTTGACACCAAATCGATCGGAAACATCGGCGGGATAACAAAAAGGGCCGGTTTACTACGGTCCTTTATGTCGGAAGGGCTGGAAGGGCTTTTTAACAGTTTTTTTGGGTCGAAGGTTTTAGTTACAAAAAGATAATAGAAGGTACTCGGGATTTGAGAACTATAGGGTTTTTGGAAGATGACTCGAAAGGGGTGATAATTGATATAATTTAGGATAAGTTTTGAAACAGTGTAACCTATTTTCTTATGGGCTACTCCACCGGCTCCTCAGCAGTAGGGCAATGAGACTCTTATTAACTTAAGTATACCCGGGCGCCTGTCTGGATGAAGAGAGAAAGAAAAACAACTTTTGATGCCGACACTTATTGTAGCCTTTATTCGCTAATTACATACAGATTAAAAAAAGGTACTAAATCTAATTAAGTAATTTTCATAAAAGTGACGAGTTTTACTAAGAATATACCTAAGCCACAAAATATATCTACACTGTTGACACTTAATTGAGGTTATTGCTAAGTACTAACATAAAGGATAATGTTGAGACACTTAACTCAAGGAGTACGCCGATGCCCTCCGGTCCTCGCGTGTGGGCAGGCTTCTAGGGACGAGTCGGAAGACTCTGCTGACTACACGGGTTGACTGGGTATCTTTTGAGCTGGTCTCTCTGCCGTCCTCAAGTGTCTACGTAAGTTGTAAGTCTTTACGTAAGTTGCCGAGCTCACTGAGACAAGCTAGACGGCGTGTGGACTTCAAATTTATCCGAAGCTTAAGGGTAATCTAAGGGGCCCTAAAACAATGATGAAACACTTTAAGACAACTTCCTAATCGAGAGAAAGTATTCCATGTTTGGAGGACGAAGTTCTACTCACCCGTTGTGGGGAAATTAATGCTGAATAAACGAATGGTGCTTTAATCTTCTTAAAACGAATTGTTTGAGTTCCTCGTTCCCACTGTTCTCACTTACACTGCGCACTTTGAATTCTTTTAAAGAAGATACAATAG
Source organism: Cnaphalocrocis medinalis (assembly GCA_014851415.1). Lineage (NCBI taxonomy): Eukaryota > Metazoa > Arthropoda > Insecta > Lepidoptera > Crambidae > Cnaphalocrocis > Cnaphalocrocis medinalis. Next base: position 4,161,782 of record CM026296.1, on the reverse strand, counting down.
CAGTCAAGCTGAAGATACTACGACACGAATCCAAGGGAAAAAAAAGCTTCCTGCAGCCTGGGTTCCTTTTATAACCTCAAGTTTCTCGAATGTTCTTGTCAAAAAAATAAACGGAAGTTCCGGTCTGCCCCGGTATTTTGAGTGCTGTAGATAATAGTTTCTAGAAGAATCTAACAATATTTTCCCTCCCTTTCAGATAAACGGAATATATCATAGTACCGACAGAAAGAGGTTATTGTGTAGAAGGAGGCGCCATCCAGTGGCGAGGAGACAAACTTAGTATTTGATCCTATGCAATGCACTGCTTACCCGACCATCTGTTGTGGTGTCGCAGACGTGATACAGATGTCGCTCAATTTTACAAAGACAGTAGTGACACAATCGCTGCGGAACTTAGCCGGAACTACTTGCTAACCATATAGGCACGAGGTGCAGCTATATGTCGCTAGACGTCACCGTGGGAATTGCAAAATAGATCGGCCTCTGCACGACAGGTGGTAGGTGAGGGCTAATATATTAGTTCAGGACTAATCGCATAGATGGCGTGTAACGTGACTATCGAAGATCGATTTTTGAAAATTAATTGTTACAACAGAAGCCACTTTTGGGCCCTTTTTGCCCGTGTGATACCTGACACGTTGAAGTACTCTTATACGGAAAAACGACTTTTGAAAATACTTGATATAAACTGGATTAAATGCGAAAATATTTAAAATGATTGTAGTAGTAGTAGTATGTAGATTAGGTAGGTAGCACTAACTGCTTGACGTTTCGACTGCATTACAACAGCCGTGTACCAGTGCTGCAGTGTACCTATTTGTATACTGCAACGCAAAAGTTTAAAATCAAATCAATCAAATCAAAATCACTTTATTCAATTTAAGTCCTTTACAGAACATTTATGAATGTCAAATTTTATAATCTACTGCTGATTCGGAAGGTCAATTTCTACCGAGAAGAATCAGCAAGAAACTCAGTAGAACTTAATCTTTTCAAATTTGTTATCATAAAATTTTTAAAGAATTAAATAAAATTTAAATTTCATAATACATAACACTGTGTAGGTGAACAGTTTATCATTTCCACAAATTCTTGTCATTTAGGTATTCTTCAATTGTATAATAGGCATTTGCCATCAAATAAGATTTAACTTTAGATTTAAATTTATATATGGGTAAATCAACAAGGGTTTGTGGTAATTTGTTAAAAATTTTAATGCTCATTCCGACAAATGAATTACCAATTTTATGAAGTCTGAGATTTGGAACAGCAAGTTTGTGTTTATTTCTGGTGTTTAGGCTATGCTTATCAGATTTCTTCGGTAATAAATTGAGATTTTTATAAACATACATTATACAGTCAAAAATATACTGTGATGCTAATGTTAAGATGTTGATTTCTTTGAACAAATTTCTAAGCGAGTCTCGTGGTCTAAGTCCGTATATGGCTCTGACGGCTCGCTTCTGTAGCACAAATATGGCTTGAATGTCAGCCGCAGTTCCCCACAAGAGTAGACCATAAGACATGACGCTATGGAAATAACTGAAATATACAAGTCTTGCTGCTTCAATATCGGTCAGTTGTCTTATTTTTCTGACTGCATATGCAGCTGAACTGAGTCTTCCAGCCAGAGCTGCAATATGAGGGCCCCATTGTAATTTTGAATCTAACCTAATGCCCAGAAATACGGTAGAATTAATAACTTCAACATCTTCATTGTTCATATTGATCCTAGTGCTGACCTGTCTTACGTTGGGCAATGTAAATTTAACACATTTAGTTTTTTTAGCGTTTAGAAGCAAATTGTTTACAGTGAACCAATTTAGCACTTGGGTGAGAGCATTATTTACATCGTCAAAGTTATCTTTCTGTCTATTAGTTTTAAAAATTAAAGAAGTATCATCTGCAAATAATACTATGTCACACAAGTCTTTAGTAAGGTAAGGAAGGTCATTTACATATATAATAAACAGTAAGGGCCCTAATATCGAGCCCTGGGGCACTCCCATGTGTAAGAGGGCACCGGAAGAGTCAATTCCATTAACATTGACTTTTTGAATTCTATCACTTAGGTATGACCGTATTAAGCTCAAAGAGCTGTCTGTGAGACCGTAATGCTGTAGCTTCATTAATAATGTTTGGTGATTAACGCAGTCAAATGCTTTAGAAAGGTCGCAAAATATACCTACAGCATCTTGCTTATTTTGCCATGCATCAAAAATGTGCTTGATGAGTGCAACTCCTGCATCAGTAGTAGATCTGCCCTTAGTAAATCCAAATTGTTTATTATGTAATAATTTATTGAGATTAAAATGACCCAATAATTGATTGAATATAATTTTTTCAAATATTTTACTAAGGGCTGGTAGGATGGATATCGGTCTATAATTAGATGGGTCACTTCTATCACCTGATTTGAACAGTGGTAGAACCTTGCTATATTTCATCAAATTTGGAAATTGACCGATATCTACGCATTCATTAAATATAACAGCTAAATAAGGGGCAATAATGTTTATTATATTTCTTAATATTTCTACTGATATACCCCACAAATCTTCTGTTTTCTTTATATTTATATCTTTAAAAGTTTTAAGTATAGTTTCCGAGTTGATGTGGTGGAAACTAAAAGAAGTTAAACACTCATCTACACTCGATCGAAGATGACAATAAGCAAGCTGAGGGCTAGAATTTAAATGACTAGTAGTAATAAGGGGTACATTAGAGAAGAAGGATTCAAACGCCTTTGCCACTTCAACATCCTCATTAAGTTGTTTATTATCAATTTTTAGAGAGTACTTGTGATCTTGAGTAGTATTTTTACAAGTCTCTTTATTAATCATATTCCAAGTGGTCTTTATTTTATTACTAGAATTTCTAATTTTTTCTTTTAAGTAATTAGCCTTTGCCATTGCACATACTTTTTTAAATAGTTTAGAGTAGTTTCTAACATATTCAATTATTTGAGGATCATTCGTGTTTGCTTTAGTATCATATAATTTGAATAAAGTGCGTCTACTTTTAAAGATGCCTTTGGTAGCCCAATCACTAAATTTAGTTTTAGTGTTATCTACTTGGACTTTTTTCTTTGTAAAAATTATTTCAAATTCCTTTTGAATGACATTAAATAAAGTATTGTACAGCTCATCAATATTACTGTTCTTACCAGCTTGCATCAGGGAAACCTTGTGTTCAACATTTCCCTTAAATTTTTCCACACGACTGGTGGTGATTGGCCTATAGACAAAAACGGAGGGAGCAGTTGCATGACGGTGTTCAAAAACAGCTATCTGTCCCGTATGGTCAGAATTGACAAAATTAATTATTGATTTTTCAATTACCTTACAGTTACAAAAAATATTATCAATGCAAGTAGCTGAAGTGGGGGTAACGCGTGTAGGTTCAACAAAAAGGTGGCGCAAATTAAAAGATTTAAATAGATTCAGAAGCATACCCGAGCTTTGACTGTTTTCTAATAGGTTAATATTGAAATCCCCACATACAATTACTTGCTTGTTGCAATTAGTTACTTTCCTCAATACATCTTCCATGGCAGATTCAAAATCATGATAGTTACCAGAAGGAGGTCTGTATACACAAATAATGATAAACCGTTCAATCTCTACACAGGATAGTTCAATAGTTCGTTCAGTTGAAAGTGCGACTATATCTTTACGTTCCTTTGCTTTTAATGTATTGTGCAACAAAATAAGTGACCCACCTCTAATAGCCGACTTTCTTGTGAACGCACTTATGACTGTATAATTATCAATATTAATAATAAGTTCATGTTGCCTCAACCAGTGTTCAGTTACACAGAGGACATGTATATTCATTGTATTTAAAAAAAGTTCCAATTCCAGTTCTTTACCGGAGAAGCCCTGTATATTTTGATGAATAATATTTAAATTATTAGACTTCCCCTTTGTCCCTAAATCTAATTTGCAAGAGGTATTCTCTATTGTCTCAAAATCACATTTAAATTACTTGGAACTAATTCCAATGTCTGATTACACATGTCAGGTTTTTTCTGCTCAATAGGAGCAGGTAATATGGTAGCCAAATTTTTGGCTGAACAATCTAAATAATAAGATAGCGAAATAGCTATTAGTCGTTTATAGTGTTTATTAAGATAGTAATTATCTTTCGTCAAATAAAAGTATTTTTTAATATAATTATTTATGTCAATAACATGAATTTTATTTACATTATATGTCAAAGTATGTAATGTCATATTTATATTATACCTATGATTATTTTCCACTTGTGGCAAGCTGTTACTATAGGGAAGTGTAAATATTACAATTTGCTTAACATTTAACCTAGTAAGAGAAATCAAGGTAGTTGGATAAAATATTTTTATTTACACTTCCTCTATTTCCCACCATAATTATTAATGTGGTTTCATTGTGAAAATTTGTTTTTATTATTTTATTCATGATATCGGAAAGTGTGGCACCCGGTATACAATGATTGATCAAAGATTGTCCATTGGTAGTAAGAAGGTGTCCCATATCTTTTCCCAACTCGTCACTATACATAACAATATTACCGTTTACAGGGGGTGTATTGGTCATGCTTTTGGGTGCGGAACTATTGAGATTACAATTTGTGAACTTATGGCTATTATATGTACTATGAATAGTGGAGGACTGATCCTTGGATGGAGTACCGCTTGGCATTAAACTATCTTCATTGGAGGGGTTTAAAAGGTCCTGCATTGCAAGCATCAGCTCCCCATACTCATTTTTAGTTGAATTATATTTATGAGTCATGTTTATCAATGACTCCTCAAGCTTTAGTATTTCAGATTGAAATTTTTTAATGTTATTTTCATGATTTATCATATTATTTTCTATCAATAACGCATACATATCTAATTCATCACCTAGTTGTCTTCTTTGCTTAATACATTTCACATTATTAAAAATGCATTTTTGTTTCTTAACTAATTTCTGGGTCTTTTTAATATACCTATTTATTCTAACATATTTTTTTAATTTATTTCTGCTGCAGGTACCTAGTCTCTCTTTATTATTGGATTTTAAGGTGTCATCACAAGTAAGATCTATGGTAAAGGGATCACTGTTACCCGAAGCAGACAAATGGCTGGGCGCACTACCTACTAACTCATCAAAGAGACATTGGGTTTGGGAAGTGGAAATGTCCAGTTTTTCGGATTGGAGGTGGCTTATGGTATGGTGGGCCTCTTGTAACTCGTGCTCCAGGACTGACATACGATCAAGGCCCTGGGTGTACTCCTCACTGCATTCCTTGAACCGGTCGATGATGGATAACAGTCGGTCTCGCTCGTCGACTAACAATGTGTTTTCAGTGTGCAACTCAGCCATTTCTTTCTTAATCTTATTATTATTTTCGAATGCTTTCAATAGTTCCGCCTCATTATCATCTCTTTCCCTATCCAAATGTTCATTCAACTTTCTGACTGCCTGCAATTGCTTCAAAGCCTGGTCGAGTTGCTTCGAAACGAGTTCGAGTTTATTCTCTTCCTGGCGAGCACAGGCCATGCTACGTGTGGTCATTCTGTTCATATCTACGTTTTAAGTAAGTAAACAATATCAGAAAGTAGTTTGAACACTGAAAGTAGGTTACGTCAATTCAAGACTAACCTCTTCGCGAAAGTGAATAAGTCACTGTATTAAATACACTTCGAGCTATTTCTAGTTATTTAGTCGCAAATAATTGGTAATAGATCAATAATAAAGAGATAATAATGATTCACAAGATATTACTAACTTCAAATGTCAAAAGACGCAAGGTCATCGACCGTTAGCCGGCTGCCGTATACACTCAATCACTGATAATAACACTCTGTTATGCACTAAATATTTCTAAAAACACCTTATATTACTATTGTTATGATAATAGTGACGATTTATGGACAATTTAAACGTTTAAACAATATAAATCACAAAATTTTAGTCGGAGCAATCTCGATCAGATGTTAGCGGTAATGTTGCCACAAGCATAGGTATAAAACGATTTGTAATGTCAAAATACCTAGTGTTTTTTTTTGTTATGATAACGCTTCGATTTAAATTATGAAGTTGTCAGTTAGTTCTACTAATGACCCACCCACATTTTATTTCGGGACATAGTTTCTCTATTTTCGTAGTATGTAGTGCAATTTTTACCAATAGAAGCGGCTGGACTTCAGTTCACAAGAACGCCACCTAGCCGATTTTTCACACGCGATAGGCCCCATTCTAAAGTTTTTCTGATTTCAAGTCCGGAATCCTAAAAACATCAAAGAGTTCCCATAGGTAATTTAGTCAAAACAAAGATTTTTTCAACGGCCGTAATAACAAAGAAAGATAAAGATTGCGAAGACAAATGTGAATTCAAAATCCGGACTTCTCCAAGTACGTTTCAAAGTAACACTTAGTATTAACATAAAAGCGACGGGGCAAATCAAATATTTTCTTTTAAAACACAAACCTTCAACATCAAAGGGGGGATCTTAACAAGTTAAACTTGGAAAAAGAAATTTCTTATACGAAACTCGATTGCTGCGGCCTTAAAAAATAAATCCGATAAATTTATAAGGATTAAGGATAAATTTGTTCTGAATACTTGTGAACTTAATAACGCGAAGATTGTTTTTATACGTCTTGATAGCTATGGTGGGTTTAAATAAATATGGGATAATAAATTCTTATTTACATACTGCAATGCATAAGGAAAACGGCTTAATACTTTGTAAAAGTAAGGAAATTAAAACAACAAAGTATCAAGTCATATAAAAACCTTTTTTTTATTTTTGGTATAACAATACTTTGCAATTTATTAAGTAAATAATGCACTTAAAAAATCATTGTAGGGTTCTGGTTGAACTCAAACTAGTGAGTTCTTCCTCCTTCCACATTCCGGGTGGCTATTCCAATAAATATGTGGTAGATTGTGTCATCCCTACGATGATATTTTAAAGTGTCTTCTGTCAGGCCGTAGCGTCCGGTTGAGCCAGCCCATTCATGCCGAAGCGCGGCTCTCCCATGGTAAGTTCTTTCGACAGCCATGAGTGCTAATGTTCGTTTTTAAATAAATACAGGGTGTATCTGTGAACATACATCCCATTTAACCTGTTCTATCAAGAATTTTGAATAACATTTTCTTCAACGAGTTTTCGAAATGCGGCGAATTTTTTTCTGACCGACTTTGTATGCAAAAAGAAAAAATATTTAATGCCAATTTCCAAAAGTCATAGAACAAATGTTGTCCAAAATAGTTGATAGAAGACGTGGTAAAATTGATGTAATTGTTCACAGATACAACCTGTATCAGACAACGTTGATCTGTCCCATACCATTGTCTTGTCAGTGTGTGCTCAGCATTTTCCGCTCATTTTCATCGACATAAAAACATGCCACTTATCGATACCACTCATAAATAAAACGAAATACGTACATCGGAAGGTATAAAATACAATATCAAAATACCTCAAACCGAAAACAATCCAAGGCAATGCAGTAAACCGTTTTTACGGCAGTTTTAAAAAGACCATTTAAATTTTACGATAGTATCCCGTTTTTTATTGATATTATCTTACAGGATGGGTTCCCGATCGATCGGGTTTTAACTTGACTTAGCACTTTTTATGCGAAAATTTACCTGTTATTTTATTTTTTCATAGTTTTAATTTTTATCTACGCTCCGTTGGTCTAGTGGTTTAAGTATGAGGCTGTGATCTCGGGGTCCCGGGTCGAGTAAAGAGTATATTTTGAATTTTTCGAACATAGCTCGGGTGTGTGATCACCAACGGCTTAATGTGATTTCCGAAGCACGGGGGTTTACGACCATCAACTTCCAGACACTGAGAAATTCTAAAGAATAAACTCAGGAAGAAATTTTTGGACCGACCCAAGGATCGAACCAGGGACCTCAAGCGCAGCCGTCGGTCTAAATGCGACGTACTACCCACTGCGCCACAGAGATAATCATGGGAAACATGCATCAAGAAAGTCAAGAAATTAAATGGCGCAAATACTTACTTACTTAATCTCGCTCAGCGACCCGAAACAAGTCTTAGCCTCCGAAACAAAAGAACGCCACTTTGGTCGATCCTGCACTACTTGTTGCCAGTGACTGTCATTGGCCTGAAGTTGTCGGTGACGATAGACCGACCTATCTAGGAAATACGTTGTCGAAAATGATAAATACTACGGAACTCCAAATTAGTTCCTCAAGAATAAATTTCACGACTTTATCGACAGATACTTATAATCCGGATCTTCTCGTCAACTTTCCGATACCGGTGGTAGAATCGCATAATGTCTATTTATTTTTTAGTATATCTTATGTATCAAGATTTCATTTAAATCATATACATTATCTTTATGTAGTTTTCAATATTTTCTTTAAGTATGACGATTTGTAAGTGCTGTGTACAAGCCTATGCTAATAAAGAATATTTGACTTTGACTTTAATACACCGTCAGTGTTGCCAACAGTACCTACAAACGTTACACCTACCAAAACTACACAAGAAAGTGCGATCGCCAAAATGTCCCCGGTCTGTGACCCTTTTTATTCCTACATTGCCCCATTCCGACCGTTACACTGCCCATTGTTTCCTCAAACTGGCTTTGACAGCTTTCCCCATATCCCTACCCGGCGTTTTGCATAATACTAAGGTCGTCTCAGATTGTTCTGACTTTCCATCTAGGAATACCTTTGGGAACATGAATTTATATGGGTTGTGGTACCTACCTTACGGAGATTTGGAGTAGTGCTGGGAAAAAAATACAATTTCCCCTAAGCATGTTGCTAAGTATTTATTATACGAATATTGTGAGTGCTTGTTAAGGCTTACATATACATATATCCCTAACTATTCAAGTGCTGTTTATGTAAATGTTTGTATGTCAAGCTGTAAGCATTCCTAATAAATAAAAAAAAAAGATTGGTTGGTGTTCATGTTATTTTTTAGTTAGTAACAGTATGGAGGCATTGAATAGAATAGAATAAAATAATAATTTATTTGGTTAACACAACCAAAGAAATATATAACAAAATAAAATACAAATTAGAGAGCATCTGTCACAACTGTATTTTTTAATTGATAGGTAGCAGACGAGCAGAGAGATAACCTGATGGTAAGCGGTTGCCTCCGCCCATAGACAACCTTTGCATTCATTATTATTAGCTTTTACATAATCTTCTATCTTCTATACTATTTATAATAAGATGATTTCTATATACATCGGCAAACCTTACATACTCACTGAAAACCCGAAACACTAGCACGATGCAATCTACGTCCAGCGCTATCTATTGGTGGATAGTGGAAATGCAGTCCAGAAACGAAATGAGGGCGGGCCATTCTATATTTTGGTCATTCTATATTGAAAATACATTAAATTTGTTAGATGAAATAAACATAACATCTACATAAATGTAATACTGTATGTGATGAAAATGATGTTACTACTACCTATTTCGTTTTTTTTCGTACTTATTCTATATTATGATGATGAAATAAACAGATAAATAGCCAATTTAAGAGATGTCATAGAAAATATTGAAGTCGTTCTCAGAATATAGCTCAAAAGGCTACAAAGTCACGTGCCAAAGTTATACAATAAAACGCCCCTTTTTACTCGTTGGATACTAAAAAAATATTACCCTTCGCCCACATCAAGATGTGTCAGCTAAAATATTACAACGGCGAAAAAAAGCATACGAAATTGTAGTCTGTTTAGCTCTTACACTGTTTTATCCCCATGCCAGAGCCGTTGTGAGGGCTGGGGACTGGGGATAAATCGAGAGCCCCGGAATAGGGGCCACAAATAATTGGCGGTGTTTATAATTATTTTTCATGCAAAATGTTTTGAAATTTTTTGGTGTTGTTTCTTAAGGTTTGCAATAATTCAAGAATGAGATAGTAATTCTACGGATTTACTCTGTTCGGCTTTGATGTAAGCAAGCATCAAGTACCTACTTAATCAGTCCGTAATTTATTTAGTACCTAATTTGTTTGAAATGAACAAAACCTATCAAATAAATTTATAGCTCTGAAATTAAAAAAGAATTTCATAGCTATCTCTGAAATTAATAGAAAATTTTGAACGCTTATTCAGCAGCACGACCAAATCGCAATTAATACTTTAATTTTATGTCAGTCATGGACATGAAAATGAAATGTAAACATAATGACGTGCCAATATATTTTTTGATGATGCAATCATCATTGTATATGAATACTTACTTGCAATAGTTATTCAAAAAATGTTAAAGGCAAATTCCATTAGTCGTAGCATGCAAGCATGTGGTTTACCCTACTTTTACAAATAGAGTTTTTTTTTTTTAAAGTGAACCCAATGATTGTCCCATGGGGCCCTGCAACTCCCTGATTGCGGCCCTGGTGGCCCGCTCCTCTGAAGCCCGTAAAGCTCTTTTTATGTGCAAATGTGGTCGCACATAAACCTCCTACGTGATATTTTTGACAAAAACCTTGTATGGAATTTTGAATGATGACCGAAAATAATGACATGCTGTTTATTTTGTATTTACTGGTTTTGTATATTTATTGATAATGGATTAACTTCAGGCCGTGGTTTCAACTGCTTTTACTAAAACTTCACATAGCCTTGTCAAATGGCAAGTTAACATTGATGATTTCTCTATACATTGAGCGTTAATAGAATTTTATTGAACTATGTTTAGGCTGTTTTGGAAAATTTTCAAATAAATTTTCACAAATTTACCTACAGTTGATAATTTAAAAATTGTTATGTTTAAACTTGTAGTATTTACGCTTAAATGGTTATTGTCTTGTTAGAAGCCAAAATGATTTCCCATATTAGGACTATGAAGAAAAACAAAATTGATCTGAATTTAGCATGAACTTATCGTCCACAGTTCTTAAAAGTAATTTTCATCAACACTTTTAAATTACCTACGGTTTAAGGCTTATTTTTCTTAATAAGGCTTATTTTTAAAGTATAGGACAAAAACCATGATCACAAAGTAATGGACTATCAAAGCAACTTTCTGCAAACTAAATACCACCCTACCGTCCTAAAGAAACAATCCCTTGCTCAATTTAACTATCCCCGTTCATTTTTCGCCAACTAATCCTACAAACTTCCTTTAATTAAAACAGAAACTCAATAGTCCACCCGTCTATAAACTCGAAGAAAACCTTAATTGCCACTATAAGAGGCGGTAATAAAAACAACCGGGTCAAAGGATAGAACGTCTTTATCTCCAAGATAAGAACAGTTGAAATAGGAGCTCAAAAGACAAAAACTCTTAATGAAGAAGAGGGGCGAAGTAATTTGAATTCGTTACTTTAAGACGCCATCTGTTAAATGCACTTCATTAAAAACGTGCTAACTCCACGAGAGCCGAGCGCCGACTGACGGCGAATTCGAAATTCAAATCGGGCGGTTCTTTTTCGAATTTGGAATATCTGCGGTTTTGCACAGACAAAGGAAATAGAGGGATGGAGTTTTTATTGCGACTTGGTTATGTATTCGCCAAATGTGGAGAACAATATGGGACAAAGGAATTTAGGAATTTTGAATAAAACATCACAGAATTTGTATTATGTTTTTAGCTTTTCTCCGTGATGAATACCGCAAAGTAAATTTAATTATGCAAGTTTTCCAAGATCGAAAAAGATATTATGTAGACATCAATGTAGGTTGATTCACTGTGTAAGTGCGAAGGAAACCCAGACACGAAAAAAATAAAATGGAAAGAATATTTTTCACTAGAACAAGTCGCAGTTAACCTTTCAATAAAGAGTCTTAACATAAGATTTTATTAAGGTCCGATCAGATTACACCGTCACCTCCCTTTCGCACACTTTAAGAGTGAAAGAGAGAGAATTATTAATCACATTGTATATTCTGTTCGAGTAGTTTTAGTTTTCTTTTTAAATATTTGGTCTGGGGATAGTCTATTGAGTAAATCCTAGGTTATGGATAATTCAGACCCGCCTAAACTAGAAGCAACGTGATCAAAATCTAACTGAACTTTGTACCTGCCTCAATATTAAACCACCTTATTATACTGGTCCTTACTTAGGTATTAAACCACAAGTGTAGCTGACTGTGTACAGTCAACTAAGTAATACAAATAAGTAATACAGTTAAATGTGTACAGTTAACCGTACGAAGTAGCTCGGTGGATAATAACTTACAGACACCATTCGAAAAGAGGGTCCTAGATCGAATCCGAGCATCCGAATTTCCGAACGTAGTTCGGATTTTTGATCACCAATCCGCATTAGGCAAGCGTGGTGATTAAGCCTAATCCCATCATCGTAGCGTTGACTCAATTTCTATGATGAAAGCCTTTTATAGAAAGGCTGAGCTATGATTTATAATCATGGTCTACTGTTTAAGTGTTGCAAAGGTCAGATAGTCAGTTCATAGTTTATTTATAGTACACCTCTTCATAAATAGCCAAGATCGATTAGCTCTAGGCTAGACTCTTATGGGACGCTATTATATTGGACAGCGGGAATAAAACTCAAGATGATACTGAATAAGTATACCTACTTACTAAGTTTAACAATAAAGCATTTTCATGATTGTGCTTTAGGTATTCCTACTCTAATGTTGTCTATTGTTTGTGTTGCTTCGTGTTTTTAGGGCCATGAGAACATCGGATTTGGAAAAAAGTTTCTGTCCTATCATCATCATTAAGTTATATAAAATATCATCAACATATGAACGAGACTTAATTGCCAAGAGAATTGATTGCCTTATAAACTTATCACAATTAATAAACATCAAATTCCATCTTTATTTGAATAACGTCACAAGTTCTAACAAACATTGTTTGGTATTATCTCGTTGTTCAAGCAAAGAGGAGAAAAATGGTATCGCTACTGGACCGAACAAGCAACTTTTTTTTATGTTATAGGTAGGAGACGAGCAGGCGGATCACCTGATGATAAGCAATTGCCGCCGCTCATGGACACTTGCAACACCAGTGGAGTTACAAGTGCGCTGCCAACCTTTTATCCCTATCCCCCCGGGTGGGGCTCCGGTACCCTCACTCACTCGGTGAAACACAGCACAGGGGCTGCTTCACGCCGGTTTTCTGTGAGGCAGTGGTATTACCCTGGTCGAGCCAGCCCATTCATGCCGAAGCGTGGCTCTCCCTCATTTAAAAAATTACAAGCTAGCATATAGAGTGAACCTCTTGAATGAAGAGAGCGAGTTCAATGCAGTAACTCGCGCTATTTGGACGTCAATAACGAATAACTCGAACGAGTAAGTTCGAAATTAACACGCATGACAAACCTAGTAATTGTGCAAGTATGTGAACCATTTAGCTCGCGATGTAGGCAGTAGCGTTCAGGGTCTGGAAAGCTATGTAGGTACTGCACATTTGCTTGCGCTTAGCCGCTTTTGATTTTAGATGTATCAATTATTTTGTGCCAGCTCCGTTGGTCTAGTAGTTTAAGTTTTAGGATCCCGGGTTCGATTCCTGGGTCGAGCAAAGTGTGTTCCAAATTTTTCGGACATAGCTCGGGTTGATCGCCAATCCGTATTAAGCATTAGCGTGGTGATTAATCTAATCCCATCATAGTAGCGATGACTTGATTTCTACGATAAAAGCCTTTGCCTTGCAGTGAGACAGTATTATAGGCTGATATTTTTCTTTTTTTACGCTAGTTTGGACCATATACGATAGTCTAAGCTCCGCTGTCTTCATGGCTCCATTCAAACAGGTGAGCGAAACAATTTCCCCGTGGGACGGAAGAACCAAAATGGCCTTATTTATATCCGTGGCTCATCAACATTCCTCAAGGTGTGGAATGGTAGTGGATTCCTAGAGGTGCTTTGACGTGTACACTAGTATAATGGGTATAAATTTGTGTGAATAAGTCTGATAAGCTTGTTGAGGAATTTGTTTTATCAATAGAATAGTCATTCCATTTGTACCTATATGTTAAATAGTACGAGCCATAAAGTTGATGAACTTTCGGGTAATAAACGGTGGCAAATTTCATTTTCGAAAATAGGTTAGGTTAGAATTGGTGAAACCATAGCGAGCCAGTCAATATGAGTTTACCAGTTTCAACCTAACCTAAACCTTTTTTCAGAAAATAAAACTGATTCCATTTAAAAAGTATTTTTTACTGCAGTTTATTATTTTCCGAATGTTTATCAACTTCCTAGAAATTTGATCAACTTATCATCATCATCATTAAACACCTGTAGGTATCTTGATCCCACTGTAGGGTATAGGCCTCTTTCTGGGCATGTACAACGGTACGGTGCCAAAGGCTTCATCAACTTATGATTCGGATAATTTACTGTGACATATACATACATAGGTAAATAATTTGTATTTACGTCTTTTAAACTAATACGGGTATTTTCTTTATTAGTACATTAAGCCCTAATCAATCAATCTTTACCCGAGAATAAATTAATGGTATAAAACGCTGTTATATGATACGTAGGCATCAAACTGTAAGTTATACCATTGCTTTACTATCGGTTAAATATTGGTCGAATCGGGCCTTAGATTTATAAGAACACCATAGGGCTTATACTTAAGTGATGGAAGTGTCCCAGTTAATATATTTATTTTTGTATTAGAGCAATATTGAAGTCTAAAAAGAAATTAACTTCCCATTCAGAATTACTTAATCAGCTATAAGAACTAACCATATTTATGGGTTCGTATGTACATGGGATTTTTTTTTTAAGTTTTTAATGAGTAATATTGACTAACCCAAAGGTTTTTTGTATGAGATATTTTTGCTTCATTTAACACTTTTAAAAATTGTAACCTGGGCTCCAAAGGAACAGCTATAGAGGCAGGTGGGATTGGCATGCTATAAAAATGAGAGACAAAAATCTTCATGTTAATGCAGATACAGATAATGAAAAGGAATTCAAAATAAAAGATGTAGTACATAGGCCAAAGTTTCATTTTATTTAGAAAAGTATTTTGTACAATTTAACTAATTTACAAGTTTTCACGTTGCATATAATCGCACCTCTATCTAAATATCTCACCACTTCACGAAACAAACCGATCTTTCAACTATATCTAAAGGTCACAAATTCAAAAGCTTTACATTTTTTACTTTACATAGTTTATATCTTAACAACAGTAGTAGCAATAATTATAGTATTTACAAAAACACTTTAATCTATTTATCACAGAAAAAATAATTATATTATCTAGCATAATAATTACATTAGGAGAACGATTTATGCAGTTGACAATTTGAACCCATAAACTTAGCATTTATGTGATTTTTGTTTACCTAATAATGACTTGTATTTTCATAAAAGCACAAGTGACTTTTTAAAATTTAAAATTAATAGAATGACGAACTTCTACAGTGCATTGATACAATGACTTGAACTGGTCTCTTTTCCGTTACATTGGAAAAATAATGAAGTATTTATGTTTTTTTTTATCAGGAACACTTATGGTCCGGTATTAGTGAGTTTTATTAAATATTAACAGATGAAAAATCCAATTAATTATAATTATTTATTATAACGTGTGTTGAACTATGATGATATTATGAACTTGGGTTTATCTTTTTTTACCGTTACAACGGAAAAAAACTAGCATCATTATTGTTTAGAGACTTTTCTTCAATTTTTATTTTTCAATTTTAGTCATGTCCTATAGGATCTTTTTCAGTACCTTGATGTCAAACGATGATACCTAAGTATGTCAGTAAAATTATATTTAGTACACACCGTCACATATTTTAAAGTCAAAAAGGAAATATTGCAAGCTTGGTGTTTAATTTCTGCTCTTTTAATTTTTTATCATGTTTGCTAAGGTTAAGGTCACACTTGCTGACAATCTTAAACTTGCTTAAATGCTAAATTTACGTTTCACAATTACATGAACAAACCTGCGATAAACCTTCCTACACACAAACGCGATTGCGACTTTATAAAGATGAAATCGAAAGTGTGTAAGCAGTCATATTTTAACAATAGTTATACTACCTAATGATTACTCGAAAACTTTCATTAGAATAAAGACCAGGGAACTCAAGTAGCGTTTTTTTCTGTACAAACATGGTGTTTTCCTATTTTTTTATTGAGAGAGCATACCTACAATGTTTAAAGTGACAAAAGGAAAAAAAAAGTTTTTTATTTTACCTCAGATCTTTTTGTCTTATGGATAAGTAATTTTTTTAGCCTTTGTTAATGTTTCTTGTTATGATTTACAGAAAAAAAAACAATGAAAAAGATGCGTTTATTAAGGTATGTCGAGATACATTACACATTGTATTGCGATTAGATATTCCAAACACAGAACAACAATAAAATGGTTAATCTACATACAAACGTTTGAATGGCTTAACGCTATTTGCATTCCCCTTAAAACATTGACAATATAAGATTTAAGATTGATATGATTCATTCATAATTGACGTTTAATTATAATAGAATTTTAGAACAATAATAAAATAAAACCACAGATGAAAGATTTCGAGTATTACTATAGTAAAAAGACGGATGACGTGATTCTAAGCGACTATAATGTTTGATTAGTATAATAATTTCTAATTACTTTTAATAGAAAAAATAACAGTTGGAAGAGTGATATTTTATTTGCAAATTCTATTATGTTTTCAAAATCGTTCCATTCACGTTTATGGAGGTACAGTCAGCCACACATTACCATACCTACCTGTCAAATTTTCTCAATTGATATTGAACCTTATATGTGTAAGAAGTTGAAAAAGAAATGCCAAAATTTTGCACAATTCTGTTTTTAAACCAGGAATATAATAAATTCTAAAAGATCCTTTATGTAAAGACGCGTTAGCAATAAAACCACTTTCCAATCAAGGCTCGATACTTCCAGGGTCAATCATGTAGACAAAGAGAATTTGACAAGTTAAAAATAAACTTACTAGGGCGGAATACCTATTATTCATCAACGTTCAGGTTTACTTCATTACATTTTACACGGTGTATTTGTTACCGTGGAGAGCCACGCTTCGGCATGGATGGGCTTACTCGACCGGAGAGACCACGGACTCAAAGAAAACCGCCGTGAAGCAGCGCCTGTGATGTTCCGTCGAGTGAATGAGGGTACCGGAGGCCCAATTGGGAAAAAAGTAGTTCAAAGGTTGGCAGCGCAGTTGTGACTTTACTGGTGTTGAAGGTGTTATTTGTCAGGTGTATACTTCTTTAAATATTTGAAGTGAATGAAACGATTTTCAAACTATATCAGAAAACTAAAAACTGCAGTGTAGGTTAGTCTAATCAGTCTTAGATCGAAATTTCAAACAAACTTTTTACTTTTTTTTCATTTAAAGTTTGAGCATACAGTAGCATAAGTTGCAAATACCAAAATTATACATAAATACAATTTTATATTTCTATAAAAGTGTTTTTATTTATTTTTTATAACATATTGTATTGTAAAATAATGGTGGAAGTTAAGAATGAAGGACACAATATTTTAACAGTTCACTAATATATTTTGTAATGTAGACAGATATGTTTAAGACATGACAGATGGCACGTAATTTGTAAGTAAATTAAAGCTTATTCCATATGTATCTACGATATCTATTTTATTTTAACTCGATGGGTCTGAATAAAATTTTGAGAAAAAAATCTGCTTAAATTATATAAAAGCATTTTGAGATTAAATTTAATATGTCTTTGGAAGGCTGAGTTTTATTAAAATTGACAACGTAAACATATTAATTAAGTTTCGTAAAGCTTATTGGAAAACTTTGTATGCAATAAACATCAAAAAAACAAAAATACCACAAATAAATTTATTTGTGCATATCATTACCGTCATTTTGTTTTATTTAATATCAATAATTACCTAGGTATATTTATTTAATGGACTTAAATTAATTTATGTTTCTATGAAATGTATAAAAACTCATTATAAAGACATTAATTTTAGTTTTTACATAAAACGAT
>CM026296.1:4085456-4143764 GCA_014851415.1 Cnaphalocrocis medinalis | reverse complement strand
ATATTTTTTACCTAATTAACTATAACATTGAATAAAAATCCTCGTCAGGAATTCAAGATCGAAATCCAGTCTATAACATGTATTTTTTTTAGGGATCGTTCTTAACGATTAACCGAGTTTAAACATACACAAAAGTGCCCAATCCGCGCATGTACAAGCCTTAAATATGGAAACTAATGGTGTTGCAGGTATCTGCGGGCGGCGGCCATCGCTTACCATCAGGTGATCCGTCTGCCCGTCTGCCACCTAGAACATAAAAAATGTCATCGATTTGAATAACAAGAAAAACTGCATTCATATACTATAGTATCTATAGTATGTCTAAAGATACTTCTATAGACAGCCACAAGACTTATTGTAACCCGAAAAGACGATACTCTTGCGTGATGTATTAGACGCCCAGCGCCAGCTATTGCTAATGATTGGAACTAACAGCATGACCTTTGGAATTGAAATCTTTTTGACAGAAAACAAACTTTTGAAGTTATAATAATATGATATTTGTTAATTTATTTAATATCTCATTCACTAAGCTGAAGCACTTGTG
The DNA here is from genome assembly GCA_014851415.1 of Cnaphalocrocis medinalis. Lineage (NCBI taxonomy): Eukaryota > Metazoa > Arthropoda > Insecta > Lepidoptera > Crambidae > Cnaphalocrocis > Cnaphalocrocis medinalis. The sequence goes on along the minus strand of CM026296.1, from coordinate 4,143,217 downwards.
TTGCAGAGAAATAATAAATAATAAATCATTTATTTTGCAAATATGGGTAATACAAATAAGGTGGTTGATTTACAATAGATAGTTGTGACTTTTGCCATATTTTACCTAAATGATAAACTTTATTGCCATAAAAATGTTCATTTATTTCATCATGAACTTCACTACCAGGTAAGATCGTTTAATCTCTAATTATTCGAGATCTTATTAAACAATGCGTTTTACAAAAACTTAACAACGTGAAAGAGAATACGGTTTACGATTATAAGTAGGTACAGTTAATAGTCCAGACGATAAGACCTGCTCATTATTAGAGGTTTAAAAACTACTCAATACTTTTTCATACCCAAAATGGTGTGGGGATGATGCGTGCCTATAAACTGGCAACTATGGATGCCCAAGATCGTGTGAAGTTGTGGAGTCAAAGTAAGAAAGCGGACCCCGGGCTCTGAAGCGACAGATTGGGATGCAGCTGAGACAAAACGCTAAGATGATAATAATATATATAATGATGACCTTTTCATGGTGAAAGTAATTTATTTCGGTATTTATAAAAATAAAACTATAAGTGGAAGCAATTTTGTGTACATACATTTGGATACAAATTTGTATTTAAACCACAGCTTTTCCAACTACATGGCTTTTTCGGTAAACACTAACTGGCTTCTCGCGTGTTCAATACTTTATCACAGAGGACACGGAGAACATCACGTAAGGGGTTAAGTCTAAGGACGTTTTGAGTCATTAAAGTTGTACCTATATGGCACTGGTATGAAGTTATAACTTTGCATTTGGAATCTGCAATTTCCAATAGTTCTTTTAGGTCTACTCTAACCATCATCTTCCTGCCCCTATTCCTTAGTTAGCTGGTGCTGACGTAGTATGATTTTTTTTCCATTCGTCCCTATTTGTCCCTCTTTCGTCATCGTATCATCTAGGTACCTCCTTTTCAGTCCTGCCATTATTCACACAAGCCATCCACCTTTTTTACGTTTACTATAACTAAAGCAAATAACATTTACTGCATATAAAAACCATTTTTTTATGTTTTATACCTTGTATCAACAAAAATAATTAATGACGTACGGGTAAACTGTTGGTACTCGTATTTATGTTTGTTCAACATTGAATCAGATCAAATCAAATCAAAATATTTTTATTCAATTTAGTATAGAGAGTTATGAATAGACAGTTGGGTGAAATAAACTTAAAATATGATATTAAATTTATTTAAAACAGACTGTCTAGTATTTTCTTGCAAAAAGACACATTCACATTGTGTCTCAAATTCAAACAGTATAAAACGTCACAAATAAAATTAATTCCAGAAAATACAAATTGTTTCAAAAAGTCGATTTACGAAGTATAGAATGTAAAATTACGTCACGTACTGACTCTCTATCATTTGATACACGTATCAAATCCTAATCCTAACTAATATTATAAATGCGAAAGTAACTCTGTCTGTCTGTCTGTCTGTCTGTCTGTCTGTCTGTCTGTCTGTCTGTCTGTCTGTCTGTCTGTTACTCTTTCACGCCAAAACTACTGAACGGATTTAAATGAAATTTGGTAAACAGATGATTTAGACCCTGAGAAAGAACATAGGCTACTTTTTATTGCGAAAAGGGGATTGTAAGGGGTTAAAGGGGGATAAAAAGTTACTTTTCCACGCGGACGAAGTCGCGGGCGGCCGCTAGTATTTTATAAACGCTTAGTTTTTAATCGAAACCATTTCTACAGTGCACCGATAGATTTCACAAGTCTGAAGCGCAAACAAGTGCAAGTAAAAAATAACAAAAATCTCTTTGTCAATACAAATCTAGCATGAAGTTACACCAGTCAAGTGCGAGTTGAATTCGACAACCAAGATTGCGTATAATTTTATGAAATACAAAAATATTTTTAGATTAATTTAAATTTTAACTGTTTCTATACTTTAATTTATTCAAAGTTCATAGCTCTTAATAGTAATTTTAACATTTGTTGTATGAAGCTTACAGCAAATAACGTATGTACTTTCTATTGCATTGCAATATTTTTAATATAAATTTTGCGGATTACAGTTTTTAACACAAAATAATTCTAATTGCCGCTCAGGAAAACACAAAATATCATACACCAAATGTCATATAGCTGATACAAAACATGCCGAGGAATGGATGGAAGTAGTTACTTAGGAAAACTCGCATTATTTAGTATTGACGCACTTTATAGATGCCAGTATCCATAAAAGTTTGTTCGAGTTTGAAAACGCATTTTAAAGACATCGCAAACTTGCTGAGTGCATTGGCTGCAAGGATTTCATTCTTGGCTCTAAAATACTGAACCCTAAGGGCCTTTTTTCTGTTTAATCGAACGAACGGAGGTGATTTGCCCCGATTAGTTACACTCTATCGTACCGACGAACAATATTTGCTTGCCTTATTTGTTGTAACACTAGTTATAGTTTTTGAGCTAATTTACAACATTACAGGTATTCAAATTATATTTTTTATGATTCTGAGTTTGTTTTAGGTTTTTAACAAAAATAATAAAGACGTTACTTTTTAACCTAAAACTTAGAAAAGAGACAATAGAAGAGGTTTTCATTAAATACAATTGAAATTAAATCTTTGAAAAAAAAAACACGGAACTTTTTTTTATGTTAGAGAACGTTCACCGCTGGACATAGGCCTCCCCTAAGTTCTCCACACAGATCTGTCCTTTGCCACCCGCATCCAAAGGGCTAACGCGACCTTCATTGTATCGTCGGTCTAACCTGAGCTAATGATTACAAATTTTAAATTTCTCACTGATATTTTGTTCTCTTCTAGCCCCTCGACTAATTACAAAGAAACGTGTAGAAATGTAGATAAAGCGATGAAACGCCGGGGGCTGGGAAATTTCATTAGTAAGGGTCAATTTTGACATCGCCTTTTTAGGGTTGACTGATGAAAGTGTCCCGTTTGTTTATTGAGTGTCCCCCGTTCCTGTTTTATTTAGGTGTGTTGATTTCGGCCGTGGTTCATAAAAGTCGAATCGATTTCATTTGGCTTTAGGGTTGAGTAGGCGAATCTTGGAACGCCGCATTGTGTTGTTTAAAGGGTTACATTTCAGTTTTGTACTTTTAAAAAGTGTCATTTTCATAATAGGTATACGAATAAGTTCTACTACATAATCTATATTATGATACTTATTGCTATAACAATAATAAATAAATTCTCACAAGATCTCATACTAAGTTACTTAAGCACTTGTATTCAAGTATCTAAGCACAGAAGATCACAAATATAATACTTAAATACATTTAATAGACCCAGACATTGAACAAACACAAATTTTCATCACAAGAATGTTTTTCCAGGGCAGGGATCGAACCCACGACCTTTGGCACATAAGGCAGGGTCGCTACCATTGCGCCATCCGGCCAGTCTCTGGTCATACAGCTGAAGATTGATTAAACAATGTGAAATTTCAAGAGCCTACCTACATAGGTGTGTACTTCATCATCAGCAACCCACGCTCGTCCACTGCTGGACTTAGGTCTCCCCCAATGCACGCCATCGCTCCCGATTTTCGGCCACTCTCATCCAGCTCACTCCAGCCAGCCTTCGAATGTCGTCATCCCATCTTGTAGCAGGGCGTCCAACACTACGTTTACCGAGTCGCGGTCTCCACTCAAGGACTTTATAGCTCCAACGGTTGTCAGTTCTGCGGCTAATGTCACTTCAGTTTGCTAATTCGGTGGGCTATGTAGGTGACTCTGGTTCTCTGTCTAATTACATCATTTCTGATGCGGTCCTTCAAAGATACTCCGAGCATAGCCCTTTCATAGCTCTTTGAGCGACTTTGAACCGGTGGATTAGTCCAGCCGTGAGGTGTGTACTTAGATGCCCTTAAATATCTCCTCAACATGTTTACAGCCGTAATCTAATCATGTTAAACTATTCAAACCACCCGCTTGGACTATAATTTATATCACCTCCATAGATCATTATAATGATCCATACATTGTCTGCGGACGCGCAACATCTCTCACTGATCGCTGATCGATTGGCCTCACAACGATCATTATCATATTGATTGGCATTCGATGGCTACCATAATATAATGACAGTCATATGTACAGAAGCTGCCACACATACCTCGATAGCAAATGAGATTGTAACTCCTTTTAGAGATAGGTTTATTATAAACGATCTTAATGAGATGAATAAAAAATAACCAAAGAAAATACATTTAATTCAATAGGCTTGTTACCAAGGTTAGAGATTGGAAGATTTTTTGTATAAAATGGAGAAATAACGGCAAAAAAAAACTATTTAAAAGAATTTAGTTTGATATTTTTTGTCATCAGTTTTATCATTAAAGTTAGATCTAAATTTGATACGTAACTTGATTTTAAAAGTATTACATTTACTAAATAATTATATACAATTAGATAATTCATGCAATTTTGAGCAACTTTTCTTTTGAAACCATTTTTATAAACGCATTATTTAATACAGCTATCGAACAAAGGTCTCTCGTGATGAACACAAACTAGCACGCTTGTATGGAGCGTTTTGACAAGGTTTATTTTATGTGATCTTTGAATGGTGATATCTCGGAGAATATTCATGCTAACAGAGTAATCTTTTGCCGATGTTTCTACTTTGGAGAGCTTCTTTGATTACTAATCAGAAAAAAAAATTGGAAACAGGCCTATTCTTTATTGCATTGGTACAAAGTATCTTAATAACATAGCAAGTAATGTACGTACAATATAACGAATAGTCCACGTTTACTTAAATTTGCTATTAGTTCTTTTATTATTTGCCAAAAGATGGCACTGGGCTTAAATTACATCGCGCACGTTTTTCGTTTTTCCGTGTTTCATAAACCTTTTCATGGAGTCTATAGAAGTTGTCTCTTGTAAATAGCATAGATTATAATTATCATTATAATGTAGCAGACAATGTAGAAAACTTCATTTTCTTAGTTGTCCTGGGTCTGGGTGTTCTGGGTTGACGCTCCCAGTTAATTATTGTCATCTGGTACTCATAGTACAGGAGTTGTTCTAATTTGACAACAGGTTGATTGGTGTGATTGTCTGGTATATTACTATTATCATGGTTTAATCAATCGTACCGGTCACAGAAGCGACTTTTTTATGTGATGGGTGGCAGACGAGCAGACGGATCACCTGATGGTAAGCAATGGCCGCTGCCCATAGACACCTGCAACATTAGTAGAGTTGCAAGTTCGCTGCCAACCTTTAACCTCCTTTCCCCCCAATTAGGCCTCCGGTGCCCTCATTCACTCGACGAAACACAGCGTCTGGGCTAGGCGCTGCTTCACGCCGGTCTTCTGTGAGGCCGTGTTATCACTCTGGTCGAGCCGCCCCATTCATGCCGAAGCGTGGCTCTCTCAAGGTAAATGGACTGTTAAACCCAACCAATTATGACACGCTGAGATGAGACGAGGTTTTAAGTACAATGAATAGCAATATAATGGAGCTTCAGCCACCAATAATATGACCATTACATTTAATCGTATATTAAGATATGATTATATAGCACATTTGCGTTAATCGCGGATAAAATCTCAAGTGTAATTTCCTTCTTTTTGCATCTGATTGACATTTCCTTTTATTAACAACGATGAAATTGGCATTAACAGCGATGTTCAAGAATGAATCTTAATTTCAAATGTTGAAGGCATAGTTTCAATGGGTGTAGGTTCCATGGAGATCATTAATTGGTTTGAGCGAAAACTAATGTTTGTTGGTTTTTTATTCAAATCTGTCAACATTTCGGAAGTCATCCGTTATTATTATTTACAAGACCTACGACGTTCAAGTAACTTTTATAATAGGTATCAGGTTTAGACCTCACAAGCATTAAACACTAAAAAATACACCGTTATATTTAAGTCGATTTGATCCCGAAGCTACTGTAATAAGTAACAGGAATAAAGCCCATTTAGTATGTTAGATCATCAAAATAAGCAAAATAAAAATCAGATGTTTCATCCAAACATAATATTCGCTAGGCAATGTATGAAACAGCTAATATTTACTACATTGGAAACAAACGCGACGTAATTTTTTAAGCACATAATTATGTACTTACTGCTTGACGTTTCGGCTGCGTTACAACAGCCGTGGTCACAAGCAAACTGTGACCACGGCTGTTGCAACGCAGCCGAAACGTCAAGCAGTAAGTACATAATTATGTGCTTAAAAAATTATGTCGCGTTAATTCCCGTCTATAATAATAATAGTGATAATGCAACGCGAAAATTTAAAGAACTATTGGAAACAAATTTTAACTATTTTTTGAGACTCACATTGTCATAGACAGAAAAAATAACAAAACATAGAAATTTTATCAACAGATTTGAACGATTCAAACTTTTCTAAAAGTTATTATCACATAGTCATTCGAACAAGCAAGTTTTTATATTAATTAAAAAATAACGGTTTGTGTTTCTTTTTTTTCAAAATTAAATATTCTCCACGCCCGTTATTCAATCGATAACGAAGATGTTTTAGTAATTAAAATTGGTAATAAATATTTCCTAATTACCGGAATTAGGCTAATTTATGGAATCGATAGTACAAAACTGTCAAACTTCTTCAATCGACTCTCATCTTACTGTTATTCACATTAGGTTGAATATCAAATGAGGAAATTTGACATGTTGTGGTCACCTGATGTGTGGCTGACTGTACAAATAAATGAAAATTATTTCAAATGATCCTTAATATTAGTTGTGATTTTTTTGTCACACGGGAATTATAATTTTGGCAAAATCTGACTTTACATCATTTAATATTAAATAGTTTATTATACTACATGTGGAAGTGATTTAGGCCCTTCCGCATCTATTCATGTTTTTCCAGATACATTACGGTGAGGGAAAAGTGAGATTAAAGATTTAAAGACGGGTAGAGTTACAGCATAGAAAGACCACTTATTTAGGTATTTAACACATACATTTTACAAACTATGAAAATTATACATTATTAAACATTTAAATATCCACCGACGTTAATACGTCTTTTTTATGGCGGCAATCTTGAATTTGAAATTATTATATTTTATCTAAATAATTTAATTTAATAAATAAACTCCTTTGTTGATCTTGAAAGTATTACAAATACTTGAGCTTTAAAGTTAGATCAATACAATGGTCATCTTAAAATGTTAATGCCATTATTATAGTAAATATTGCAAAAGAATAGTAAAAGCATAAAGCACTCAAATATTCTAAAATTTAATCTTCTGAGCGCACTTAAAAGATATTGCAACACAATACTTTACATTCAACGAAATTTCATATCTGGCATTCCAATTCAATAACATTGCTCTGACAAGATATATCAAATCAATAAACACGTATTTGAAACATCTTATTGCAAATAAAACTCCCGTTGTATTGCCAATAAAAATCTCACACAAGACAAAATGGCGTATGTTTAACTATAAAAATATTTGGTTACGCTAAAATTGGTAATTTATTCTTGCGCGGCGCCATATTGAAAAGTTTTTGCATTAAAAAAACATTAGTATACACAAATTGAATAGCCGGATTAGGGAATGTATTGTAAATGTGAAATAGATATAAACAGAGGTAGAATATTAGCAAACTTAGTGAATAAGCTAGGTACGTGTTTATTTTAAGTACCGTTTAGACATTAAGACCGTGCTCTTGGGCACTATTAATTTTGCTAATGTCAAGTGAGTAAAGATACACGTTTCATTGCTTTTCTTAACTTATTCGAAAAGAAGTGGGGGGAGGGGTATACAAAACTGACAAATTTCTTTAATCGACTCTCATCATTGTGCCAAACACATTAGGCAGAATATCAATCGAGGCAATTTGACAGTTTGTGGTAACCTGATGTGTGGCTGTCTGTACCTACATATGCAATAAAGAGCAGTCATAAGGATGGCAGTCTTATGACTCTACTGGTGTTGCGGGCTCTTCTGTCACCTGTCACATAAAAAACAACTGAATAAAAATATAAATCTCTAGACCCAAGACATTATGTGCCATTATTTTATTATATAAGCTGTTCATCTCCCCTGAGAATAGTTCTCTGATGAGAATTTGACATGCAGACTTTTTAGTGTTGTGACTCGATTCTATTTTTAATCAAGTGACTTCGGTAAGACGTACACTAGTTAAAATAGAAAAAGATATAATATTCTTTATTCAATTTAAGTCCATACAAAACATGTAAGCTACCGCTGATTCCGTAAGTCGATTGGAGAGTGTAAAATTACAGCAGCGACTCTACAAATGTGAAAATAGAGGGATTTTGTAAAAAAATAACGAATTGTTAATGTAGATTATGACAGAATCCAGAAAATATTGACAAACTCGAAACCAGAAGCCACAAATTATAATAATACTTGCTATACTTATACGAGTACTTTGCTTACAAATCGACGTAGAATTCTTACAAGATTTTTCTTAATATGGCAACTGAGAATAAATCAGCTACGAAATATTTTTAATTTGATATTATATCGTAGCTATCAGTCAATGTTCTCCAACACTTAGAGGCAAAAAGTTTCACAAATAAATATAGTTCTAGAACTAAATAAGAATCTACCAGCATCCCTACGATGTAGACTTTTTACTTTCTATCTTGAGCGATGTCATTAAAAACCTAACTCTGGGTGGGACAGAAACGAGAATAATTAAAAAACTTTATTTACATTGTCACTGTGTAGAGTTTCCTTGTTTAAACCTATTCTTTAGCAAATGTATTTAGTTGTAAAGTTGCAATAAAATGGTTTGCAAATAAATGTATATCCATATCCATAATAAATTTATTTCCATTTTCAAAATCGGTCAGATTTTGAAAATGGAAATAAAATAACAAAAAGAAAATTAATTATGTCATGTCTTTTTTTTATTAGTTATATTGACTTTAATATCTTTAAAAGGATAATGACATTATTAACTTTTCTCAATGTGTACTATTTATAAGAGATAACTTTTATAGACAACGACAAGGCTTATAGGTAAACCGAAAATACGAAACGCTTGCGCGATGTAATTGAGCACAGCGCCATCTATTAGTTCATTTCTGAATTACGTTACCGAAGCGAAGTGAGGGCGGGCCACTAGTACATACATACAGGGAGTATCAGGAGACTTGTTACTGCCATGCAGTGAGCATGTTAATGGGGCCTGTCAAACGCCATTCATGCCGAACCGTGGGAAAGGCACGCTCCGGCATGAATGAGCCGGCTCTACCAGAGTAATATCGTGGTCTCACAGAAGACCTGCAGCGTGAAGCAGAGCCTGCAATGTGTTTCGCCGAGTGAGTGACTAAACCGGAGGCTGAAATGGGGGAAAGGGGGTTAAAGGTTGGTAGCACACTTGTGACTTTTGGTGTTGCAGGTGTCAATAGGTCATCCGTCTGCTTGTCTGCTACCGATTGCATAAAAAATTAAACTAAAAACTAATAGTCCCCTTTTTTTTGGTACTAAATTTTATACTGAAATAGAACGGTTACCGTTCCTGGGCTAATTAGGTTTTGATTGGCTTCCATCTTGAAAAAATATATTTTCAATACCAACTAGAGGTAGCGGAAGCCATATTTCTGCTATAACATAAAACCAGGTAACACTTCTCAGAAAACTTATTTCAATACTGACTCGGCTTTAACACAAACCACAAAATATGATCCAGGTTTCTCAAACCTAGTCAAAGCGAGTGGAAGAGAAAACGCCCACAAGGGAGCGCCGTGGATAGTGAAGTTGATGTTGTAAAGGGATGTATCGATACATTATACCTACAATCGATAATGGGAATGGAACTTTAAGGCTAGCATTTTTATAAAAGTAGTAAATATTTTAATGTTAAGACTAGCATTTATGTTTAAAAATAATTATAGAATACTAGCGGCCGCCCGCGACTTCATCCGCGTGGAAAAGTAACTTTTTACCCCCCTTTTAACCCCTTACAACCCCCTTTTCGCAATAAAAAGTAGCCTATGTTCTTTCTCAGGGTCTAGATCATATGTATACCAAATTTCATTTAAATCCGTTCAGTAGTTTTGGCGTGAAAGAGTAACAGACAGACAGACAGACAGACAGACAGACAGAGTTACTTTCGCATTTTTATATTAGTATGAATTAAGTAGCTTCATTTGTACTCAGGTTCTAAACTTCCTGCATACCAAATTTTATCTTGGTCCAGCCGTTAGCGCCAAGAAGTTAGAAAAACAGTCACAAACTTGTGTTTTTTATTGCTTGTGTGAGTGCGTGCGCAAGGTCTATTACATGATTTACCTCTTTTATTGAGTTTGAAAAAATAACTCCACATTGACCTTGTTTAAAATTTAAGCATCTCTAAGAAAAAAGCAGATCTAACAACTATTGTCTTTAAGCTAAAATACTATAGAGACAGTCTATCACACGATTTTAAAGTTTTTTTTATAAATTCGCACAACATCTCGTACATTGACATGACTCCATACTATTAAGTAGCTTAAGCACTTGTGCTACAGATATCAGACAGCAGAGGATCACAAATAAAATACTTAAATACGTATATATTACACCCAGACACTGAACAAATGCAAGCTTTCTTCACACGTATGTTTGTCTAGGGTGGGTACCGAACCTTTGGCGCATGAGGCATGATCACTACCAAATGCACCATCCGGCCAGTCGAATCCTACAATCTTTAATAGACCATCGATATCTCCCATTCCAAGCCCTAGTTGCGGTGAAACGGGTTGCAATGCACTAAGGCCGGTTGCGCATCCGCTGCACCTGTCGGTTGAGCGCCGGACTGGACTGGACTCTAGCCGACAACTTACGAGTTTGGATCGACATAGGGCCCCCAATTCTCGTGCCTGTGATATTTATAGCAAAATTAGATAGAAAAGATCTAGTAGTCATTAACAAAATAACAAAAGAAATTTTTTTTTTATCATATAAATGCGACTAATTTCAAAATGTTTCAAATTTGAACTAAAAATAAATAACAAAATATAGGTATATGCGATTAGATAGAGCAATATGCAATTAGGTAAAAATTCTCGTGATTTTCGATATGAAAAAAATGGCGGAATATTCCATGAAAACTATAAAGTTAAAACAATGTTATTGTAAAATACACCTTAATTTTTAGTCATTTCAACCCTGAAGCTCTTATGATTGGATAGACAACACGAATCAAAATTAATAAAACCAAAATCAGCTGTTTCATACCATTGGGCAGATCACCAGAGGCAGTGTAAAACCAAGAGCAGATCGATCAAAGTGGCGAGCATTTGGAGAGGCCTGTGTCCAGCAGTGGACTGCAACAGGCTGATGATGATGAAGATGATGAGTGTAAAACCAAGAGCAGATCGATCAAAAATATAACAATGTTATTTTCATACGCTTAGGTCCGTAAGGATCTTGTATGTACCACCATCTCTGCTTAGTTTCTAGACATACAAGCAAAAGCTGTAGTGATAATGGTCAGTAAAATGTCATTTGAATGAATTTATCTGGATGTCAGAAATCCTCCATTCTTAACTGATACTTATAGTCTAGATACTTATAGGCTAACACGTTTATAAAAATGCTATAGAATTCCATATTAGTTACTAAACTTGTCAAGCATCAGCTAGATAGCTTAGAAAGATAAAAAAAAATGCTAAATACTCAGTTTTGAAAGATTCCAGGGATATGATACCTACGTCCAAGTAAAGTCAAATGCAAGACTTATTGTAAATAAAAATAGTTTTCACCTACACACTATTCGATACACCCACTCTGCGGTTTTGCTGAGATGTTTCCGGACCGATATCATATTAGAGTCATTTTGAAACACCTACATCTCATCTTTAATCGCTTAACGATCCGTCTGAGGCAACATGTATCCTCGGTGCCTACTCTGAAACCGATTTACGATCGAATTTTTATCACCGTCTTTTTCATACGAATGAGCCTTTAAATGAATTTAATCAAAAAAATTTCATCCTCATCTTCGCATGTTATTTATTTCCAATTGCATCTAAGGCGTTCTTTTGCATCCCAGGAACGGATTGACAATGAGGATAAAGAGGAGAAGGAGGGATACACTGAAGGTGTCCTTCTTCTGGGAAGACGTCTGCTTCCCTCAATCCTCTGTGTTTTTTTCATCATCATCATATCAGCTTACATCCACCCACTGCTGAGTAAAAGGTATCTTCTTTATTACCTTCTTTATTATAACTTGCCAGCCTCATCCATTGTTTTCCCATTACCATTACAATATTGTCGAGCCAACGGTCAGGTGGTGTACCCACATAACGTCGTCCAAGTCTTAACTGCCATTCGGTAAACTTTATAGTCCACCCTAAATCAGTTTTTAAGCCGCAAAAAATCATTAAAACAAACAAAAAGATAAAACTTTAAAAGTGTATACAAAAGATGCGCAAAAACCAGTAAAAATCCGAATTGAATACATACAAACGTGGAAACCAAGGTGTTATCGACAACATAAAGAATAAATTGAAACTTATATCAAAACATAAAATATTCCATTCCACAAACGCCATTCAATTCTATAACCGAGCAGTATAATGCAACTTTATATTTTCTTTCTTTAAAGTCGCATCGACTAAATAAGAGACAGAAATATCTCCTTACAGATAAAAAAAAATTGTTAAACCAGTCGGCGAGTATATTACGCGTGGCACCAAGTCTTCGTGTAAAAAGGACATATCTAAGTGTCACTTATCTTTCAAGGGAAATTAGCGCTTGACTCGACGGGGTAAAGATCAAAAAGGCTTCGTTGGTAACTCGTCCGTTCGCGTGGCTGCGTCGTTGGGCTCTCACATCTAAAAGGTCGTAACTCAAAAAAGCTGCTTTTGAGTTTAGACTATGTTCCGTTGTATTATGTTTTATTGTTGGTTCTTCGGGTTTGTATAGTTTATAGCCTGCAATGTTTGCGATGTTTCAACTCGTCATTTAGCTACCAGTTTTGCCTGAAGTGCGTTAAACTTTACGACTACTCGTTGTATAGACGGACCCCGAGTTTGCGGTTGTTCGTACATCAAAGAGGCATTGATGAGATATTTTTAATACCATACTAGTAGTCGATAAAGCTTTATTTATCGTTCGACGTATAGCACGGCGCCATTTTTGTTTATGCATGTATTCAGAACATTTAAATCTAACGGTGACTGAGATAACAAATGTATTAATATTCGAATTAAGTAGGTGCAACCTTTTAAATATTGCTTTGAATGTTAATAACGCCCGTTGGTCTAGTGGTTTTAAGTATATACCAGACATGATCTCGGGGTCCTGGGTTCGATTCCCGGGTCGAGCAAAAGTATAGTTCAAATTTTGCTCAGGTTTGTGATCACAAATACCGCATTAAGCAACCGTGGTGATTAAGCCTAATCCCATCATAGTATCGATGACTTGATTACCTGTGATAGAGGCCTTTGCTTTGCAATCGCTTCCCATCAGAGGACCCGTCTGTTCGCCTGCCACCAATCACTTAAAATACCCTAAAAACTTGATATTAGAGTTGACTCTTATTAGATTTGGAAGTGCAAAGTTATATCCAGGTCACACTTAGTGTAAGTTTTATTTAAATACTTTCCCAGTATTTTTCCCAGTATTTTCATAAACTGAAGTACATTTTAATTTAACTACCACATGGAGACATTTTATAACATTTTACTCGTTATTTTGCCGTAGCGAAAATATTTTTTTAATTTAGTTCTTTCATAGAGAAAACATCGGGATATTTTTTAACAAACTTTTGAAATAAAAATAGATTGTACAGTTTATGTCGTAGCTGACTTATTTTAATGTTTTTGATTTGGACGTACCCGGGCCGATTAGGGGAAAGGGGGTTAAAGGTTGGCAGCGCATTTGTGTGTTGCAGGTGTTTATGGGAAGCGGCAATTGTTTGCCATCAGGTGATTCGTCTGCTCGGCTGCTATATATCACATCAAAAAAAACAGTCCTGTAGCAAAAAAAAACAATTAAGCGATTATCTTCAGTGTTTTAAAATTACAAACACATCGGGTTTTTATAAAAACTTTTTACCATAAATGAGGGCATCGCTGTTTTTGGTTATTTTTTAAACCGCAATATTGAAATTAACTGCACGCAAAGACAGTTAAAAGCTAAATCTCACTGCTTTTAAACCGGTACAGAGAGAGGATACTGAGCCAAATGTTTGGTAGCGTTAGCAGAATAAATAAAATAATATTTTTTAAATTTGTTTGGACAACTACCTAACATACATACATCAGTCTCACACGTAGACCTGCCAGGCTAACATGCGCACCACGAGATAATTTTGTCGACACTCGTATTGTGTCAGCGCAAGTTGCTTCTCGCTCACCTGATTGCGCTATGAGCGGGATAGAAGAATGTGCTTTCGCGAACGAGTGTCGACAAAATTTTGTCGCGGTGCGCATGTCAGGCGTACTGGAGTGTGATGCTTTGACAAGCCAACGGAAAGAAATCCTCCGATTTGCGAGAACACTGCGAAGCCTGTGAAGTTCTAAGGAAGCTTCTCCGCCTAGGCGGAGTTACGCTGCCGCGCTGGCAAGAATCGCGAAAGTAAAGGAAATCGGGCGCCTGATTTCTCTTCGGTCGAATTCTACTGTTGTCGGGTAAGAGCCTACAGAAGGCACTTGTGCATACTCTTTTACACTATATTATGTCCAAGTTATTTTTGAGATTGGCTGCCAATGCTGCCATAGGACATTGTATTTATGGCCGGCCAGGATGGAATAAATGTAATATAATAAATAAAAAAGGCTTGCGAGCTACGATATCAGACAAATCGTCTATCATCATTTTTCACATTAAAGCAATGTAGGTATTACAAAATTCTGTTAAATTTTAACAGTCTACAGCAAACATTCGAAATAAATAATAAAAATTTTTTTTTGGTTTCTAGAATCGCCTTAAATTTTAAAACGGTATCGATAATAACACTCAAGTAAATAAAATTAATAAGAGGTAATTTTAAAATTCCTCACTATTTCTTAAGCAATTTGTACTGCTTCCTGTTTAAGAACATTGTATAGTACTGCTTCCTGTTTAAGAACATTGTATAGAAGGTAAATACTTTTTTGCTGTCTATACTTTTTTGTAGCTTGTTAAACCGGTGTCAAAGGAGAATGTTCGTGAGTACTACCCGTGCGGATAAACGCTGGGATTAGAAATGGCGGACCGACGAGTCGGTACCGTCAGCATACTAAATACGTAAAATTACAATAAATATAAGAAAACTGAAAAATCGTAGAAAAAATCGTTAGCATTGAAAATGTTTTGTTATTTTATTAATTCAAATAATAGATAAGTATGTTTTATAGGTTTTATTATTTTATAAGTAGTATTTTTACTGTATTTATGTAAAAAATCTATGAAAATAATTCAGATTGCGATAAATTCTTTTTTCCCAAAAAGAAATGTTTATAAACAATAATAATTTATAATTATCGCATTTATAAACGAATTTGTTCTCACAAAATATACATTTATTAGCGGTCCGCCCCGGCTTCTCCCGTGGTACATACATAGCCTATAGTAATGAGGAATAACGTACCTTTCTAACAAAATATGAGAAGACTAACAAAAGGTTCAAAACCATGAAAAACTAGCTCACAATTTTTTATTAAAACGCAGCTTTTTTTTTTGTCAGTCTGTACCCACGTGTGCGAGTAAAGACGCAAATAGTGTGCGAGCGAGAGGTGAATAGTTGCGCCGCCATTTCTAATCCCAGCGTTTATCCGCACGGGTAGTATAATAATATTATTATTTCGGTTTGTTTTTTCAATCGCCTCTTTTATTTAAAAATATTTAATTTATCTAAAAGATTTATGAAGCTCTCAATATTTTTTCATTTATATTAAGTGGACATTACACTTTGTTTTTTCATAAAGATTTTGCAACTGAATTAAAATTCATATAGTACATTTTGCCTTTATTTTAATCCCAAGTGTTCTGAACTTAAACTCAATACGAATATTTCTCTTTCAATATCTTTCTATTTTTATCGCACAGTCCTCTCCCATTTTTTGGAGGTGACGGGGTCAACAAAGTTAATTCTTTTAGTCTTTCCAAATTATATTATGCTCACCTTTTAAATTCTTTCGCCAAGTTTTCTCTAATTTTACTTACTTACTCCGCTGGTTCAGCGACCCAAAATGAGTCATCTATATTTAAAGCCATCATTTGATTCAATCTTGTGCAGCTTCTTGCCAATCTCCTATCTCCATTTTTTGTTGGTTCTCGTTAACTTTATCCTGCCAGCAATAAAGACACCCAACTGACCGACAACCAGTAGGTTGTCCGAGATATGCCTTATTGGCGATCCGAGCTGATACCAATCTATTGAAGTGGCCAAGCCATCAAAATCAGTATGCTCTAATTTTTTCTATTAAGTTAGGGTCTGACGTCCACAAACACAACGCCCCGTTGGTCTAGTGGTTTAAGCACCGGGCCGTGATCTCGGGGTTCGGGTTCGATTCCCGGGTGAAGCAAAAGTATGTTTCGAATTTTTCGAACATAGCTCGGGTTTGTGATCACCAATCCGCATTGGGCAAGCTTGGTGATTAAGCCTAAACCCATCATAGTAGCGATAACTTGATTTCTATGATGGAGGCCTTTGCCCCGCAGTGGGACAGATAGGCTGATACTGTTAGGGTCTGATGTCAGTTCTTTTGTATCATTTTTTTTTTCTGGCCTAAGACTTGACAACAATCGCACCTGATGCAAAGCGACGATGAGGTCTAAGATGACACGCGTTTGATTAAAAATACAGTTACTTTTGGGAAATTTTAGGTCTAAAATTATTCTTAAGCTAGTAAAAATAAACGCCTATCTTTCTATAACCCGAGCCAAAAACATTACAGCCCTTAAATTATTCATAACGAGCTAACTCCACAAGAATGCAAATTTAAATTTGTTCCCAAGTCAAATTGAACATTTTGTTTGATATGTTAAAACAAAGTATACAAACCAACTTGTAGGGTATTTGTTGATGTCTGTTATAGTGATGGGTGTTATTTTTCATCCGAGTTATGTCGCAATATTTTGTACAATACCTACTAAGTGAGGACTATTTGGATTAAGAGCCTCGTTCACCACCCCTGAGTAAAGTTTCAATTAAAGTGGGTTTGGAGAAAATTGGCCCCTGGTATTTGTATTGAATAAATTATTTAAATTAAACTGGGCCGCAGACCAGGGGCCAGTTTCCTCCAAACCCACTTTAATTGACAAGTAAATTACTTGAAACTTTACTCAGGGGTGGTGAACGAGGCCCTTAACCTTTTTACTGTTTAAGTGTCTGCGTTCTTTTTTTATTTCATTTAAACAGACAGTTCAAAACAATTCAAATGCAAAACAAGGCAAAATTCAGCTATTTCTATAGAATTTCAAAGCGTCACAGCCCCAAAAGTTCCAAACGGTTGGGCTATAGTTCTGTACGGTCTTATTAATACTATCTTCCCTTTATAGCCATTGACCATTTTAAATAACTTTACTGTTAAATGAAGTCGTCTGGATCGATCGTGTTTTTGCGTGACCCAGAAGAAATCATCATAGCCATCAACTTTTCAGTGATGACCTTACCAAGGGTATATTATCCATACTAACGCAATTGTGGTCATAATTGGACTGGACCCATAGGTACCTAACCCATCTGTCATGCATGCATCAGAATTTTGCCATAGCAAGAGATTCGAGAAATTTTTTTTAAAACTATAAAAACATGTTTATTTATTATTGTCAAAAGTGGCCGTTATAGCAATAATGAACATTATTGTTCCTTGTCACGTGTAAATATTGTATTCCATCTCGAAAAATCCAATTTACTTGCATCTTAGTTTGTAGAGATTTATTTTCTTAAAAAATATCGTATTGTCGCCACAATCAGTGTTAACAGGTTGGCGACACTAGTTCCGTCATTGTAGCTCCTTAAGGAACCAGTCACTTAAGTTAAAAGACTTGACTTAAGTGATTTGTCGCTTAAGTAAAAGTCATGACAAATAACATCACTACTCAGTTATGAAGGTTTTCCCTTGCCAAATGTTATGGTGAGGCATTGAAAAGTTTCTCTTTTGAAACTTTTCCATTGTTATGTAGAAATATACAATCATAACAAGCGCTAAATGTGTACTTTATACAGGGTTAGTCAGAAACTGTAACAACCCTGTAATCACTATGTAGAAATTCCTTGATTTCCTTAAAAATTCGTTATATACAAATCAGTTTTGCTTATTGGGCCAGTTTTCTGTGTGACAGTAAAATGTCCTTAAAATGGCTGAGACTGGAGGCTGGAGGCTAAAATTGGCCCATACCAGCGCGTGTTGTGACGAGTGAGTGAGGGTACCGGAGATCCAATTCAGGGGGAAAAGATTGCAGCCCACTTTGACATGACTGGTGATCTATCTGCTCGTTTCCAACCACGCAAACCATATTAGTCTAATGATTTATGAACTCGACTGTGATCTCGAGGTCCTAGGTTCGATTCCCAGGTCGAACAAAAAGTAGGTAACCTATATTGCGAATTTTTCGAACATAGCTCGAGATTGTGATCACTAATCCACATGAGGCAAGAGTGTTTAAACATAAATCCATAACAGTACCTAGCGATAACTAGATTTATAATATGATAGAGATCTTTGCCTTACAGTGGGACAGTATATAGAGTGACACTTTTTTACTTCACTTTATTTTATAGGTCGCAATATTTTGATAACCTACCTGTTGTATTTTCATAGCCCGTTGTGTGTCGTCAGTAACATTCTGACTTCCTTGTAAATATATTAAACTATGTATATAGGTACTACAGTCAAGCTCAAATCCATATAACCCTGATCCCATAATCTTCTTTCTCGCAAAATTTGTCGACTACAAGGTGAATTTATACACGGCCGCGACCACATAATCGGAAAACGATTTACGGCGACTACGTGTGTACCGCCCTTACGACCGGATCCATCAAACGAAAATGATCTTTACCACCAAACGTTACGTTGCACTGTCCGATAACCGCAGGATCTGTAACATAAATTTTGTTTTTATATACAATTTTTACGGACGCGTATTTTGGCCAAAAATGGGCACACGTAATTCATATAAACGGGCAATAAATGTCAAAGTTCTCCTTAAAACTATCTGTTTTTTTCGTATCTCGAGAGGCGGTCGATAGAGATAATTGAATCTAGGGGAACAATTATTTGGCCTTAACGTCCAAAGTTGTGCAAGAGGCCGAAGTGTGTGGTATCATTTAGTTAGGAGTATCAAAACAACTCTGTTCATATTTTATTTCTGTTTTGAAATTTTCTCGTAAAGAAGCTGGCCTTTATGCGGTATCAAGTTTAGTGATGATGATGATCCAGACTAGATATCAGATTAACCTTGGGAGAGCCACTCTTTAGCATGAATGGGCCGACTCGACCAGAGTGATACAACGGTCTCACAGTAGACTAGCGAGAGGTAAACCCTTGCGCTGGGTATCGCCGAGTGAGTGAGGGTACCGCAGGCCTATCTAGAGGGAAGTAGGGTAAAAGTTGGCAGCGCATTGTGACTCTACTGGTGTTGCAGGTATCTCTGGGCGGCGGCAATCACTTACCATCAGGTGATCCCTCTGCTCGTCTGCCACATAAAACACATATACTAAGCACCAAAAACCCAACGTTGCACTTTGAACACATTGTACATACTTCAAATCCTTGTAAAGTACAAGTATAAATAATGTGTTAACAGCACACAAGAACACATAAAAAGTATTTACTACATTGCATTTAACTTCATTTGAACGCAAACAATTAAAATTGCATTTTTATTTCCCGTGTTAATCATGTCGTCATCGAAGGTGCTGATTTAATAGTATACCATTGTTTTCACTGCAGTAGTGATGGATTTCATTAATGGAAAGTAACTCGAGTTACAGATTGGTGACCACAAACCTGAACATAAAAATTCGAAACATACCTTTGCTCGACCAGTGAATCAAACTCAGGACCTTAGATCACGGCCCAGTATCTAAACGGAAATCATGCTTATTAATAAAAAAATCGAGAAATATTAGGTAATAATTCACGAAATTAGATTACTGAACTACTTATCGAAAATTCGAAACCCTTGTTAGGTAAGTCTTATACTTGGCCAGTTACTGCTCTATACTATTTATAGAGTACGTTACGTAGCATACAGCAGCCACACATCAAAGAATACAAAACTGCCAAATCTCTTCAATCGACTCTCATCTTACTGTCATATACATTAAGTTATCAACTGAGGAAATTTAACAGGTTGTGGTAATATGTGGCTGACTGTACACCGAAAAAGCCAAATGCTTGCGCGGTTCAATCGCTGCCAAGCGCCATCCAAAGGTTCAGATTGAACTAATGTCGTAAACGAGCTACTAGTTATAATATATTTACCTCAGCTTAGTCACTCGAGTGAGACTCGCTCGTCACCTCACTAGACTGCAGTGTAACTATTTAACTGGGCAACCACTTTGCCTTATCACAGTAAACGACTTCATAACTCGTGGTAACTTGAAACGTTCTTATCGGTCACGTAAAGCTAGTGTTTGATTGAATTAAGTTTATGTTGGTTAAAGAGTTCTTTATGCAGTAGGAAGTATAGGATTTATTACGGCAATAACACTTGTGTATCATTTTATTTCTGGCTTCCGTCCTACCAAGGTACTGAGAGAGAAGAAATTGAAAATAAAAATTACTTATTGACTTAAATAAAAATCAAACGCATTAAGCATATACCTAAACATCCAGGGTAGCAATTGTCTTGCACTCGACATTGAAGTCGAATTAGAAATCTGTATGGACAAATGTATGAAATCTCTAAATTCGACTTCAATGTCGAGTACCTACACGAGAATTGCCCCCCCAGTATCTCCTGTTATGCTTAAAAAACAGTTGAAAAAGATTAACTTGGCTGAAGTCTGGCAGGAAGGTGATAAAGGATCGACCTAGATGGAGGCTTGTATTATCAGAGGCCAAGTTTGACTTTTGGGTCACTGCGCTAGCCTAGTTAGTTATCATTTTATCAAGATTTTGAAAACAACTTTTGCTAAGTCCATAAAATTCGGGTGGACACGAGCGAGTGTTTGAGTGTGAGAAGTGAGAAGTAGAGCTGTGCTGGACACCTGGAAAGGCGCAAGGATGATAGGTGGACTGGAGCTCACCGAATGGCAGCCAAGATAGGACGAAGTCCTGCCCATTTATTGCACAAAATCCAAAACAAAATTGATTATATTTTGCGTCAAGTTGTTTATGTACGTTTCAAAGTCCACCTTTTACCACCAGATGATTTTCCTGCTCGTTTCCTATTATAATATCATAAAACATTTAACACTTGTTAATAAGGCTAGAAATTGAGTATAAAGATCAAATATTAAAAAATAACTAGATCAATTAGTTTTTAGAGGAGCAAACAATATGTTCTGGAGTGGAGACCGCGTCTTGGTAAACGCAGTGTAGAACGACCTCAGGCCAGACGGAGTGACGATCTGCGCAAGAGGGCTGGCTGGAGCTGGTTGCGAGTAGCCGAAGATCGATCAAAGTGGCGAGCATTTGGAGAGGCCTATGTCCAGTAGTGGACTGCAACAGGCTGATGATGATGATGATGATGAAACAATATAATTCCGCAATTTAAGTAGTAGGACGATCTAAACGTGGATCGCCTTATTAAAGTTATGTACTCGTACATGTTAACACATTTCAAAAATGTACCGCTACATCTCGCAATCACTTCCTAATGATTTTCTTTTTAGGTCTTTCCAAAGTCGTAGATCAAAAGTCACTAAAAATAAGTAATAAAGATACAAGCCCGCGTAGGAATGATTTAAAACCGTTATAGTAATATTAAAGCTTTATTTTATTTAAAATAGAGCACACCAACGCAGTGTTACAACAAAACTGAATGTAATATACAAAGTATGATGTATTTGATGGTATGTACCGCGTATGGCGTGGGTGATTTCTACTGGGAGTTCCACAGTGTAATGGTCAAATTAGACCTAACAATTACCCTTAAAGAAAAAATAATTTAAATTATACCTTCTTAAAATCACACTCAAATAAAAATATTTTTTCATTATTATGATAAAGCGGGAATATCTCATTATTCATTTGACAAGGGAATATAATATCAAGTAAATAGTTCACGGTTTCTTACTTTTAGAGCCAGTTATACTACATGAGAGGTACATCAATAAAACAAAAGCTGGATTCAATAAAACATGTAAGACAATTTACATTTTTTAGGGTTCCGTAGCCAAATGGCAAAAACGGAACCCTTATAGTTTCGTCATGTCCGTCTGTCCGTCTGTCCGTCTGTCCGTCTGTCCGTCTGTCACAGCCGATTTACTCGGAAACTATAAGTACTACAGTGATGAAATTTGATGGGAATATGTGTTGTATGAACCGCTACAAAAATATGACACTAAATAGTAAAAAAAAGAATTGGGGGTGGGGCCCCCCATACATGTAACTGAGGGATGAAATTTTTTTTTTCGATGTACATACCCGTGTGGGGTATCAATGGAAAGGTCTTTTAAAATGATATAAAGTTTTCTAAAAAACATTTTTCTTAAAGTGAACGGTTTTTGAGATATCAGCTCTCAAAGTCGTAAAAAGTATGTCCCCCCCCCTCTATTTTATAACTACGGGGTATAAATTCTAAAAAAAATAGAGGTGATGCATGCTAATTAACTCTTTCAACGATTTTTGGTTTGATCAAAGTATCTCTTATAGTTTTTGAGATAGGTTGATTTAACTGTAATTTTGGTTAAGTTATTGTGCTTACACTGAAAACGATGGCTGAACCTTATAAGATAGATCAAAAAATATACTACAGTATTGTACACCTTTAAAATTATATTTGCTGCTACGGAACCCTTTGTGCGCGAGCCCGACTCGCACTTGGCCGGTTTTTTTGCGTGACACATCACGTGAAAAGAATTCACGATTATATCGAGCCAGCCTGTTTAACACAGTGCTATTACGTAATTTGACCTACAAAGTACGGGACTTTGTGATTCCATAGGGACAACAACATAGAAAGGACTATATACCTCGCCGTGACACAAATTGTTTTCTTGCGAGCGACAAGTAAAAAATGCAGCGCGTTCTTTTGTGGCTAGGCGGTACCCTAATTCAAAGATTTGAATCGTTAGATGTTCCCGACACCAATTTAACTGTGGGAGAGCCACACTTCGGCATGAATGGGCCGGCTCGACCGGAGTGATACTACTGCCTCATAGAAAACCACCAGCAGCCCCTGTGCAGTGTTTCGCCGAGTAAGTGAGGGTACCGAGGCCCAACCGGGGGGGAGGGGATTAAAGGTGGCAGCGCACTTGTAACTCCACTGGTGTTGCAAATGTCCATCAGGTGATCCGCCTGCTCGTCTGCTACCTGTACCATAAAAAAGTGACACCTAAAAACGAGGCAATTGTGCTAACTCCGTACTGGAAAAACTACCACAAAATATGGAATTACCTACTACTGAGGAAATCTTTAATTAAACCACAATGTAGCTTATCTAATTAGGTACTCGAATATAGACACAATGTTAAGCGCACGTCATATAGAATCAAAAAAACATAATGCATGCGCGAGATAAAATAGTACAACCCCATCTGTTCCCCAATTTCGTGACTATTATTATAGCGGACCTATGGTTTCTAGTCATTTTGAGAGTAGCGTTTTAAACAATTCCAATGAGCTAATACAGCATGATGACATGAGAGGCACGGCGGCCCCAATCTTATAGCGTGGGCGGACGGGATGGTTTCTCTTGCGTATCTTTTAAAGGCGGACATACACCCGTGTCATGTGATACATTGTCACAGCTAATTAGGGTAACACGTGACGAGTCACAGGTATCATTTTCTTTCGTATTAGTGGTTAATTATTTCACCGTGTGGGTGTTGTGATTGGAAATTATTGTTGTATGTACATATGTTCGAGAAGTGTCGACATGTGATTGATATTTACAACTGTTATTATACACGTGATGAGGTCACATGTGTTAGCAGTTTGTAAGGCGTATTAAACTATAATATTGAAATTACGTAGTGTGGGTGTAAGGGTAGGAAGGAGTTTGATGTTTATTTCTGACTTGGGAATAATATTCAATTACGGTTTATTTGATAGAACTAGACAGAAATAATTTAGTTAAAATTCGAAGTAGGTCTTTGATAGTATGTATTTGTAAGACATCATTTCCCGTTGCGTTTCGAACTTTTGATATACGTGTGCTTTGGAAATGCTACCGTCCATCTATAGTAATTACTGTTTTGTTTCTTGACGTTAAACGATTGCTTATCATCAGCAAAGCCACACGCTTGTTTGCCTCTAAGGTAGCATTAAAAAGACTGTCTATTCGGAGATTGGGGTTAAAAATCCCGGGTTTCTAAAGTAGATATTGCTGGTTTATCCAAAAAATAATACAGATGAATCGAATACAAACCTAAATCTTATCATGATGGTAGAATAATAAAAGTTATTTAAAACGCTGTTTTTTGAATTTCCGATGTTTGCGATGTACCTAACTCGGGTTGGATAGGGATTCCTTTATAAACAACTAGTGGCCCTTACTTCGTTTTGAAACATTTTTTGCTATTAGTTCCAATCTTTGCCAATAGATGGCGCTGGGTGTTTATTCTATCGCGCTAATGTTTTCTCGTTATGCTTTATAAAATTTATGCCTTGAGGATGTCTGTAGAAGCTGTTTCTTTATAAATTGTATAGATTTGAACGTAAGTGACCAAGTAAAGTATTAGACTATATACTTTCCCATTGCAGGGCAAAGGCCTCCATCACAGAAATCAAGACATCGCTACTAATAAGTAGCCAAGTAAATTTAAAAAATGATAATATAACTTTCGAAAAATAACATCACTAGAAACCGCATGCCATCAGCGATATCACGCACAAATTACGCGTCGTGTAAAGCCGGCTTTACGCATACCCGTATTTCGCAACGAGTTATTCTCGTATTCTGAATACGGAATAGAAAAAGGCAAGTCGAAGAAAAAAATTGCCCTTATAAGCTGCTTCCAGTCTTGCAATCAGTACGGATTGGATGGGGGTGCGTAAACAATGTTCGGGGAGATGAGAAAGAGTATGCTTGAGTGTTTCCCATTTAGACTTTTTTATATTTTCAAACCGTGGGAGAGCCACGCTTCGGTATGAGCGGGCCGGCTCGACCGGAATGATACTACGGCTTTACAGAAGAGCTTACGCTTGCGCTGTGTTTCGTCAAGTAAGAGAGGGTACAGACCCGATTGGGGGAAGGGGGTTAACGGTTGGCAGCACGGTTAACGGCAGGGATGCATTGTGAGCGTCAATGGAGATCGGATTATATTACTACATCTATTCCATAATATCATCCATAATATATTGACTGTCCGGATGGCGCATTTGGTAGTGACCCTGCCTCATGCGCCAAAGGTCGTGGGTTCGATCCCCACCCACGATTATGACAAACATTTGTGTGATGAACACTTGTGTTTGTTCAGTGTCTGGGTGTTATATATGTATTTAAGTATTGTATTTGTGATCCTCTGTTGTCGGATATCTGTGACACAAGTGCTTAAGCTACTTAGTACGGAGTCAGGTCAATGTATGAGATGTTGTGTGAATAATATGTTATTTTCTAAACACGTTCTTTACCTTATTGAGATAACTATCTATCTAGACACCACGATCGTTAACTTTTTCTCTTCACGTGTCAAAGATATTATCAATATGATACTTTCCTCGTAGAGAGTGTACTAGTTGGAGACTAATACCATTGACCGAGTATGGGCAAGTCATTTGCGGTAGAAATTGTCTGGTGTCTAGTATAAATCAATTTATCTTAAGATGCTGTAGAGAAATTAGTTTGATAATATACCTACAAGGTAGGTATATCACAGAAATTAATAATCGTGGGAGAGCCACGTTTTGGCATGAATGGGCCGGCTCCACCGGAATGATACCACAGCCTTAAAGAAGATCAACGTAAAACAGTGCCAGTGAGTGTGGGTACCGGAGTTCCAATAGTAGAGAAAGGGGATTAAATGTTGGCTGCGCACTTGTGACTCTACTCGTATTGCAATTGCAAGTGTCTATGGGCAGCGGTATTCACTTATCATCAGGTGATCCGTCTGCTCGTCTGCCACCTACTTTATGATAAAATTTACTTGTGAATGACAAGCGCCACTAGTCATCTAAATTGTATGTTGTTGATTTAAGTATCAGCCTATATATACTGTCCGACTGCAGGGCAAAGGTCTCCATCATAGAAATCATGTTATCACTACTATGATGGGATTAGGCTTAATCACCACGCTTGCCTAATGCGGATTGGTGATCACAAACCCGAGCTATGTTCGAAAAATTTGAAACATACTTTTGCGCGACCCAGGAATCGAACCCGGGACCCCGAGATCACGGCCCGGTACTTACACCACTAGACCAACGGGGCGTAGGGCGTTGTTGTTGATTAACTACTTCTTTAATTTACTACCTTAAATTAAATACACTAATTATTAGTTTCACCGTACAGTCACACACAGATAAGCTCTAAGACGCCACGGGTACACTCACTTCACGATTATGACATTATAGCCTGTTAGGGTTGCGACAGTGTATCCAACCCATAAAAAACAACATTAGGTGCTTGATCTGTGATCGCTTATTGTCCATCATGAACAAGTCATATCGGCTGATGCAATGTATATTTTTTAAATTAACACACGGTAATTCCATAAAGTGAAGTGGCAGTGGGCTGGTCACATTAGCCGCAGAACTGACAACCGTTGGAGCCATAAGGTCCTTGAGTGGAGACCGCGACTCGGCAAACGTAGTGTTGGACGCCCTGCTACAAGATGGGATGACGACATTCGAAGGCTGGCTGGAGTGGGCTGGATGAGAGTGGCCGAAAATCGGGAGCGGTGGCGTGCATTAGGGGAGACCTATGTCCAGCAGTGGACGAACGTGGGTTGCTGATGATGATGATGATGAATTCCATAAAAATATAACACATATTCATACAAGTAATGAGGATCTAGTGTAGTAAAGTCCAGCTGTATAAGCTAAGTGTAGTAAAGGTTGGTAGCGCACTTGTAACTCCACTGGTGTTGCAGGTTTCCATGGGCGGCGGCAATTGCTAACCATCAAACGATCCGCCTGCTCGTCTGCTACCTATCACATGAAAAAAGTCTACCTTATATTATAATTTAGTGAATTCATCACACGAGAAAAACGGAGTCTCATTTTGCAAATAAATATTCTTTGAGGTGGCATCCCTACGTCGGCATAACGTTCACAAATCGAAACAAATGGAGCGAAGACAGTTCGAAGCTGTCAAACTGTTATTGACAGTTGGACACTATCGACGTCGTCAATCTTGCTCGATTTGGGGAAGTCGAGAGCATGGCTGATCCGTTTGGGGCGTTAATATGGTAGGTAGGTAAATAGTACTTTTACAAAATAAGATGTTTTATTTTGTAAAATATAAAATCTAGGTTCAAAATGCCATTGGTGGCAAACCAGCGCATGGATCACCTGATGGTAAGCGATTGCCACCGCCCATAAACACCAGTGGAGTCACAAGTGCGCTGCCAACCTTTTACCCGCTTTCCCCCTATTGGTGGGTACCCTCACTCACTAGAAGAAATATAGCGAAGGCGCTACTTCACGCCGGTCTTCTGTGAGGTCGTGGTATTACTCCGGCTTTACACTCACATACATCTATGCCGAAGCGTGGCTCTCCCACGGTTACAATTTCACTGCTTTCATTTAAATGCTTTAAAAGAAAGAAATCAAAATTTTCCTTAAAAAAATTAACTATTTACATAAAATTTCATACACAACTTACATACTCAATCTCATTTTACCATATTATGAAAAAATAAATAATTTTGGTAGCACAGCTTCAGAAAACAATTTTACGCTGTCATTCATATTAAACTGGGAACCAAATCCGTCCCTACGTGTAGCTTAAGCTTAAATTTATTTTTAAAAATACGTGACTAAGCCGGTAGTTTTCTACAAATAGGTTTTATCCTAAAGATATTAAGTTTCATTAAAATAAGTGTTCAAACGCATAGCGGTAGAATGCGAGTCGTTTCCGGAGATGACAAAAACTGGCCTCGTCTGACCAAAACTGATATTGGTATGACTTGGTGTCGGTTTAACGGTGTTGTTTTTGAACTGGTATTTTATTTTATTAGAATCAGTGAGGTTGTAGTTTCTGTATCCTAAGATAAAATATTATAGGGTTAATCTAAGCTCGATGTTGACGATGATGATGAAAGATTTGAGAATTTGGATGAGGATAGAGCGGGAATGACGGAAACTGAAGAAGACCCAAACAGCACAAACATATATTAATACTATGAGCAGAGAATAATAAAGGAAAAGAAAGCATGGTTACAAGTTTAGTCACCACTTAAGAAACAACTGGAGGTATCACAGGTATTTTTTACTTAATTATCTTTTATCTTCTTCCATACTATTTATAAAGAGATAACTTTTATAGACAACGACAAGGCTTATAGGTAAACCGAGAACACGAAACGCTTGCGCGATATAATTGAGCACAGCGCCATCTATTGGTTCGTTTCTGAATTACGGTCCCGAAGCGAAGTGAGGGCGGGCCTCTAGTTTACTTATAAAGAACACTGAAACAATTTAAATTATACAGATTGCCAAAGGGGTGGTAATGTTATAAGGTTATGGTTAGCGGTGGTGGTCAGCGGTGTTCGCCAACATTCAGGTTAAGTAAAGCCTGGTTTGATATTGATGATGTTAATGAACTAATTTTTTTGTCGTTTTAGTCCCGAAGCCCTCAAATCCAATATAACACGAACGAAGTCCCATTAGCATGTAAAATCATCAAAAAAAATCAGATGTTCCATACAAAAAAAAGTATTCAATATGTATGGAATAGAATTAGAAGAAAAATGTATCTGCTATCTACAACAACAAGCATAAAAGCGATGGCAAAACTTTCAAGGTCTGACAAAGTCTCCAAAACAATAAATTGAACATTATGCAGCTATTTCCTAACACGAACACAACGACATCATCCAAAAAATACCTTAAACAAACTAGTTCCGGTTGTTTTATCACTGTCGTACAGTATAAAAATTGCCGTAAAGAAATAAGTGGAGATAAATAGATATTCTTTAGTACAGTTATGAGTTAGGTAAAACAACAAAAATAGAAGAACAAGGTGACAATATCGCTCATAAAAATTCTTTAAGACTCCTTTGGGTAAAAGAGAAAGTGTTATAAGTGTTTATTTATAATTTGGATAAAATTATTCAAAAATATAATTATGATGGTATGGAATAAAAACTGCAAGTAAATTTTGTGTTCTTAAACTAATGAAATGTCCACAAAAATCTAGGCATTAACTACGATTGGACATAATAATATGTTTAAATCATGGTTCAGAAAAACAAAAACTAAAATTATTCAATGAAATGTTAATTTTAATCTCACAATCGTCAAAACTTGCCCTAATATATTTGTGGTACGGTATTTAACACAACAATCGAATATAATGATTTCTTAATTAATTCTACAGTGCACCTCTGAAGTGTATATGGATGAATACACTTCAGAAGTGCTTCACTGTAATTTTATTCCTTACCGTACTTCCACACTGACTCAGCCTACCAGACATAGCTTACAAGGGGGTGTTACAAAAATAGCTCGTGGCAGTCAAATGCAACCAATTTTAGCCAGTCGCGTGTTACGGCCGTCGGACGACCAGCATTGTTCACTGCAAATTGACTCCGTTTTACTGTGATATAGTTTTTCTGTGCCTTTTTAATTAAGTTTAAGGTAGGTGGGTGTGGTTTTATGAAAGGAATATAGCGTGATTGGCGTACTTGTAAAGTTTTGGTGCATTCGTATTTGTAGAGTGCTTTTCAAATTTTATTACGGACTAGCGGCCGCCCGCGACTTCGTCCGCGTGGAAAAGTTTTTACCCCCCTTTTAACCCCTTACAACCCCCTTTTTCGCAATAAAAAGTAGCCTATGTTCTTTCTCAGGGTCTAGATCATCTGTATACCAAATTTCATTTAAATCCGTTCAGTAGTTTTGGCGTGAAAGAGTAACAGACAGACAGACAGACAGACAATAAATTATTAAAACGGGAATTAACGCGACGTTTATTTTTAAGTACATTGTAAGTACTTACTGCAACTACTGTACTGTACTTACAATGTACTTAAAAATAAACGTCGCGTTAATTCCCGTTTTAATAATTTATAGTTACAATGCAACGCGAAAATCTAAAAAACTAGACAGACAGACAGACAGACAGACAGAGTTACTTTCGCATTTATAATATTAGTTAGGATATAAAAAGTTAACAAAACTTTTGGTTAAATATTAACATTCAAAGGACTAGTTTTTTGTTACTTTTTATATTTTGAATACATTCAAAATATGTAAAGTGTATGGATATTTTTAAAATTTTTGGGCTTACGTAATTAAACCAATTTTTACCTATTTTTATTTTTAGATTAATAAGTGAAATATTAAGGGGTCTAAATAATATAACTCAATGTAAAGTTTGTGTTAAAAATACTTATTATTTTTCATCAAAATATATGACCCAAGTCCTTTGCATATTTAAAAGAAACATTTAAATTAGGTATTGTTTTTAACGAACAATATTTCCTTATAATCATCTATATATAGCATTATGTTCTCTATACGGGGTGTATATGTGAACATTTACATCTATTTAACCACGTGTTCTATTAACCATTTTGAACAAAATTATTTTGTTTAACATCTTTCCGAAATTCATCGATTCCTCACACAAAATAATAACCAAGTCACATAAGTAAAGATAACATACGTACTTATGCGAATTTTCAAAAGTCAAAAGTCATAGAATATACCTAATGATGATCAGAATGGTTGGCAGAACACGTGGTTAAAATAATATAAAATGTTCACATTATACACTTTGTCTTTCTATGCTATAAAGAATATCTATCTACTTTTTAATTTTATTAATTAACATGGACCTTCTTTGAAGATGCTCCACAAAAATCGAAGTCATTATCAAATATTTTATATTTCCTCCAAATAATTAAAGCACTAATTATAGATAACCGCTCTCTCACAGGTTCAATAGCCGTATAAACTATTTTATCAATAAGTTTAATACTATTCAATTAGCTGGGCATGTGGTAGCACTTAGCTGCATAAGCCGAAAGGTTAATGTTTCGAGATAACTATGGTGTTTTATTTAACTTTTGATAACAAATTAAATAGTTAGTGCGGACGGTTCTATAGTTATAAGCGCCTTCCGAATTTTTCTTCTTCTAAGTCGGTATCACTCTTGACAGAGTGGTCGTGGTCATCACATCAGGCATTGGTGGCAAGTTTTACAAGTCACTTGCTGCTTTTATTTGCTTGAAATAAGTTAGTTCAAAACAACTCACACTAGCGTTTTTACCGTGGGCCACGATTCGGCATGAATGGGCCGGCTGGACCGGAGTAATACCACGGTCTGAAAACCGGCGTTAAGCAATGCCTGTGTAGTTTGTCGTGTCATGTGTGAGAGAAGGTATCGGAGGCCCAATTGGGAGGAAGGGGGGTCAAAGATTGGTAGCGCACTTGTGACTCTACTGGTATTGCCGTCGCCCATAGACACCCGTAACATCAGTGGAGTCACAAGCACAACACCAGTAGAATCACCAGTGCGCTGCCAATCTTTAACCCCCTTTCACCCAAAATTGGACCTCCGGTACCCTCACTCTACGAAGCACAGCGCATGAGTAAAAGTTTTTGTAACATTCCTATGCTGACGATGCAATATAATGGTTACCTTTCTGTTGCCGCTACTGTACCTGCTAACATTCCTATGCTGACGATACAATAGGTATACCTTTTTGTTGCCGCTACTGTACCTGCCTAGAAAATCATATTTTCTTACAAACCTCATTATAACTAATCCCATACCATTAGTTCTCGTACAATAAATGAATGGCTATTACATCGTCTTTGGTTACTCCGTTTGCGTTATTAGGGTTTTAAATTTAGTAAAACCTGATTTTAATGTGCTATAGTTAAGTTAAGATCAAATTTTGACTGTTAATTTTAATACAACCGATTTCGTATAGTGTTTTAAATTGGGTTTTGGGTAAGAGATCGTAAAAATAATGTTTTTCGTTTGATTTTGATGTTGAGTCGTAAAGATTTTATAGTTAATAAAATTGTTTTGTCGCCATTAATAGATTTTATTATATTGCTTAGTTATAAAATATCCTTTACATTTTAATAACTTAGTTGCTGGACTACAAAATGGTTATATGGGTGGCTATTTTAATTATTCATAAATGTAATAATTTGTGAACATAAAAGTTGTTCTTTATTCTCATAATTGTGATTCGTCGTGTGTGTTATAAAAATAAAAAAAAACACACCATGCTTTTTAAACGTCTTACTTGCTTCTCGGGGGCACTATAATGATGAAAAGATATAGGGTTTAGTTTGGGATTTAATTGTGGGAGAGCCACGCTTCGGCATGAACGGGCCGGCTCGACCGGAGTGATACCACTGCCTCACAGAAAACCGGCGTGAAGCAGCCCCTGTGCTGTGTTTCGCCGAGTGAGTGAGGGTACCGGAGGCCCACCCGGGGTGGGGAAGGGGATTAAAGGTTGGCAGCGCACGTGTAACTCCACTGGTGTTGCAAGTGTCCATGGGCGGCGGCAATTGCTTACCATCAGGTGATCCGCCTGCTCGTTTGCTATCTATCACATAAAAAAAGGGTCTCATCACAAAAAAAAAAACTTAACTTGCCATACAAAAGTTAATCAGCTGATTGGTCGATATGGGAAGCCATTTTAACTCCCCGTTGCATTTGTGTAGTGGTTTAAGTACTGTGCCAAGATCTTAGGGCCCCATTGAGCAAAAGTATGTTTCGAATTTTTTGAACATAGCTCGGGTTTGTGATCGCCAAGCCGCCTCAGGCAAGCGAGCTGATTAAGCCTAATCCCATCATAGTAGCGATGACTTGAGTGGCACAATATATTATAGGCTGAGACTTTACTTTTATAACTTTTTGCATCTTAATAACAACTTTTATAAAGAGCGCAAAATTCGATTCAAGCATAAAAACTTTTCAACGTAACCGAGTGTTTCTATAACAAGAAAAAACAGTAAAGTTGGCGCAACCAGTCAAAAATACCTCAATAAGAATAAACATCGTTTTTTATGCTGCAAGTAACATGACTGCGACTGAAACAAACTTGCATTTTTATTGCATCAGAAACGTTGTGAAAGTACTATGTATTTATAATGCAGACTTTGAAGTTTCATATTTTATGAAACTGAAACTTTTTAAACTTTGAATTGTAGGTAACCGAAGCTATGATTATTTTGTGTTAATTATAACATTCTAAGGGCCTGCTGCACAATCTTTCTTCTATATCTATCTTCTATTTATCTATACTATTTATAAAGAGATAACTTCTATAGACAACGACAAGGTTTATAGGTAAACCGAAAACACGAAACGTTTGCGCGATGTAATAGGACACAGCGCCATCTATTGGTTAGTTTCTGAATTACTGTCCCGAACAGAAGTGAGGGCGGGCCACTAGTGTGAATATAAAGCGCACATAGATAAATAGTCATGCAAGACAAATTATTTTGAGGATAAAGTTGCGATTTCTATCTGTCAAAAGCTGGAGGTCTATTACATCGCGCAATTGCCTTTTCGGGTTGTGAATAAGTCTTGTAATTTGTCCATAGAAGTTGTATCTTTATAAATAGTATCGAAGACAAAGACTTAAGGGGCTTTACGAATGAAACTAGCGCAACCAACCTATTTGTCACTGATTGTGGCGAAAATATGATATTTTTTAAGAAAGAAAACGTTACAGTTTTAGATAAAGGTAAATTGAATTTTTCAAGATGCAATACAATATATAAAATGCGACAAGTAACAATAATGTCAATTATTGCTAAAAGTGGCCGTTTTTAGCAATAATTAACATTATTGTTACTTGTCCCGTGTTAGAAATATTGTATTGCATCTTGAAAAATTCAATGTACTAAGTCTGTAAACAGTACAGATTTTCTTCAAAAACATCATATTTTCGCCACAATCTATGCAAATAGGTTGGCGGCGCTAGTTTCATTCGTGTAGCCCCTTAAGATAGTAATAGTTTAGAAATGATGCTGTCACTTTCATATATTTAAGTCCTACCTAAGTGACAGTTCTTTTCTTATATCTGATACATGTCAGAGACACACAAGTACTATTTTTACACCAAACTTCGGGGGCGTAACTTGACTTGACGCCGTCTGTACACATGTAAAACAGAACAGATTGGTGCTATTGAAAGTTTCTTCCTTTACCAAAATGTTTGCTCAAATTGTCGAATTACGATATATTTATTTACAGGTTAAGACCTGCAAGTTACCAAATCGTTAACAATACTAACAAGTCCATTTCTGCATGAAAGCAATACAACCGAAAATTCAAAACACTAGCGCGATTTAATCGACGCGCAGTGCCCTCTATTAGTAGATATAAGAACTATCGTCCCGAAACGAAGTGAGGGCGGGTTAATAATATTTTACTTAACTTTTATTTTTACCGTCGTCCCATCGATTTATATTCATTTTAAAATTTTGTAGTTCATGTTGCCAAGCCAGCATAAGTTTGAAACTATATTTAAACTTTTCTAGATTTAATGCAGTTCGTAAATGAATTTTACTGTATTCTAGTGCATTATTTTATAGTTTGCAATGGCTTCGCCTGTTATTTCTTCGGTGCGAAACTGCTTTATGGTAATATAGTGCAAATTTTAGTACCATTGTTTGCCGATTCAGTTTGTGATCAAAAAACTGAATAAAAAATTTGTGAAATAGTTAAAATACACACATTGCTGTGTTTTGTGGAGTCCACCGATTCATATTAATGAGAAAATGTATTGGGTTCTGCTGCTAAACAAATATTTTATTCAGTAATTAAAATAACTTTAAAACCACCACTTTATGTATCGTACTAGTGGCCCACCCTCACTTCGCTTTGGGACCGTATCAGAAATGAACTAATAGATGGTGCTATGTCAAATTACATCGCGCAAGCGTTTCGTGTTTTCGGTTTACCTATAAGCCTTGTCGTTGTCTATAGAAGTTATCTCTGTATAAATAGTATAGAACAAGATATTCGTATCTAATGCATCTGCCATTTTAGCAATTAAATTTTCAAAGAGTGTGACGATTATTAATTATTACTTACCAACCCCTAAAAACCATAATGTCGGGTTATTCATAAATTATAAGGTTAAAAATTTGGTGGAATCTCTTTTGCCTTCAGTTATTTACCGCGGGAGAGCCACGTTCCGGCATTAATGGGCCGGCTGGATCGAAGTGATACCACGGCCCCACAAAAGACTAGCTTGAATCAACGCCTGCGCTGTGTTTCGTCGAGTATCAACTAATTATGTAAACTAATAGATGTAATAAAGATATTGAGTATTGAATATTGAGTGAGAGTTCCGATTGGAACGAAAGACAGTTACAATGTTAGCAGCGACTTAAGATACCACTGGTGTTGCGGATGTCTATGAGCGGCGGCAATCACTTAACATCATGTTATCCGTCTGTTCGTATAGGTACCTATCACATAAAAGTAAAGTCTAGTTGAGGGTTATAATATAGTGATCCTAGTTAGTTTCCTCTTTAAAAATTACCAAAATGTCTTCCCCCATTAATCTCTCATCTCTCCTTGTTTCAGATCGCGAAAGAAAATAAATCACCGTGCCGACACACGAATCATCATTTTAAAAAGCGCCCAAAATAGACATGGCGCTTAAATACGATGCTGTCCCTAAAATAGCCACCGTCCTCTCTTTGGCCGGGGGAAGTTGAACTTCCGCTCAAGATGTGAAATCTGTATAAGGGACGGATATCCTTATGTTAAGAATAAACCTTAGTCTTCTGTAAGCCGTGGACGATGTGGGACTCAAAATTCAGACTTAGAGTGACGAGTCGCGGGGTCAAGCCACTGTTTCTGTTGTTGCGGACTCGTGTGTTGTGTGTGTGTGTTGTGTTGTTTGTTGTTGAGTGTGGTGGTTATCAAGAGCAGAAGTTTGCTATGGAGCCGCAGGATCAGGTAAATATATTTTTGATTGATAATTTTATGTTAAATCAGGCGTAAGTTAGACAAGAAACATATTTTGAAAATTAAAATTACATACCCTATCTATGTCTAAAAAAATTAAATGAACCTATCATTTAATTTTTTTAGACATAGACCGCCATCAAAATATAGATTTAAAAGAATCTAAATCCGTAGATCTATGCCTGATAATTAAAATATCTGAACTTTCCCCACTGAAAAAATATTGCTTTAAAAATTAGTAAAAGAGTATATAGCTTTTTAAGTTTTTTGCATTGGATTATAACTATTTACGGCGTTTATTGTTAAGTATATTGTATTTTAATGTACGTTAAACAGTAAGTACAATACAATACAATGTACTTCTTAATAAGCGCCCTGTTGGTCTAGTGGTATAAGTACCGGGCCGTGATCTCGGGGTCCCGGGTTCGATTCCCGGGTCGAGCAAAAGTATGTTTCGAATTTTTCGAACATAGCTCGGGTTTGTGATCACTAATCCGCATTAGGCAAGCGTAGTGATTAAGCCTAATCCCATCATAGTAGCGATGACTTGATTTCTATGATGGAGGCCTTTGCCCTGCAGTGGGACAGTATATAGGCTGATACTTTACTTTTAATAAACGTCGCGTTAAATCCCGTTTTAGTATTTTACAGCAAAAAAAGTATGGTTTTATAGACATGGTTTAATTTTGATTGATTTGACTCACTAATAAACTAAAAATTTAAATGACATTGGCGTAATTACCCTCTTACAAAGATGAGAATATTAGGCCGTTTAAAAGAACAGAAAAGTTAAGAACTTAATTTTATACTTTACCAACAATTTCTTTCTCAGTTTTGATCGACCTTCAATTATAATTTGTAGTAAATTAACGTAAAGTTACCCTTTGAAACAAACCAACGGCTTTCTCCTAATTTAGTTTTGATATTGCAGATAACTATTTAGAACTTAGTTTAGTTTTAGTTTGTAGTGTTGCCGTGAAAACGAATTTTGTGTTAGGTATCGTTTGTTAGTATATATTGATAAAATCTATCTATACTGTTATAGACCAACGCCCCGTTGGTCTAGTGGTTTAAATACCGGGCCGTGATCTCGGTATCCTAGGTTCGATTTCCGGCTCGAGCAAAAAGTATGTTTCGAATTTTTCATAAAACATAGTTCGGGTTTGTGATCAATCCGCATTAGGCAAGCGTAGTGATTAAGCCTAATCCCATCATAGTAGCGATGACTTAATTTCTACGGAAGCCTTTTCCCTGCAGTGGGACAGTATAGGTATAGGCTAATACTTTACTTAACTTGTTTTTTACTTTGATTCTGATTTCGGAAGCTAATCGATTCAAAGAATACCGCTGTAGTGAAATCTCAATGAGAATGACTTATAAGTAATTACTCTCTCTCCCTCGACTCTACTGGTGTTGCAGGTCTGGTCTGTGGGCGGCGGCAATCGCATACCATCAGGTGATCCGTCTGCTCGTCTGCCACCTAATGAAATGAAAGCAATTAATATTATGACTATGACTATGACCTATCACATGCAAAAAAAATGATAAAGGAAGGCAAACGAGCAAGCAGGTCACCTGATGGTAAGTGAACACTGCTCTTTACACTGTGTAATCTGTGTCTTCATCTTCTCCAGACGGCGGTGGTAGGATCAAGAGTAACGTTGCCCTGTCGGGTGGAGAACAAGGCAGGGCAGCTGCAGTGGACAAAAGATGACTTCGGTCTGGGATTACACAGGGAACTGAGTGGGTACGACCGGTATAAGATGATTGGGAGCGACGAAGAAGGTAAGAGTAATGAATTTTCACTCGTTTTTAAGATATATCTATACTATTTATAAAAATATAACTTCTATAGACGACGACAAGGCTTATAGGTAAACCGAAAACACGAAACGCTTGCACGATGTAATTTAGCACAGCGCCATCTATTAGTTCATTTCTGAATTACGGTCCCGAAGCGAAGTGAGGGCGGGCCACTAGTAAAGAGATAAAGATAAATTGAGACAACATCACATACATTGTCCTGGCCCCAAACTAAGGTTTTCCCATGTGCTATGGAAACCAGAAAAAACGAAGGCACTACAAACACCCAGACCCAACACCAATATCTGTTTCATCAACAAACATTTGTGTTGGTGCGGGAATCGAACCCGCGACCCTTACGTCTCAACCGGCGCTCAAACCATTGCGCTAAACGGGTCGTCAAACCTAACAAAAGTATATTTATATGGCTTAGTTGTTTCTTTGATGGTCTCGTTAGCGCAGTGGCTAAGGTGTTCGCCCAAGGCGTGAAAGACACCGGGTTCGATTCCCGGTCAAGTCAATTTAGGAAACTACACTTTCTAAGTTTTCTTGGGTCTGGGTGTTCTGGGTCGACTCCCCAGTTCATTATCATCATCTGGTACTCATAGTACAGGGGTTGCCCTAGTTTGGGGCCAGGACTGGTGTAATTATCTGACCCACCACCAGTGCGTCTTTACCGACGCTACCTACTTAACGGGTCATAATCTACCATTAGACCGGAGTGATACCACTGCCTCACAGAAAACCGGCGTGAAGCAGCTCCTGTGCTGTGTTTCGCCGAGTGAGTGAGGGTACCGGAGGCCCATCGGGGGGAAGGGGATAAAAGGTTAGCAGCGCACTTATGACTCCACTGGTGTTGCATGTGTCCATGGGCGGCGGCAATTGCTTACCTTCAGGTGATCCGCCTGCTCGTCTGCTACCTATCACATAAAAAAAAAATGTATATATAAATACTTCGCATTATGCCATATCCAAACAAACGTCGAACAATCGTAAAACTCAGTCAGGTTTTTGCTCAAGACAATAAAAAAAATTAAAATCTTAGTAAAATGCTTACTGAGCTTATTATGCCCGGGAAAGGAGAAAACGATGAGATGAAGAAATGCTATAGAAGGGAAAATTGGACAAGTCCGTGTTGGATGGTCCTTAAGGTTCCGTAGGGAATATATTTTTCATCTTGTTGATTTATTGGCCGTATTGTATAATTTTGGCATATCTTTTAAAAGGTAAAATACTCAACACAAAAATGTATATTGAAAAGGGCTTGGGTACGGGTCACTTACTCAACGAAAAACAGCGCAGGTTGGGCAAACAAGCTTTGTTTTTTTTATGTGATTGATAGCGGACGAGCAGGCGGATCACCTGATGGTAAGCAATTGCCGCCGTTCATGGACACTTGCAACACCAGTGGAGTTACAAAAGCGCTGCCAACCTTTTATCCCCTTCCCCTCCGGGTGGGCCTCCGGTACCCTCACTCACTCGGCGAAACACAGTACAGGGGCTGCTTCACGCCGGTTTTCTGTGAGGCAGTGGTATCACTCTGGTCGAGCCGGCCCATTCATGCCGAAGCGTGGCTCTCCCACAGTTGTTTCAAGATGGTCTTCTGTGAGGCCGCGGTATCTCTCCAGTCGGGCCGGCCTATTCATGCCGAGGCGTGGCAATCCCACAATGAAAACTATTAATCATTCTGAATTACTGCAGTTGCTAAAACTGTAAGTTGGTAGAAGTGCATGGTTGAAGGGCTGTGCCTGTATACCGATACACCACGTTTTCTTATAAAATTTTCTGAAATCACATCCCTTGTAATTAAATTTAATCAATATTAATTTTTGTCGCGGAACAAAGTTATTAATATTGTAAAAAAAAGCTAGCCCAAAAAAGACATGAAACCAGTGTCCGTAGAATATATAAATAAAAAAAACCCCATCCCTAATATTTTTTCTCTTCATCTTGTCAGCTTACTGGTATCAGCGCCTACGCTGTGTTTCGTCGAGTGAGTGAGGGCACTGGACGCCCAACTGAGGGAAAGGGGGTTAAAGGTTGGCAGTGCATTTTGACGTAGTGGTGCAGGTGTCTATGGGCGGCGGCCATTGCTTACCATCAAGTGATCCGTCTGCTTCTCTGCCACCTGTCACATAAAAAAATCTAGTTTTGGGACTATTATTATGAGTTGAGGATAATTTTTTTTACTTTACCAAGATTTCTTTCTCGTATTTTTTAATAATAAAAACGTGGGTATCACCAAAAGGAACAGATCGTAAAAATTATGCAAATGTCTTATCTCCGCACGGATCTCCAAAAAAATTTTTTGTCGTCAAGTGGGCTGATGTCGCAAAAAGGTCTGAAGATAATGCGGGAATTAATTAGATAAGAGCATCTGAGACTAACCGGCCCAGTTGACCCTGCAGTTTGACAAACTGGCCTACCAAATGGGATGTTGCCATTTGACAGGTCTGTTATAGTTCGCACCATCTAACGATAGCAGTAACCGTTAGTTTGCGCACTTGTAAAATAAAAGACTTTTTCTACTAAAATAAAATTGGTTGCTGCGCGCTGCGATCATCGCCAAACTTACCTACATGCCCGTGAACTATAAGGGGATAGGCTGTCATTTGATAGGTCTGATTCGGAAGTTATTTGGTTTTGGTCTAGCGTTTTTTTTTTGTTTCTGTCTGATGGATTTAAGCATACATGCACGAAATCTCTGAGGGGAAGGGGATTAAAGGTTAGCAGCGCACTTGTTGCATGTGTTCATGGGCGGCGGCAATTGCGTACCATCAGGTGATCCGCCCGCTCGTATGCTACCTATCACATTAAAAAAACTCGTATTTACAATTGGGTACGAATCTTATTGTAGGTACGGTTGTGAAGCTTGGACACCAATTCTCAAGAAAGAGACCAAGCTATTAGTGGCGGAACGAAAGTACTATCCCTAACGTTTAGGTTTCCTCACGATGATTTCCCTCACCGCCGAGCTAATGGTAAAAATACACACATAGATTAGAAAATTCCAGAAGTGCTTGCTCGGATTCGAATCACGACCCTCGTATGGAAGGCACGTTCTTGTCCACTGACCTACCATCGCTCAAACCACATTCTATACTGGTCAAGAGTTCCAAGGCGATTTGATTCAAGCGCCATTTTTTTTCTTCAAAAGATTAAAACCTTACTCAAACGAAAGAGAAAAAATGCTGATTCCAAATATGTATATCCAAAATATGTCCAAAAATGTTGCTTGAATCAATTAGCCTTGGAACCTCCGTAGTGAATTTTATTATAAGTACATTTGGGCGTTCAACCAATACCGTTATTTAGGAATTATTAGAATAGTATTAACATCAACAGATAACTTCATTCTAGGATGTTGAAACAGGCCCTAAATGTTATACACGTCGTAAGACTTGGCAAGTCGACCCAAGTTACTCAACTAATTGTAACAGCGACATCAATTGTTACAGGGGATTACTCGCTGGATATCAGGGATGTTACGCTGGATGACGACGCCAAGTACCAGTGCCAAGTCAGCTCCGGGTCTAGAGGTTAGTACCTATTTTAAACTTTATTACAGTAACATTAAGTTTACCACTTTATTGAGTGAGTAACTCTGATCTTAATTTCTTAATACACAATCTATGTGTATTTAGAGATTAAGAGTGTACATGAGCAACGGCATTCGCTTACCATCAGGTGATTCGTCTGCTCGTCTGCTGGCTTTTACAAAAAAAACAATAACGTATTTATTTATTAAGGTCCGCCAACAGCACATCATATAAACATAGATATTTATAACATAATTATACTAAGATGAAAGTATGTGTGCCAATTACAGGCAAACACAGCATTAGTGAATATACATTGAAAAAGAGATTCCAAACAGGCTAATAGAGCACTCTTATCGTGATGTCCAATTAGTACGTTGCGCTGCATTAGTTCGCATAATCTCATAAATGAGATGTGCATGTCTGATAATGTGTTTTTATACAATTTTATAATATAAAATGCGACGCCCCATTAGTGCGTTTTTCATAGCTGCGATGAAAACCGCACTAAATGTGAAATACGCACTAATGGGGTGTCACTTAGACCGTTTTGTACGCAAACTGTTATAAAGTCACAAGTTTGATATTTCACGACGTGCCAATGTAGAAACGTGTTTGATTTTATTAAAGGTGGAGTTACCGACTTTTAAACAGAAACCATTATATATCCTTTAATTGCATCCCATTATTTTTATATAATTCAATAGGTGGTAGACGAGCAGACGGATCACCTAATAGTAAACGATTGCCGCCGCTCATAGACACAAATTAAATCGTCAAGTAAGCTGAGTAACATTTGTTTTAAAAGTCAGCAAACTTCCACCCTTAGAGAGCTGATAATTATAGGTACGATGTCTTTCAGAATCTCATAATCTACCGATTTGCCAGTAGTTTCTGATCATTCATACATTTTTAGCGTAAAATTACTGAATAACGTCGCATCGCAACATCAAGTACTTCTCTGAAAAATCCAAAGATGCGACATTTTCAAGCACATGCTTTTCGAAAAATAATCCAGTCATGCGATATTTTCAAGCACATGCCATTATAAACTAGTGCTAGCGGTTGGCGTTCCTTCCCGTTTGATATTATCGGGGCCGCATCCCATTGTCAACGAAACTCTCCATTTTTTTCTGAATAAAAACATACGAAATGTGAAAGATGGTGATATTTGGTGAAATTTGAATAAGATTGGTAATATTATTTTGGTCATGTTTGTTTTAGTTTAGGGCAAACAGGACAAAATCCGCTTAAAGTAAAACAATAGTCAAATACTCCAATGATGTTTGGTGGATGGGCGGCGGCTGTCACTTATCATCAAGTGATCAGTCTGATTGTCTGTCACCTAAAATATTAGAAAATTAATGCTAAATAAGATTGCTTAGTTTTTTTTTTCAATATTTATATAAAATGCAATTTTAACACACATTTGGTAAGCATGTGTATTTTCCTAGTCGACCCAAAACACAAAATAATATAGGTATGTACTTAACTTTACAAAAAAAACTGAACAAGATATTGAAATAATTTACTTCACCAGTTACAATACTTAAACCTTGAATATGGAAACAAAAAATACATGAACTCGACTCAAAATTAATGATATACGAAATACCTTTTCCGAATAGCAGTAATTTCGTTCTTAAACACTATCCGTGTGATGAGGCTTCGCTGTAATTTGAAGGAATAAATAATGGATCTGTACACAAAATTATTATACTGAAGACGGTTGTCCAAACAATCCCTTGTTAATTTTTTGTTACAAAGGAACAAAAATATTGCCTGTCTTGTACCAATTTTATTAGCAGTAAAAACACGATAATAAAATTGAATTTTTCGATTTTATTTAAAACGGAGTACCAGATCAGAATGAGTTTTTTAGACATGGTTTGATCGTGGGAGAGCTAGCTTCTAGATTAATGCCTCAAACAGGTTGATACCATGACCTCACAGAAAACCGGCGTGCAGTTGAGGGAGTGAGGGTTCTGCAGGCCCAACCGTCATGTCATGGTTCTCATTCGGATCAATATCTCATTTCGAAAGAATTATATCGGTTTGTTGTGTTTTAAATACCTACAAGTGACGTCTATATTAGATAGATATT
Organism: Cnaphalocrocis medinalis; assembly: GCA_014851415.1. Taxonomy (NCBI): domain Eukaryota; kingdom Metazoa; phylum Arthropoda; class Insecta; order Lepidoptera; family Crambidae; genus Cnaphalocrocis; species Cnaphalocrocis medinalis. Next base: position 4,099,643 of record CM026296.1, on the reverse strand, counting down.
TTTGACTCAAGCAGTACAACAACACTAGATACCAAACGCCAAGATACCTACGCTCAACTTAATAAGTTAAGTATCGCCAAATAATCTGCGAGTAACGATTAAGCAATACAAAGTTAAACCTAAATCCTGAAACAAAGGCTGAATGGGCCATAAGAGCCGTTCTTAGAGAAGAGATAAGAATATTCTACAAGTACAGTCAAAGAGACGTATTTATCAAAAGGTTACATAGCCTCTATACAAAGGGCTATGTAAATTAATTTCATGGCCCTTTTCGTTTGCATTTCAATAGGCCCCCACTCAACTCTGAAAGGATCGAAGCTCTCGAAATTTCTAAGACGGTTTATTATAAATTCGCATAAACGTCATGATATAGTCCTGAAATTAATTTTATTGGAAAGGTCAATGGGTGTACCGTGTAAACGGGAAACAATTCTATTGATAAGAGCTGAGTGGCGACGGCAATGAGGGGTCGATGTTGTCGGAAGCACGGGGAGAACGCACGCCAAGATTGATTTTGTATGTACAATTTATTGTAACGAAAACATGCATTTTGTAATAGATATCTATCTATACTATTTATAAAGAGATAACTTCTATAGACAACGACAAGGCTTATAGGTAAACCGAAAACACGAAACGCTTGCGCGATGTAATTGAGCACAGCGCCATCTATTGGTTCATTTCTGAATTACGGTCCCAAAGCGAAGTGAGGGCGGGCCACTAGTCAGATAATACAGAAATCGAAAATATACATACCTTTTAGTAAATTTATTACACTCTGACTTTCAACAATAAGTTTTCACTAAACAAAATGTTTGTTCAGAGTAAGAATCAAACCGAGGCAAGGTCTTTACTAAAAACATCACATAGGGCGTCAAAATTTTTTTAATGATTTATTTTTCTTGGTATTATTAAAATGCTAACTGTTTAAAAGTAAAGTTCGTTTGTGTGTGTTTTTCACAAAATACACTTAAAAAAATATAAATTTTCATTTATTTTCTCTTATTATGATTTAACGGTTTCCCATGGAAAAACACCTGAGAGTCAACGTGAGCTTGCTTCGGTGCGAGAAAATTACCTAGTATTTTTTGAAATTTAGTTTTTAGATCTGTTATTTTATCAGGAACTTGGCCAAACAAGCCTTGGCCCTATTTCAACTTTAATCTTCCGTATTTTCCTTCGCAACAAGGACTACGGCTGCTATGTGAAGGGAAAATGGAACGTCACGCCTATAAGGAAATTGAATTCATGTTTTTTGTCCAAACAACAGCTTGAATAGTACCATTGGAATGAAATAACGCAATCAGATCAAAACGTGTAAAGTGTTACAGGAATTGATGATCCTGAATAATGATTATCATCATCTATCTATCTATACTATAGAAAGATGTAATTTCTAAGACAACGACAAGCTTTATTTATGTAAACCGAAACCTCGATACACTGACGCGATGCAATTAAAAACTGGTGGAAAGGTTGACTGGTAGAGATTGCCAAGAGGCATTAAGTTCGCCTATTGTACGAAGTTTTGTGTAATAAAGTTTTTAAATAAATAAATAAATCGACACCTAGCGCCATCTATTGGATTCGTTTTGGAACTACAAAAAGGATCGGGTCCCGAATAAGGCGGGCCATGAGACAAACAAATTTACCTCTACGTTAGGCCTATACATGTAGAATTGAGCAGTGGAATCTTAGGCTATTAATGTTTGTATCTATTTACAAACTACGCTTTAAGGCCGTGGTCGTCAAACTGCGGCCCGCGGGTCAGTTTAGTGGTTTTTGAGTAGAGAAGTAATAGACATACATTTTCGCATTTATATGAATAGTGTGGACTACTATGGATAAGTGCAAAAGCTCTTGAAACGCATATACTGCGGCCCGGGCCCTGACGTTCATATTGATATGTGGCCCTTGACACGGACGTATATATAGCTTTGACAAGGGGGGTGTCCCACATTGCAAAATACGAAATCAAACCCCCCCCCCCCCCCCCGTGCTCGGACTCCCGAGTAAAATTCAAGGACCCAGCGTGCGTTATTACATGTACGCATTCTTGAAGAACGTGAGGTTGATTTGCCGTCCCAGGGCTATCTACAATTTGCTACGCCACCAATCTTGCCGACCCCTTCATTAAGTCGCCCTTGGCTATAGCCGATTCAACCTTATGTCAAATCAGGCCTCAATGGGGGGGGTCCAGACCCCCTGGACCCCCCCCTTATATACGTCCATGGCCCTTGAAGAGTAAAGTGTGACGACCGCTGCTCTAAGGTAATGAAACTAGATGCTCATATTTCATATCTAAGCCAGCCGTCCAACCTCTCAATCAAGAACGTCAGTCCGCATGCCCAAATCCAAGGTATTGCCCGATGCCGTGAATGTATGTAAGCGTCCGATTTGATTTGATAATTGAACCAGTGCCTGCGTTAATTGGAATGCAAACGTCACTCATGTGTTGTGACGTCATTGTTGCAGTTGCTCTTTGATATTGCTATATCGGGTGTCGGTGTTTAGTTGTTTCATGTGTAAATGGGTGGAGCGGAGTTTTCATGTATTCGGAACAATCATAGGTAAATAAAAATATGTTAACATAGTATTGAGTTCTACTACAATTTACCTGGCAGGTATACGAATATTTGTATGAAATTATATTATATTTTTATTGATTGTATTTTTTTATTAATACAAATTATCGTGCACTCGACATTGAAGTCGAATTTAGAGATTTCATACATTTGTATGTACAGATTTCATGTCCTCGAATGCCCCGTTGTTGGCTGGCTCTTTTACCCGGCCTTGATCTTGGGGTCCCGGGTTCGATTTCCGGGTCGAGCAAAAGTATGTTTCGAACTTTAAAGACAGCTCTGGTTTGTGATCAACAATCCGTATTAGGCAAGCGTGGTGATTTAAGGCTAATCCCATCATAGTAGCGGTGACTTGATTACTTATGATGGAGGCCCTACAGCGGGACAGTATATAGCCTGTTACTTTACTTTTTTTCCTATCTGGTCAAAAGCTTGAAGCAATGGTATCTCAATAGATAAGAAGACTATGACCCCCGGCATAGAAGGCATGCCGGGGGTCATAGTTTGAATCCAAGCATGCACCTTTAGATTTTTCAAATCTATGTGAATATTTCTACCATTAGCTCGGCTGTGAGGGAAAACGTCGTCCGTTTTAAAACACTCATTGTGACTGTTTATTTATCTATTATATAAAGAACATGAAACCTCTACCCCCTTATTACAAAACGTGGTCAAAGGTAGACTTGGTTTAAAAATATTGCTGTCACTTTCATAAAAGTCATAAATGAAAGTGACAGCATCTGTTTTTAACCATGCTTAACTTTAGCACAAAACAATTACACACAGAAAGTAGACTGCCCACTAAGAGCCAAAAATGTGTCATGTACTCACGCATGCGCACTAACGGGGAAATACGCCTTTTCGACCACATTAATCCTAGCCTATGACATTAGATTGTCGAACTTTCGAGGTCTGTGGTAGAGGCCGCGCGCTTATGTACTCATGACGGGCAACAACCCTAGCATATGTTAACGTACTCTTCTAAATTCAAAATCAGGCTGAGTCTACCTTCTGTGTGTAATTATTTTGTGACTTAAGTCTCCATTTTGTAATAAGGGGTTAGGTAAGGGTTACATTGAGATTTCCGTTACCGTGGATGTCTTTTTAGTCCCTATTCCTCCGATATCGTTTTCATGAGAATCACCTTTAACAAGCAAGTCTGATTAAAACTTGCACGAATATTCCGTTTAATTACAAAGCCTAAAAATTTTTGAAGCAAAAGATCTTTCCTTCCTTACAATGAACCCGATCAAAGAGTATTCAAAATGCAAATAGGAGACTGTGAAAAATAAGAAACATAAAAAATAAAAAGCACAGCGAAACGTAGGAGGGTAGCAAAAAATTAAAAACAAATTTCGTACAGTGCCGAAAAAACGAATTTCTCTATCGAGTTTAGTGATGAAAATCGAACATCACTCGAGTTTCGGCTGTATTTGAGTGAAAATATCGTCTAGTTATTATCACAAAATAAAAAAGTTTTAAAGCAAGCAGAGCCGAGGTTTAAACTTACAAAACTAACATATGGTACCAGGAATTAATGTATGGAACAGCATATTTTTATTTTGCTTTTTCATCGAACTTGATATTCATGTTACCTATTAACACGAATATACTGTTACCTATAAAAATATATCTACTATATTATATTATAAAGGCTTCGGGATTAAAACGCATTATTTTATGTGTTAAGTGGCAGATGCGCAGACGGATCACCTGATGGTAAGCGATGGCCGCCACCCATAGACACCTGTAACCACTAGTAGAACCGCAAGTGTGCTGTCAACCCTTAACCCCTTATGGGGCTCTGTCTATATGTTAGACACCATATTTTGAACCTTATGTGTTGGAGATAAGGTCCAAAACCAATGAATTGTATTTATACCTACTGCCCATTAAGGGGTTAACCCCTTTCCTCCCAATTAGGCCTCCGGTGCCTTCATTCACTCGACGAAACACAGCGCAGGCGCTGCTTAACGCCGGTTTTCATCACTCCGTTCAGGCCGGCCCATTCATACCGAAGCGTGGCTCTCCCACGGTTACAAAAAATCCTTTAGATATTTCCCCAGTTACTGTGTGTGTTTGACTAAGTTGAATCGCAACACTAATGGGGTGAAAGAGGCGGCGATGGTGAAAAAATTACCTAGCGAAGAAACAGACCGAACAAGAGTAAGAAAAAATGCACAGCAAGATTTTTCAATTTATTAAAAGCAAATACCTACCGTTTTGTCGAGTTGTTTCTAGTGATGGAAGAGGCATTCAGTTTAGTTTAAGTAACAAAAATCTTAACATTCAAAATTATATTTATCTAAAACTCGAGCATATGCAAAAGTGTGCGGAATTTTTCGAACATAGCTCGGGTTTATGATCAAGCCCAATGACTTGATTTCTATAATGGAGGCCTTTGCCCTCCAGTGGGAAGATATAATATAGGCTGATACTTTAATATGAAACATGACAAACTCTAAAACAATGCTTGTTGCTGGCCTTAAAACCCTTCATTCGTCTAGACACTAATGAGATACTATGAGGATAGTACTTTTAGTAACCTATCAACTTAAATTGGGATAGAAATTATAGTTTACAACTAAAATCAGGATAGGAATTTTAATTATCAACTAAAATTAGGATAGGAATTTTAGTTTTCAACTAAAATAAGGATAGTTATTTTAGTTGCATTGTCACTACACTACTAGAAGGTTCAGAAATACAATGTAGGTCGTGTCGGAGGAAACAGTTTACAAATCGCTGAAAACCTACTCACTAATGCTGAACAAATAACTTAGGTATTGGAAAACTTAATGTATCTTGCTTTCACGTTATTCCAAGACAAATGTAACAACTTAATGTATGACTTGAGATTTTTTCTCGAGTGCTTTTAGCATTGTACGATTCGGAAATTGACGCGCTTCTGAAAATTTACGAAATGGACGGGATGTGAATATTTTCCTTTATTATAAATTATGTAAAGAATGAGAATGCAAAGGCATCCATCATAGAAATCAACTCATCGCTACTATGATGGGATTAGGCTTAATCACCACGCTTGCCTAATGCGGATTGGCGATCTTTAACCCGAGCTAAGGAAAAAATCGAAACATATTTACTACGTTATTATTAAATTTTAGACTACGATGCACGCTTTCTGTAAAACTTCTAAATACTATTTATCAAGAGGTTCCCTCTATGGGCTTCGACAAACCGAAAAAACGAAACACTAGCATGATGCAATCGACACCCAGCGCCATCTATTGGTATGAAGTGACACTTATGTTTCGAAACGAAGTAAGGGTACTACTTTCAATTACCTATATTTTCAAACACTATGAACCTTTATTTGGCGCCGAAGTAACTTAATATTTGTTCTATATTCATTGTTTAAAAAAACTGTTGACCAGCTCAAGAATTTAATAGCCAAGGTAGAATTTCGAGACAATGTAAGCCCTCCCTTCGCAGAGTTACTACAAAACTTCAGTTCGAAACTAAGTTTGAAAGTTAAATAGTGCTAAGTTGTACAATTTTGCCGCAAGCCAGTTGTCCATTGTGCTTTCGCTTGATAAAAAACAAAGTTTCTCGCTCGTTCCATGTAAATTGTTAGTTTTTCTTCCTCGCCTAAGTTGAGCGGAATAACTACGACTTCTAGATAAAAATTAAATTTTATTCACATTTAGCTTCAGAAATAGCTAGAAACCTACTTTTATGTTTTTCCGAGTTTGAACATTTCTTTGAGCCAAATAGTGTGTGATTCTCTTCTATTTAAATCTACTTATATTACACTTGTAAACATCGCCATTTTTACCAAGTGTGGACTAGAATATCTCAACATTTATGATATTGGTATGTGGTTTGCAAAGTCTAAACTTTTAAATTTTCGGTAGGTGAAAGACGAATCATTTAAAAGAAAGCAATAGCAACCGATCTTGAACATCTGCAAATTCTGCAATATCAGCGGGGTCACAAGAGTGCTGCTAACATTTTAACTCCTTTCAGATTATAGAGCCTTAGGTGCGATTCAATTTTCAAGAGTCCTTCCCATAGTAAATATTTGGTATAATGCTGTCATTCCATATGAATCGGAGCGTTATACCATAGACTAATCTGCGGATAAAGATTGTTCAAATCGGGCTTTGGAAGGATACAATAATAACATAATAGATCAGTACCTAAATAAACAATGGTAAAAAAATACAAAGTAAAAAGCAAAAAATAAAGGTAAAAATTATGATTTTTACTAACTTATTAATTATTTAAACAAAGGTAACGAAATATTGGTTCGATATAGGATAAGTTCAGATTTTGCTGCCACAAGAGAGAACCGGACGCGCTGGTTTTCAACTCATCCCCGGCTCTTTACCTAGTTTGAGAGCAAAGACATACTATGCAGCCAAATCATACCTATGATGCTGCCTGACTTATTAATAAGTCCTGGTTAGGTGCCTGCACTTAATCAGTTAATTACATTCACGGATTCACCTCTGTGTCTTCAAGCGAAATCTGAGCCACAAGCTATGAGTCTGCACCACCGTCTTCCTCAAGTTATTGAATTAACAAGATTTATTTCTAAGAGAAATCTACGACATATTCCGAAGTTATCTTGGTAACTTTGTCTTGGAATTGTGTCATAGTGAATCGTGATTACGTACCCCGGGAATAAAAATATTGACAAAATAAGAAAATAAAATAATTGGGGTAACTTTTTGTTCAGTTATTATTATTTTTTGTTAACACGCTAATAATAATAATTTATTGGCGTGTTTACAAAAAATGAGAGAGCTAATTATTTTGCAAACGGTTAACACTAGAATTGAATGAAACATAATATAATTTAGACCAAAGTATGATCTTTTGTGATTATTATTATCAAATTCCATTAACATTTCTGAAAAACGACTCTTACAATCGTTTACTATTTGAAAATAAACTAACTACGGCTCAAGAAGTTTGGATTACAGTGACAAATTAAATTACTAACTTGGCATTGTAGGTACTCAATAAGACATTAATTTTCATCAGCGACTTCATTGTGTATTAAATCATATAATTGAACAAACTTATAACAAAGTTGCGTTATAATAATGGAGAATATGAGGGTAGGCGTGTAAAGAAATTCATTTTAATAGTCACTAAATTTCTGTACTCAAATAAAATAGCAAAAGCGAACATATTATTTTTTATTTCTTTAACTTCTAAACCCAGAAGAAAAAGATTATCAATTAGACTCTGAATGTTTAGGTGTTCAATCGCTTTTCATTTCCATCATTATAAAAATGATTGTCTAAATAAGAATCCTCAAATTTCTTAAAGTTGAAATGCCGGTCACTGAACTTACCAACAATCGTCAGTGTAGTTTCAAGGTCACAAATCACGACCATACCAATAAAAGAAAGGAATAATTTCATAATCTTGATTTTAAAATTCATAGAACTAGGCAAAATTAGTAGCACGCACTTGTACAATCATGGAATTATGCTCGTGCTTATGGCCACACACTTTCTGTAATCAGATCTTGTTATTAATTTCATACTTCTGCTGAGTAAAATTTATGTGTCCTTTGCAACTAGTTGTGTTGCTGTTTGCTTTATGTATCCTGTGGTACTTTTATTTTAATGTTTATCATTATGATTAATTGGTTGTTCATTTTAATCTTACATTGCATTTATTCGATTTGTTTATTTATTTATTATCGCTTTGAGATTATTTTAACAAACACTGTCTTAACCACTTTTTTAAATAACATGTTGTTTTAGCATTTTTTGCAATTTATTTTTAATACAATGACGCGAACGTACAATGAAATTTTAAAGTGCGTTATTATTTTGTTTTTCTTAGCGCCATATTTTTTGATGGTGACTTTTACGTCGGAGTATTGTGCCCAAGCGTGGAAGGTCCAGGAATCGATTCCAGATTGCGCCATCATGTGAAAGCTCGAATTAAAATTTTAGTAATTTTATCACCCAGATGAAAAGATAGCCTTAAGCCAAACCAGATTTTCTTCTTTGTTTTAGAGATAAGTTGATTTCTATAATGGAAGCTTTTACTCTCAGGCAAAACATTAATGAGCTGTTTCACGTTTTAATTAGCTAATTGCTTCAAGAATGAACGAACACGCTATGATAAGAAAAAAGCAAGGAAAACATTTAAATGTTGTATAATTCCAAAGCAATTAACCAAGAATTCCTTTAAGAGAGATACATATTATATTAGGTATTCTAAAACGTCTAATCTTAGGTATTCATAAATGAAAGTAATCTTATACAATCTAAGTAATGTTTTTAAGTATTTCTAAGAATATAATGCTTTAGGTCTTGTTTTTTAGTAAAACAAGCACTTGTTTTTTTTTTTATGACTAGTGGTCTGCCCTCACTTCGTTTTGAGAGATTAGTTTAAAGCCAATCCAATAGATGGCGCTGTTTGTAGTGTATTGCAAAAGTGTTTTGGTTACTTGACTTTTTCATTGTCCAATACTGACACAAAAATAATAGTTTTTCCATTTGCCATATTACAATCAATAAGCTGTAACTTTGATGATAGGTTCTAACCAACTGTCAAAATTAACTGTAGTTAATTTAATCAAAAAGAAAATACAGATTAAAAAACCAGCCCTTACTTAGGTACAAAATACTCTAATACAAAACAAATCGAAAAGAATATCACTAAAAGCTGTCGCTTCGGAGCCCGGGGTACGCTTAGACCACAATAAAAATGAAATAACTGCCGTCTGACCTTCGCTAACCTTTAACAGGGAAACCAGACTTACTGAGACATGGTTAACGTCTCAGAAACTGTCCGAAAGGTGCAAGTTTCCTTACAATGTTATCTCTAACCGCCGAGCTAGAAATATGCACATAGATTTGATAAATCTATAGGTCCATTCTCGTATTCGAACCAAAACCCTCGTATGGAAGAGGCAGCCTCGCTCTCGTAACTACTTTTAGACATTACTTAATGTTTATTATTATTAGATCAAATACACTTAATGCTGAATAATCTTGCATGTTCTTACACCATAAACGCTTTAATACGATTTGCATAAAAAAATCCAACCACTCATCAAACCACTTAGAAAGATTAAAAACTTCACCAAATATCATCATTAAACACCAGTACGGTCCACGAAAAAGGCCAACTTGACAGAAAAGGGACAATTTAATTAACTTGCGTCGGTGACCATAACACTATACTGAAATTAAACCTTTGTACAGGAGAGCCAGCAATTAGGTCGCGGTACGCCCGCCTCACGGTGTTGGTACCACCGGAACCGCCGAAAATACTGGAAGGGAACTTCTACTCTACGACTGAAGACAGAAGCATCAAGTTGGAGTGCATATCCGTCGGCGGGAAGCCCCCAGCAGAGGTATGGAATTTTTAGATTGCTTAAAGCCGGAGATGTTCCTTGCTTTCTTGAAGGTTTGGTTGTTGCCGAGATTTTGTTTGTTGTTGGATTCTGATGAGTTTTATACTCGTGTAACTTGGTATTTGTCTTTTACTGCATACTGCTATTTTTTCCTGAGCACTATAACCTGGTAAAGGGCAAGTATGGTACCACCTAAAATATTATGAGTAGGTGACACCAAATTCTTGTCTGCGATAAATAAAGAAAATAATACGTGTTGATGAAACTTTTATTTAGAGTAATTTTAGGTTAACTTGTACATATAGTTTTTGATTTTTAAATATTTTTTTCATAACTTTCGTGTTACATGCTACCGTAATTGACTTATTTTCAAATATATATATATATATGTTTGCGGCAGATTTTAAACGCCTGCCATACGCTCGTGTATTTGAGAGGCCTGCTTCTTTTTCATATTTTCCTTGAATAAAAATACTGACAAATTCTCATTAAAAGATTATAAATTCAATATTTTACACTTAACTTGTCAATTTATTCGAGTACGTTCTTCAATTTGAATCATAAAAGAAATCTCAAAGTGCTAAACCGTATTATTTTTGGCACAAAAGAAATAATTAAAACAGTCTCATTTGAATTTCCTGGGCTTTTGTTTGTCACCTTTCTTTCAAGGTACACATTTGCATTAATTAATCAATGTCCCTTATTTAAATAGTTGATTAATGATGAATTTTATCAGGCACTTACGAATTTTCTTTTGGCTGAGTCCCTTTATGTTGTGACTTTTTGCTTATTGCTTTATTTAGTATTCGTTTGCGTGAATTTTATGACTCTTGACTTAAAGATGATTATTTAAATAGATTTAAAAAAATATTACTTATTATAAATGGTCTTTTATAGGTTAATACATTTTTTAGGATATATCAACTTCTAATGAAAGTAACCCTCAAATTATTTTTTATTCCATTAGGGGATGTAAGTATTCTATTAAAGTTTGAATCTTATATTTTATCCATCAATTCTGTCAAAAAATGTGTATGCAAAAGTTAGAGTAGATTGGGCCAAGGAATCACGTAGTTCCATGAACAAACTTGGAACCCCCTTTTCGCTCCATTAGGGGTTTATGTTCGGAATATCCTTCCTTAAAGGATCTCATCCAAAAATGCTCATCACATTTGACAATTTTCCATTCCATTTCATTCCATATTTGTTATAGTGGAGCTGGGCTCTTAGAGTTCCAAACCAGATGTTCCATGATCTTTAATTTTTTCTTGGCATCATAAAATGCTCATCAATCTGAACAACTTTTGTTAAGGTGCCATTGACCTACCTCTTATAGTTTAGCTGGGCTGTCGTGGTTCTACATCAAGGAGCCTGGTCTTCAAAATATAATATATCCTATAAGTTGCCCTGATATTACAGCTATACAATAAAAAAAGTTTCATTCGAATTGGTTCAGTAGTTTCCGAGATTAGCGCGAACAAACAGACAAACAGATAAACAGACAAACAGACAAACAGACAGACAAAAATTTTAAAAATCATTGATTCATGTTCTGTTACTGTTTTTTAGTCGTCCTAAGTTATTTTGAGATAAATATCTTCAATGTACAGACACAGCTTTTTTACATTTTTATTATATGTATAGATTTATTATATGTATAGATTAGACCTAGACAATTGCATTAATTAGGTGCTTTATCATTTTTATTTTCAAGTTTTGTAACAGAATATTTTTAAATTCAAGTCAGTTTAATGAAAGTTTCTATTTATTTTCTTTTGTCTGTGTATTCTGTAGGATTTATATGTTTGCACAATTCATGTTTTTTGTTGACTCTTTCATTATTTTATAAACAGCTCTTTGAAGTTACTTTAAAGGATTTTGTATTTGTATAAAGGAAAAAATAATAGCTATTTAAGTGATTTCAAATTCAAACATAATTTTAAATTCATAAAGATTATTTTAAAATCTTAGGTTCCGAAATACGACAAGATAATGATACTCGATTAGATATTTTAGTTGATATAATTCAATTTACAATTAATAATTTTTAATTTCACTTCCTATGGCTGCAGAATATGAACGGCACTTAGATTCAATTTAATATATTATCGCATAACTTAAACTAAATCTTTCGGGGAGTAACTCAGCGCTTTTGTCATTTTGAAATCGTGTTCTTGTCTGGTTGCCCCAGAATTTACTATAGTTGCAGCGAGAATTTGCTCTGCTCGTCGTATAAATTACCATAGTTTGAACATCAATTATATTGTACAAAGTATTGAAAATTGAAACTTGGTCTACTATCAGTTTGTTCAACGATATTAAGTGCTATCAAAGTTGTTGCATTGATTTATAGCAACTGAAACTTAACATTAACGTTTTGTCAACCTCTTCTGTACCTACCTAAAAACATTTTGCTGAGGCAATGAGGATCTTTACGAGACTGCGAATTGATAAGATGCTGAGCATTTGCCTAGAAGACGGCTCTTCAGTATACTCTTTACACTATGTCATCACCTTATTAAATTAGCATGAAACTTGAACATTTCTCTTCGATTATACAATCTCTAAATAAACAATACCATATTGGAACCGTTCGAAAAAGTGAACCCAACGGCGTTGTCATAATAAGTTTTATTTACAGAGGATTAACCTTGTATAATTTCTTAAAATTTTATTAATACTTATTTTGAGTTACGAACGGTCTATAAATTGAAAGTTTCGACCGTAATCTTATAGTATTTGATGTTAAATTCGAAAACAGCGCTCTTTTGCCTATAGTCTTTATTAGCGGTGACACAATAAAAAGCTTTCTATCAGAATGCACAATCATAAACGATATTAAAGTCCTCATTACTGATACTTAATATATTATTATCATCGGTAATCATATTTAAAAGGAACAATGGTTCAGATAGTCGAATGATAATATTGTAATATTTAGGTAAAGCCATTCATGCGAAGTAAATTAGCATGTACCCCATGGGATCTTATATAATTAAGAGTTAAATTGAAAATGATGTCACAAAGAGATTCTATTGCCCCAGCGGGAACCGCTTTTGGCGAATACAGTGTATTTACGTTCCCAACGTTTAGGTATATTGAACTTATTAAGGGAATTACCCACTTCATACTGACTTTGTTAAGTAAAGTTTTTACTTTAGGGATCTCAAGTATAGTCATATTAATTACTTATTTATTTACTTTTCAATAGCGCGAACAAGATGAACTATGGCAATTTATTGGATAGAGTTTCTCAATGATAAAATTATTTAAAGATTTTCAACTGATCTTGTTATAGAGTTTTTAATTTTGTTTAAAAAAAAATCAAGCTCGTTGTAACAAATTTTATATTGGATATTATAAAAAAGTTAATAAAGGTTAGTTATTATTATGATGGTAAATGAATGTCTGTTATTTAAGTCTTGAAAATATATTTTAATAAACTCCTACACCACGAGTCAAATATTTCTTTTGAAAATGGTAACTGTCACAAAACGAATTGGTTTTTAAAGTTGTGTCTTAACTGTCGGCGGCTTTAACTTTTACTTTTCTTCGAATGAGATTGCTTTCCAATAACTTCATTGACATGTTTATTGTAATTATGGAAGAAAAGAAAATATAGTGATGTGACTGAGTTTAGAGTTATTTTAGCAATTCGATTGAATTCGTTAGTATAATTATTAATTGGTTCAATCAATTTCGCATCTTAATTTACTTTATTTTGTTTTATAACCAATTTTATTTCATTTATTTATAAATATTGTAATGTGAACAATTATTTTCGTAGTCCTAGTTCGACAAAATATTTAAATATTTTATTCATGCATGATACTGAAATTATTTGGTGTAATTTACAGTTATAACAAAACAATGATAAAATGGATGCCGAACAAATAAAATGAATATATTCATGAAATAGAACAATTTAAACAAAAAAATAAGAAAAACTTAACACAAGTCAATCATATTGTGATCGAGTAATTCCGTCTAGTGAGATAGTTGTTCATTTTGAAAAAAAAAAGCAAAATGAATCAAATAACTTGAGTGCCCAAATTTTATTTCAATTACATCTCATTTTTAATATTATAATATCGTCTAATTTGTCTTTGCTAGATTTCACTCGAATACGTATGGATAAAATTTTGAAATGAGTCAAACAACTCGAGTGAACTAATTCGACTCAAATAGCATCACTAGTTAATAATGTTATCGTCTAATTTGTTTAGATTACGTGGGTGGACAGCAACGCCG
>CM026296.1:4001872-4085356 GCA_014851415.1 Cnaphalocrocis medinalis | reverse complement strand
ATCAATTATTTTTGTTGAGCAATAGCATTACATAACTTGTCTACAAAATCAAACGATAGAAATGTATATTTTAGAAAGTAAATCACAATTATATAGATAAATGATAACAATATAAAAATTTACTCAAGCATCTAAACTATATTTTAAAATAAATCTTTTTTTCAATGGAATCTCTACGACAATATTATATCACGAAGTTTATTTACAAAGAATAATAAAAATCATAAATTTATTTATTATAATAAAAATAAAGTGCAATAAAAATGCCCATTTTAATTGCAATTGTTGTGCCGGGAAAAGTCCAGCGAGTGTTTAGTGGTATGCCTTGACGTTTCTGATTAGCAGAGGCCCAATCCAGGGGAGAGCCCCACCTACCTGGTCGTCTCCCAGCGGCCGGGTGTGCATAAGGGCGCATTCACTCTGCTGTGAACAAAAAAAAAAAAAAGTATAAATAAGGAATTGACCCTTTGTTTTGACATAACTATAATGGCTTCTTACAATTTCTTCAAACCCTTTAAAGTCATACTACCTAGGTCATAAAACTCTTCATGTTTTGATGGAAGTTACAGCAATCGCCAACATTGGCAGACCTATTTAATTTTATTTTTGTCTTTTTTGTTGGGTCTGGGTGTTTGTGGTTCCTTCGTTGTTTCTGGTTTCCATAGCACAATGGAAAACCTTAGTTTGGGACCAGGACAATGTATGTGATGTTGTCTCATTTAATTAATTTATTTATTTTTATACAGACGAACAGTAAGAATTTTTTTTTTTCATTTAATACTATTTTATTCTCAAATCAAGCTTTATAGATGTTGTCTACCCATATCAAATGTGCAAGTAATTTTAAGCACGGGAGAGCGGTATAAATGAGCCGGCTCGACCGAAGTGATACCACGGCCTCACGGAAGATCTGCGCCTGCGCTGTTTCGTCGAGTGTGTGAGGGCACCGGAGACCCAATTGGGGAAAAGGGGGTTAAAGGTTGGCAGCGCACTTATAACTCTCCTGGTGTTGCAGGTGTCTATGGGCGGCGGCAATTGCTTGCCATCAGGTGATCCGTCTGCTCGTCTGCCACCTGTCACATCTCTGCTGCTAATCGTGCAACGCCTGCGCTATGTGACACTTCATCCCTTCCTACATCCTTGATCTAAACAGCATTATAGAAAGATAGATAGTCCTTGAGTGGAGACCGCGACTCGGTAAACGTAGTGTTGGACGCCCTGCGACAAGATGGGATGACGACATTCGAAGGCTGGCTGGAGTGAGCTGGATGAGAGTGGCCGAAAATCGAAAGCGGTGGCGTGCATTAGGGGAGACCTATGTCCAGCAGTGGATGAGCGTGATGATGAGATAGAAAGGTATTTTTTCTTGCACAGAAATAGAATACATGGGTCATAATCAAAAGAGCGAAAAATTCAGTTCGCTTACCTTAAAATGGCTATTAAATACTTAACTATCGCATGTCTTTTTATAATTTGAAAATTGTCTTTGCTTCTCCATTTTATGAACAAGAATCATAAAAAAAAATATCTTAGAGCTAGAATTTTTTTCACATTTAATTATAAAAGTCCCCTCCTGTAGACTGTTCAGATGCGAAGTTCATCACTTTAGATGAGTATAAAAATAATACTTACTTTTCATTAAATATATTTGTTTTTATGTTTTCCGGTCTGACAAATAGTTTAGTATGTATATATCAATACTCATAAAATTACGACATTTGTTTACCGAAATAAATTAATTAAACAACGTGTTCTTAGTTTCATGATCTCCTCCTGCGGACGTCTAAAATCTGTCAAATTTTATTTCTACTAAACGTATCGTAACGTATTTTTTTTCGATGTTGGAAAAATGTAATGGTCTGTCATTTGCTGGAGAGATTTAGACTGAGAACGCGCGCAAGTAACGACAACTTTATAGTTTTAAAGCTCTGAACAAGTTTTTGTAACTTTTCATCTGTCTTTCCTTGGAATGTCGTAAAAAAGTAAGTATAATGTATTTTGCTTACTGATTATATTATTATTATAGATTCAAAGGAGTGATATGCGCATGGTCTGTCCCTCGTCTTCTAAGATCAAATATTATTTTTTATCTTTTGAATACTATGGAAACGTCTCTCATGTGGAAATCTTCTCTGTGGACAAGGGTGTACGCAGAGAACATTTTGGACAAAAGTATTTTGCGGCCATTTAGGGGTACACGTGAAATACAACAGTTGATTTGGAATAGGCATGGACCCCAAATTATTCGTGTTAGATGTTTTAGCTGCTTAACTTGTAACACACAAATTAAAAGTATACATTTTGAACTGGGAACAATACGCATTGATTATAAAACCAGACACTTCACAAATTTCAGTTGCATTTCCTCCAACCTCAAACGCTCCGCTTATCACCACCAGTTCTCCAGATCCCAGAAGTTCCTTAAACACCCAGTAGCACATCTGCATCTGCAGATTTCTCCTGGATTTAGTGATAGGCTGACACCTGAAGAAGGTACTTACCTGTTCTTCAAAAATGCAAGATCGAAGAAAAGAATTCGGCCAGTTGAAGGCTCAGATGATACCTACTGATCATTCTGCCGATATTGTGTTAAAAAAAATGACGGCTCTATCCTTTCTGGAAAGATTCCGAAGATGACGCCGTTTTTTTTCCTTTGTCTACAGAAGGATATGTCCCACCTGTAGACATATTTTGTTATTTTTTTTTAGAGGTTCTATTAGATTTATTAATTATTATTGAAAATAATTAAGAACACATAACTTGTAATGATTATTATAGCAAGAATATTTGATAATATTTTTAACACTTAAATAATAAAAAGTATAATTTTGGTATTTTCTGTAGACTAATTAGTCTTTTCTGTAGATGCAAATAATAATAAAAAAATATTTACTCCATAAATAATTGAGACTGAGCTATGGTGATAATTTTCTAAGATTGTTAATTCGTTATGTTAAAATAAATGGTAAATTATAAATCAAAATGTTGACTTACATTTAATTTTTTTTTCAAGAACTCATTTTGATTATGACCCACATGAGTGAAACAACAGCTATAGACAGTACAATCAGGCGGTCTTATCGCTTGTACCGATTTCTGTCAGACAATCTTTAGGTACATGAGAGAAAACAGCGTGCTATATAATATTTTCTTATGCTTAATTGTCATTTTTTTTATGCAGGAAATGGACTATATAACGTAGCAGGTACCTACAACTACGCTGACAATACCAAGCTGCATGACATTCGACGGAACTCGAAGATTGCTCCAAATGGAAAAAGACAAGTTTTTTATTTCCTCCTTAAATAAAAATATTAAACATCTGATATGAGTTTGATGTTCACTGCAAACCTTATCCTCTTCGTTGAACTTTGTGACATAAAGTAGAGTAAAATATCAGCCTATAATTATAGTCCCACGGTAGGGCAAACGCCTCTATCATGAAAATCAAGTCTTCGCTACTATGATGGGATTAGACCTAATCACCACGCTTGCCTGTATGCAATACAAACCCGAGCTATGTTCGAAGAAATTAGAAACATACTTTTGCTCGACCTGGGAATCGAACCCGGGACCCCGAGATCACAGCCCGCTATTAAAACCATTAGGCAAACGGGGCGTAAAACAACAACGGGATGTGAAATAAAACCACAAATTCAATTTTAACCTTTGACGCATAAAAGCAAATAATACTTATTCTGAATTATTCTTAAATTTTTTGCGATAAAATAGGAATAGATTTTTTTTTAATTCAAGCTAGATCCATACAGACAGACCACACTTACGAATTTCAAAACATTATAATCTATATGTCGCAGGGAAATGATAAAACCAGGTATTTAATCAAATCCCTAGATTGGCTCAGTGAAATGACTTAAAACATGGTGTTTAGGGTAGAGGTTAGGTAAGGGTTATTTTTTTTATGACCACTCAGAAATGCTCGCTGCTAGTAGAGGTATACTAGGACTAGACTCGGAATCTCGAAATGATCGTAACAGAAATGATGAGATCCGCCGAAGATAATATAATAAGGTTACACACTTAGCCTAAGAAATTGCGTGGTTCAAGTGGAAAACGGCAGAGTACACTGCGAGAACAGACGGCTGTTGGGGTAGGACCCCCACTTGGTGGACCCGAGGATCTAGTGATTCCTTGGACGCGGGTCGCAAGAACCGATCTGTATGGAGAATATTGGGAGAAGCCTATCTATGTCCAGCAGTGGACGTCTATCAACATACAGTCTAACGTCAACAATGAGATAGGCGGTATATAAGCAGACAAATCGCCTTGTTATACAAGGTGAATTTTAATCACCATTCAAATTAAGCTCGACTTAGATAGAATCTGTAGGTGAACAACTATCGCCTAGAAACATGGGTCGAATTAAGTCAATTTTTATTTTATTTTTCATACAAATCAGACTGATCACGCGATCGATACTTTTATAATGGGAAGTTCAAATTGTTTTGTCGTAAGTATTTCGCGTTTCGAATGTTTCTTGGAGAGAGTTGTACATTTACAGATTCTGAGTCGAGCTAAAAAATTTGGATAGTGATTAAAATCACTTTGTATACCGGTGGCATTTTGGTTTTGACACCGTGACCTATTAATTTTACGCTGAATTAATAGCTATAAGTACTTAAATACGTCACTTTTGTAACTATACTCAGTTAGATAAGGATTTCACTGTGGAGTTTCATTAACAATGAAATTCGCGTCTTTTTATTTGTCGGTTTTGCGAGTTTTCGTTTTCCTCCTGCTGAATAAAGTAGAAACTGCGAAGGTAAAATTATAAACATAATTTATAAAAGTTCGAGTACCTATCATACATTTCTCTGAACTGAAGTGGCAGTGGGCAGGCCACTGCCACAGAACTGACAACCGTTGGGGCAAACGAGTTCCGTAGCGCTACCATAAGTTGACATCTAAAACTGACATAACGTAAACTATTGCTTTGTCTCTTTCAAATGCATCACAATGAAAGAGACAAAGCGATAGTTTTCAAAAGCGAGGATAGTATTTCAAACTCATGGTAGTGTCTCGGTAAACGTAGTGTAGGACAACCTCAGGCCAGTGATGATCTGCGCAAGAGGGCTGGCTGAAGCCGGATGCGAGTAGCCGAAGATCGATCAAAGTGGCGAGCATTTGGAGAGGCCTATGACCAGCAGTGGACTGCAATTGGCTGATGATGATGATGATGAAGATGATGATATTTCTCGAACATAGCTCATGTTTTTCGTTCACCAATCCGCATTAGGGAAGCAAAGAAAATTAACTAAACTAATAAGTTTCGTCGCATATGTTTATTTATCTGACGATATTGTTTTCTTTTAGTTCGTTTTTTTACTGGCAATATTTTGAAAATTCCAGTGGTTAATGGTAAGATTTAACATACAAAGTTGTATTATCATTATTTATGGCATGGGGGCATATCGTGTCTGAAAATTCCACTAGATGGCGTACTGCAGAACTGAGGTCCATCGTGATCTCGGTCGGCGAATGATTATTTTTGATGTGAGATGTCAAAATGTTACTAAACAACCAAAAGACGTTGAAGTTAAGCCTCAGTCTAACAGTACTCCATCTAGCGGATTTTTCACACGCGATAGCCCCCATTGCGTAAGTCGCTCTTTCTCGGTTTAATCAAATTATCCAGACTATTTTAAAAGAGTGTTTGCTATCTGTTTACTGGTCCATCTTTTGCAGGGAAACAAATTGACGTCATTTTTTCATGATAAAGGGTAGACAAACAGACGAATCAGCTGATGGTAAGCGATTACCTACTGTCACCGATGGACACCCGCAATACCAAAAGAATCACAAGTGCGCTGCCGACCTTTTAAAAAGGACTACGCTCGCTTTTAAGTGTATATAGTTATAACAAAGTGTCTCATGATAAGCTACTTTTTGTCTCTTTCTAAGTAATACAGTAGGGTTCAACTAGATAAGCAATACTTTCCCAATATGTTGCAGGTGGCAATGGTGGTAAGCCCTTACTTATTTTTATATTCCTACCTATCAATAAATTTAATTAGCATATTTTGCCTAGGCCAGGAGGGTTCCATTGCACTATGCCACCAGTTTTGACCAAATAAAGGCATCAGGATTTCCGGTGGCATAGCATTCCGGTGGCATGACATTCCGGTAGATGGCATTCCGGTAGATGGCATTCCGGTGGCATGACGTACCGGTGGCGCAGCGTACCACTGGTATGGCATATTGGTGACGGATACCTATGTTATACTTTCACTTTTAATAAATTGACTCTGCGGCAAGTTGATGTTGACCGCTATAATACCTACAAACTAAGTTCCCTATTAATAAACCCCCATAAATAAAATCCGTAGACTTACGGTGCAAATTTTATGGTAATAAGTATTACTACGGTACAAATTCTATGGTAATATCTATATACGTACATAAATTAACATTATCATTGATAGAACTAATAAAACTATTTATATTTAGTTCCAGAACATAGTGAGTTTTTCGATAGTCTTCAGATTCCAACAAAATTCTATTGATTAAAATTAGATTGTGTTATAAAAAATACAACTATTTATAAATTGAAAAGCAATATTTTGAAACAAAATCGAGGCAGCTATTCCTACGTACAGTCACATACCGAAGTATACATAACTGACAAATTTATTTAATCAAACCTCACCTTACATACTAAACACATTAGATTGAGTCTAAATTGAGGATATTTGCAGGTTATGGTAACCTGATGTGTGGCTGTCTGTACATAGATTCGTCAGTGGGGCTGACAATCCGTATCTTTGGAGAAAGATATTATGTACAGTCATCCACACATCAGGTTACCATAAACTGTCATAATTTACTCAATTGATATTTTACCTAATGTGTATGATAGTCAATTGCAGAAATTTGACAGTTTTGTATTACTTGGATTGGTACACTAAATAACTTACGAGTACCTACTTACTTTATTTTTGTACTCTTATACCTAAAGAGGATTAGGCTTGTTTCCAAGGTTAGAGATTGGAAGATTTTTTGTATAAAATGGAGAAATAACGGTAAAAAAAAACTATATACAAGAATTTAGTTTGATATTTTTTGTCATCAGTCAATTAAAGTTAGATCTAAATTTGATACGTAACTTGATTTTAAAAGTATTACATTTACTAAATAATTATATACAATTAGATAATTCATGCAATTTTGAGCAACTTTTCTTTTGAAACCATTTTCATAAACGCATTATTTAATATAGCTATCGAACAAAGGTTTCCCGTGATGAACACAAACTAGCACCGTGTGACGTCACAGCGTGGCAGGGCCGTTGTATGGAGCGTTTTGACAAGGTTTATTTTATGTGATCTTTGAATGGTGATATCTCGGAGAATATTCATGCTAACAGAGTAATCTTTGCCGATGTTTCTACTCTGGAGAGCTTCATTGATTACTAATCAGAAAAAAAAATTGGAAACAGGCCTATTGTAAATATGTAGGTACTAATATATTTTTTACTTTTTAGCTCGTAATATTATTAAAAAAATATTTTTACAATTAACTTCGTTTTTTACCCATTTCAGGTAAATGTGCAATTTTACGCCACCGCCTGCCAGGTATCGGGGATGAAATTGGATATAATATATTATTTTGTTGGTCTAGTTAAATATTTTTTGCTAATAGGAGTGACTATGTAGATATATAGTCAGTCTTCCTATCCGCAAAAACTGATAAATTCACTGAAGGATAGCTCTTACAGCATAGTGATAACTGATTTTACGATGTGATCTTGTATCAACACAAATTCTTTTAGGGAGGGGTAAGTTAAACCATGAAATTTAACAACTTAAGTTCAATAAAATTTCGGAAAATGCATGCAATGTTTTAGTTATATTATATTAAATACATTTAATTTAAATACATTAAATTTAAATTCATAAATAAATACACTAAGGATTTTACCATTTGATCTTAAAATAACAAAAATCCTTTCAGGGGGTAAGTGAAACGATAAAATATAAAACTGTAATTTTGAAAAAATATTTACGACTCCTTTGAAAACAATGTAACGAATTTGAAAACAATGTAACGAATGATGATGAATTTGTATGAATCTTAAATTCGTAAATAGATGCATAGGTGATTTTCTTGAATTCATAAATAGATGCATATGTGATTTTACAAAATGATCTTGAACACTAATCTTTCCAGGGGGTAAGTTAAACCATGCAAATTTAAAAAATTTAGACAACTTTCTAATTAACTTTCCAAAATGCGAAATTAAAAAAAAGAAATATAAATAGTACCTATTTTAAATAAAGTAGCTACCACAACATAAGTATTTTCTTAAATTAACCTCTACATCGGAGGTAAAAAAGCCATAACATTATTTTAGTATTAATTTATGCATTCAATTCGTAAATAGATACATAGTTTATTTTACGATGTGATCTTGTAGTAACACAAATATTTTCAGGGGGTAAGTCAAACTATAAAATTTAACATCTTCAGTTCAATTTAACTTTTCAGCAATGAAAAATTTTCTTAAATTAACCCCTAAATCAAGCATGGTGATTAAGCTTATCCCATCATAGCAGTGAGGGAAAAATATTTTTAGTTTTTACTTATACATTCAATTCGTAAATAGTTACACGATTTATTTTACAATTTGAACTTATAGTAACACAAATCATTTCAGGGGGTAAGTCAAACCATGAAATTTAAGGACTTGCAATAAACTTACCGAAAATGCAAAAGAAATTACTTACAATAATACACACCGGCAACTAAATTATATTAAGCAGCAAGTACATAAGCAATAAGCATATGCCAAGCAGTAAGTACATAATTATGTGCTTAAATAATTACGTCGCGTTAATTCCCGTCTATAAAATAATAATAGTTATAATGCAACGCGAAAATTTAAAGAACTATTAAATTATATTACTTACTACGAATAAAAAAAATACTAATACATAATTAAATTGTTGCTTTTTATACGTAGTAATAAATAATTTCGTTTTCTGTGAGTATTAAGATACATATGTGTGATAAATCTTTTTTTTTACGTTGTTACAAATTTTGGGAGTTGTCAAGTAAACGTCTCATCATTTTATAGCAAAATATTTTATGTAATAATTTATTATAATAATTTATATATAAGCATAGGTGAATTGACGATTTGTGATCTTAAAGTAACGCAACTCTTTCCAGTGGGTAAGTTAAACCATGCAATTTAACAATTTGAGTTCAATAAACTTCCCGAAAATATTAAAAATAATTATTACATACATTGATATCTACTTATTATAATTATTGATTTATATTAATAACCTATGGCCCACCCTAACTTCGTTTCAAGGCTTAGTTATGCTATTAGCTTCAATTATTGACGATAGATGGCGCTGGGTGTCGATTACATCGTGCAAGTGTTTCATTTTTCGGGCTACATAGAAAACTTAGAAGTTGTTTATTTTTTGTAAAGCAACTTTCACTTTAAATAACAATTTACAGTCAGAGGTAAATGTTTGACGCATTTCTATATTTTTTATATACAGACAACTTAAATGTTCGATAATTATACTGTCTGGTTTACCGTGTACCGAATAGTTGGTGGAACACGTCGTGGTTAAAGGGATGTAAATGTTCACAGATACACCCTGTAGTAAAAGTGATGATAGTAGTAAGAAGATATATTTTTCATCCGAACCTCTCCCGCTCGATTTTTTAAACCTTTAAGCGTATTTCCTGTGCTTGTGGCTCCTTCGTTGTTTCTGGTGTCCATAGCACAAGGTAAAACCTTAGCTTGGGACCAGGACGATGTGTGATGTTGTTTTAATTAATTTATTTATTTTTACCTAATGGTAAAAACGATGCACCTCATCAACATTATGAGGAAACCTGCTCGTTTTGTATAAACTCTTCAACTTTTGAACTCGACGTCTGAAGGTCTGGCGACAGTTACTTCATTACAATTGCTAGAGGCTTGTACATGCGCGGATTGGGCACTTTGTGTATGTTTTAACTCGGTAAATTGTTAAGAACGATACCTAAAAAAAATACATGTTATAGACTGGATTTCGATCTTGAATTTCTGACGAGGATTTTTATTTAATGTTTATAGTTCATTAGGAAAAAAAATATAACGTAAACATCGATTTTATGCAAAATATTGGATAAACTACGAAACTAAACACTTCAGATGACTGATTTTTTAATATACAATACAATACATGTACACTACAATCCCTGACGAGGAATTGTTTGTTTTCTTGGGTTTATAATTTTTTTATTAGTAATATTCTGTTTTTTCTATACGCGAGCGCGAGTACTCTCTATATGCTCAAGGCAGTTAGCACATGTACAAGCCTTAATCCTGGATCATAGGCCAAGGTGGCCCAAGCGTTGATTGGGCTACAAAGTGACAGCTAATAGACGCAGTCGAAAAAAACACTGTGATGAGGATGATCATTAAAATTTAACTAACAATTTTCAGCCTGTAAGTTTTAACAGATTTGCATAGATTAAAATTTGATTTGCTTTCACTTAACTAACCATTGGAGCCGCTAAGTCCTTGAGTGGAGTCCGCGACTCGGTAAGCGTAGGTAGTGTTGGACGCCCCGCGACAAGATGGGATGATGACATTCGAAGGCTGGCTGGAGTGGGCTGGATGAGAGTAGCAGAAAATCGGGAGCAGTGGCGTGCATTAGGGCTGACTTATGTCCAGCAGTGGACGAGCGTGGGTTGCTGATGATGATGATGATATTTAACTAACTCAAACTTAGGATTGATAGTGCATAGAAGGAGAGCCATGGTCAGTCAGTAGTAATATCGCCTCTTCTAACCGGATAGTCGTGGATTATAATTGGAGCATATACTTCTTGATTTTTCAAACGTTTGAGCATTTTTATTCGTCAGTCCCCTACTATAGTACTATAGTATAGTGTTTTAATGGGACAGGATATTCTCCGTTACGGCACGACGTCTTCAATATAAGCCACCCGAATCCTATGATAGGGTGGCCTATGCCATGCATAGCTTAGATACCCCAGGCTAAAAAGTGACGCAGTTAGGAATAACACACTGCGATGAGGATGATCATTCAATATTAATCAATTATTTTCAGCCGACGGTAAGTCTTAACACAATATTTCCATAGATTTACACTTGTTGCGCACAAGCAGCTTATACTTAGGGTCGATGGTGCATAGAAGGAGAGTCATGGTACTCAGTAAACAAGAAGAGCACATCGTTCTTGCTGTAATCTGACACCTAAGATCTAAAATCTAATTGCTTTCTTTAATTTCCAGACAACGGTAAGTTGTGGTATTAATTTCGAGTATGTCTTACCGGAATTTGATATCTGCCCACACGAGTATCCCAATTAATTAAATTTAGTTTTAAGCAATTTACATCATCATCTCCCTGCCCTATTCCCAAGTTATCTGGGGTCGGCGCAGTATGTTTTCTTCTCCCATTCGTCCCTGTCATTCGTCATCCTATCATCCACCCCCTTTTAAGCAAATTATATGTTATTATATTTTTTTTTTGTACTGCGTGCGCCTTTCAAGAAAGGTATCCGCAGAATATCAGCGCCGCGGGGACCTCACGTGTCCGTGGCAGATGCTGAGCCTTTTTAAATGCCGTATTGAGAAATTGCATAGTTTTGTAATTTTTATTTTTGGTATTAAAGTAAATGATTTCTATTCTACATAAGTATTGCCTATTCTCGCATTGTATATGGTCATCCAGCGTCACGATCGGTGGATTTTACCAAAATAGGAGGTCCTACTTGGATCCAAGCAGGACGATTATGTTTTATATATAATCCTCACAATTAATATAAATCAATTGGCGGCGCTAGTATAGTCGCGGTGTCCCATTAACGTTTCTTCTTCTCATCTATCTAGATGACGGCCAGAACACGCCAGAGTCCAGACACATGCCTATGAGACACTTAATTGCTTTTCGCTCTCTTCGGCTTTGAATGAATGACTTAGTATTGCACACAAAACAGAGGTATATAGACTTAAAAACTAGTTATTACTTTGTTACTTTCATGTATCTTCTTTATTTTCGATCCCGCTTTTTTATATTTATGCAGTACTAGCGGCCGCCCGCAACTTCGTCCGCGTGGAAAAGTAGCTTTTCACCCCCTTTTAACCCCTTGCAACACCCTTTTCGCAATAAAAAGTAGCCTATGTTCTTTCTCAGGGTCTAGATCATCTGTATACCAAATTTCATTTGAATCCGTTCAGTAGTTTTGGCGTGAAAGAGTAACAGACAGACAGAGTTACTTTCGCATTTATAATATTAATTAGGAAGTTAGGATAATAATATGTTTAGATAGTATGAAATACTACAATCTGAAAACGATTTGTTATTGTACTGTTTGACTTGATACATTTGTTTCCGCATTTTCAGGATGAGGTAAGCGTTTTCAATAATTATTTATCTTATTACCTTCTTTAGTAAATCGACAAAAACACTTTACCAATCCAGACCATGGCCCCACAGTGGGCTGGAGCCTGTGCTGTGTATCGCCGAGGGAGTGAGGGCACTGGAGGCCCAAGGACATTTTTATATTTACTATACTTACTTTAAAACTACATATCGTGAGAGAGGCACGCTTCTGCGTGAATGGGCCGGGTCGAGCATATCGTGAGAGAGGCACGCTTCTGCGTGAATGGGCCGGGTCGAGCGGAGTGATACCATGGCGGCACTGAAGACCGGCGTAAAGCAGCGCATACGCTTTGCTTCGTAGAGTGAGTGAGAGCCCCGGAGGCGCAAATGGGGGAAAGGGGGTTAAAGGTAGGCAGCGCACTTGCGACTCTACTGGTGTTGCAGGTGTCTATTGGGCGGCTGCCATTGCTTACCATCAGGTGACCCGTCTGCCACCAACCGAATAAAAAAACATCAACTGAAAATGACGGTTAATTTTATTTTTAGATTTGGTTCAACTGTCAAAAATGTAATTTACAGCCATGGGTAAGCTTGGGCCATCATAATACGAGTTGAATGAATGAAATCTTATTTGTAAGTAAGTAAGTAAAGATTAATTTATTCAGTGAAACAATATTTGGCATTGTATACAGCAAGAAAATTTATTGCTTGCGTATAGATGTGATTGTTTAGTAGTCTAAGTCCCAAAAGTTGTAAAACAATCAAGTTTAAATTTTTTTGTTAAATAAATGAAACCTTATTTGGCGCTGTTTACAGCAACAAAACATAATGTTCACTTAATCTAAGCAGAATTAAAAATAAAAAAAAAATCTCCCTGCCAAACGCGCCAAATAGGCGGCCGCTCAGCAAAAGTCGATGCTGATCCAGGAGACCATCCCCGACACTGGTTTTCAGCGTCTACCGTTTGTACGCTATTGCGGGCCTAGGAGCCAATTCTCATGCATTTGACTCTGAAGTCGAATTAGAACTTTGTATGGACGAATGTATGAAATCTCTTATTCAACTTCAATTCACGAGAAAAAGTCCCCTGCGAGCCAATTCTCGCCCATTCAACAATAAAGTCAAATTAGAGATTAGTATGAACGAATTTATGAAATCTCTAAATTCGACTTCAGTGCCGAATACTTTTCATTCGAACGAGGGGAAAAATACGGAAAGAAAAATAAAAAAATTGATTAGGTGCGCAATACAGAGCAGGATACAAAAAAAAACAGTGTTTTAATAAAAAGAAAAGTGTTGATTACTAAATTAGTAGCTAGTTCAATTAGAGAAATAAAAATGTAAATTTTGTATTTTGAAGGAAGTGCTGGTAAGTTCTCGTGAGGTCAATTCTTTTTTTCGCTTTTACAGCTTTCGGTTTACACATCACTGTTTTTGTAATTTGAGACAAGAAAAAAAAAACCCTAAAGGGGACATTTTATGTCATGGATTTCGTTTACGTATATTGCGGACAATAAAAGCATTAGTAGACGTAAATATGTACACACATTTTGTTTTTCTTGTGATGTTTATTTTCTAAGATAAGGGCTTTGACGAAATTTGAGGATAGACATTGGAATCATTTAGTTTATGTAAAAAAATAATGTACCTAGTTGTTTCAAACAGCATTCGTGTGCTGTACTGAACACTTAGGTAGTTGGTTTAGTATCTGGGTGTTATTTGTGTATTTAAGTACCTATTATTATTTGTTTTTCCTCTTGTCTGATACCTGTAACACAAGTGCTTACGCTACTTAGTACGAAGTCAGGTCAATATATGAGATGTTTTTATCTTTCTAGGAAAATCCTGAGGAAGAATTTGACAAGGTACGGATATTATTTTATAATTAAGTAGTGTTATGTACATTTTCCATTTGCAATCTCAAGTCAACTGAAATAAAACGAGACGAAAAGTTAACCTCACAAGACTCCTTGTGCAAAATTTTGTACCAAATAAACTTAATTATCAGCCATGTTCAAATTTAGTACCTACTTACAAAAATCATAATGTCGTGTCATATACCTGTGTCACTCGCAGTATAATTCGCCGTAATAATTACGGCTAGCTGTTATCAAAAACAGGGGCGTTTTGAAATGCGGTTGTTAAAAATATCATTAGAGGTAGAAACCCTTTTGACAATTGAAATGCACTTTCACAAATATTTTTATCGAACAGCAAAGATACATTAGTGCAACATACGGCTTAAAAATAACACTTATGCTTATTCATCTGTGTTCAATATACATACATAATTATTATGTATTTAAGTATAACTTGGAAATTGCCAGATAAAAATATGTATTTGTTTGTTATTTTATATCAGATCAGGGTTTGTATTTTATTTATCATTTTAGAATTTATTTAGCTGGCATAAAATGTTAATTAGCATTACAAATAGCTTTCGGGCTACTTATAATATTACATTGTCAAAAGCGATGGCTGCGCTTAGGTTTCCGGGTTCGATCCCAGGTTCATCGGGCCAAGATATATACCTATCTGAGATGTTCTGTTCAGAAATTCTTAGTGTCACCCCGAAGTCTGGATGTTGGTAAGTAGTCTTACCTCCGCGCCTCAGAAAGCACGTTAAGCCGTTGGTCCTGCGCCCAATCTCTCTTCTGTCGTGTTACACTGATGTCCCATCGAATTGAGAGGGTATGGGAATAGAGAGTGCACCTGTGTTTGCGCGCACACTTGAGCACTATAATATATCCTTCGCACGTGATTGGTGAAAGTTGGCCGCCGTAGCCAAATTGGAGGATTTATTTAATTTAATTTTAAAGGAGACTTTCTATGGCCTCTGGCATCATCCTTTGTTTGGAGTTTTTTTTTTTTTTTTATGTAATAGGTAGCAGGCGAGCAGGCGGATCGCCTGATGGTAAGCAATTGCCGCCGCCCATGGACACTTGCAACACCAGTGGAGTTATTCCTTAAGCGGCCAGAGTGATAACCATATTAGATTAATCGTTAATAAACATGCTTTAATACACTCACATACAATTTAAAAAAAAAAGTAAAGTATCAGCCTATGTCTATACTGTCCCACTGAAGCAAGACAAAGGCATCCATCATAGAATTCAAGTTATCACTACTATGATGGTATTAGGCTTAATCACCACGCTTGCCTAATACGTATTGGCGATCACAAACCCGAGCTATGTTCTCGAAAACATCAAACCTTTTTTATATTTCCAGCCCTGGTTGTTAGAAGTATGTACCTACCTATCTAAAATATAAATTTTTGGTATTTGCAATTTAATCTTATGTAAATATTGCACTTATAAAATTCATCGAAGAATTCAGGTGGGACTCAAACCCACAACCTTCCACAGTCTAGGCGGATGAACTACCAGTTTATACTATCCGAACCCCTTACTAAGCCGAAGAATTTAGTAAGTGCTTAACTCCCCATGAGCTGACGATAGTCTCGTCAATATTTACAATATCCAGTGGAAACATTATTGCAAATATTTGACCACCAGTTAAGATGAACTTGCTAAATGAATAATTTTATTTTTGGTACAGCAATTCTTTGCAATAATTAATAATAAATTTGCAAAAATGTTACTACTGGATATTGTAAATGTATAGGTACCTACAAATTGATGAGACTATCGTCAGCTCATGGCGAGTTACCAAATTCGTCGGCTTAGTAAGGGGTTCGGATAGTATAAACTGGTAGTACATCCGCCTAGACTGTAGAAGGTTGTGGGTTCGAGTCCCACCTCAATCCTTCGATGAATTTTTAAGTGCAATATTTTACTATCTAAAATTTTTGATTATATCCAATGAAAGTGTACCTAAGTCACAAGTATATAATATAATCCTCTGTGCCTAAGTAAAGATTTAAATGGAATTTGGTACATATAGAGTATAAGAACACAATGTGACAATAATATCGATACCTTAAATCTCAAAGGGCGTAATCACCATTTTGGCCAAAATGACTTTTGAATGCTATCTTACTCCATTTTTTTTTCTCTATCGATCTGTATTATCAAAGTTTTAAAATTCGCAAAAAAAGCGGTGATTACAGCCCACGTGTTTACCGTCGATAATGCAAGAATTTTAGTCGTAAATACCTTTAAAAAATTCATTATTAAGGTTTCGGTCGATACACCAGTAAAAATTATAATGATGTGAAAAATACTGACTATCGAATGAGGCGTATAGGACAGATATTGTGTAACAGTGGCGTTTACGACTCGAGTTACTTTAAGAATTAAACAAAATAAAATAATGTTAAGTGGTAGTAATACTGCATAATCCGTTTCTATACATTCTAAAATAAAAACGCTCAGAAATGCAATTAGCAAGTACTTTTAACTACCCATACGTAAGAAGAATTACTCTAGTGTCAGTATCCTAGACGAAAATGAGGAAATACGAAAATGAGCAGAATATACCACTCATTTCCCCTCGTCGAAACCGAATTGTATCGATGTCTATGATTAAATTCTTGTTAATATAGTGAAGTTGACGTCTTTTATTTCTTTTGCCCAACATTACTCCTATTAAAGAGTTGTTAATAGCACGCAAAACCTGAAACATAAACAAAGTGGCGGGAGTTTTGCTAGCGCTTAAATCTTATGTAGATCAATCCTAGCTTTAACATTTTTAAAAATAAACGGTTGTTTTACTTCTTTGCACAGTACTGGTAGAAGACTTATTAAAATTTAAGCTCTAAGTAAAAGTCCTGTCGATGCAGATATTGTTTATACTAATTTAAAAACAAAACAAAATTATAGAAATCAATAACTTTCGTTTGAATTTCAACTAAAATGATTGCGTTTGTATAATTGAAATAATAAAATCGTTTTCATTTCTGTACTTGCTATAAATTTTGTAATAATGAAACTACCCGTATTTGTCTCTTAATTGTATCTTCCTCGAAGTGTTTTTACTTATAAAAAAACCGAAAATAGCCTTTTAAAATGCATTTTCTATAAGTTAAACTAGGCTGTTACACCATAGCATAGAGCAGAATAGCCTTTTTTTCAAGTCGTAAACGCCATTATACCATAACTTATTGCAGAACAGCCTTTTTTTTAGGTCGTAAATGCCAAGTTGTCAATATTTTTTTGGCGTAATCACAAATCAGTTTGGCAAACATTGGTTGTATTTTGAATACCATAGAACTGTGTTTATAAAGCTCTCGATACTCGATAATTACATCCAAATTTCATTTATATGGCATTATTAGTTTAAAAGTTATGAATTTAATTCTTAGATTTTTTTTTTGTTTCGGCTCTCCTGAAAAGTGATGATTTGGTGATTACGCCCTTTGAGATTTAAGGTATCGAATGTTCGATGCGGTTTAATTCAAATTCAAATAATTATTAGCGTAAAACATGATACTAATTTAAATTATTAAATGTATGTTTCCTTTTCGTATTTTACAGTCGGTAAGATTAATAAAGTAGCAAATATCACGAATCTAAAAGATCGTAATAAGTATCAACGGTAGGTAGGGTTTAAAAGGCAATCTTGACTCATTTTATCCGAACTATAATTGATTACTTTACTCTATGATTAGTGACCTGCCCACACTTCGTTTCGGGCAGTAATTCCACAGTTTGCCCATAGATAGCGCTGGGCGTTGATTGCGTCGCGCAATTTTTTCGCCTTTTCGGTTTGTATATTTAGTTTTCTCGATGTCTATGGACTTTATCCCTTTATAATATAAATAGTACAGATTCACTTATAAAAGAAGAAATATCTGGCACCTCTCATATATTTACGGAATATAAGAGTAAAAAACTTACATAATTAAAATTATTATAATGCTTTTTTTTTCCTTTCCGTTTCTGTTTCTTTTTCCAAACTCCGGAGTCATAGTCTAAGTGTCGAACTCTAAAGAGACCATTTTGAATGTAATGCAACATTTAATTTATAGTCTAACCTTACTCGAGATAAGTTAGTCTGTTTTTTCATTAAATTATTTATTTATTTTTAGGCTGAAGAAGTAAGTATGAACTATGTGCACCATAAAATTATTTTTTTATACAACAAAGTAGTTATTAGATAGACAGGACAGCAGACGCATTTTTGTTCCCGTAAATGTGTGGAACCGAAACTGTGGGGAGTACTGGGGAGCAATTCTCGTGCACTTGACATTGAAGTTTTGTATAGACAATTAAAAAATTACAGATTTCTACCTCTATAAGACGACTCTTTCTTGTGTTTCTGATGTCCATGGGCGGCGGTGTTCACTTACCATCAGGTGACCCGCTTACTTGTTTGCGTTAATATATTTAAATAATACGAAGTTAAAGATCTCTTAAGTCGACTTCAATAATGCAGAGAGCAGGAGAATTGGCCCCTAGATCATATCTTGAATCCATCATGATTTCTAATGTTCCTCCTCCTTGCCTCGCTTGTCTTCAGTGCCGAGAGTCATGGTCTAGATTAATAATCTTTTCCTGGACATTTTGTTTTAACAATAAACATGTTGTATTATACTTTTTAGAGTTCCGACGTAAGTATGAACAATGGTACTTATCACTTTAGAGAAATAGTTAAGCATGGAAGGGCTACAACTTACAGTTTTTTAGAGGGTTTTTTTTTATATTGAGGACAATATACAATATCCCTTCAGTTGCCAGGAGTTTGGAACGCATGCGGTATCGGAAGGTTGGCAACTGAAGGGATACAGAACGTTAGAATTTAATATCAGTGGCCAAAAAGGTACTGACATGGTTCCTAGCTCGCCAAAATGAGAGCACGTTTTTATAAAAACAAATTGGAAGGATTTTTTTTTTTATTATATCTGATGAGTATTTTTTTAAACATTAATTTGATCATTATTTTTAATACAACCAGCTAGCTTTGAGATCTGAAAAACACATAAGTTTTTGCTCGTGATTTTGTCAGTGTGGAATGATTGAAATATTTGGTGTGGAAGAGCAATCACTTCGCAAGCGTGTTTTCACTGCAAAAGTAATCTTTCAAATAAATCATAATATTTCTTAATTATTTTTTACTAGGAGGAAGAAGTAACTATTACAATTATTTTTTTTAATAAAAAAGTCATGTCATTATCTCCAAACTATATAAAGTTTTAAAATCTACAATAACTAAATAATCAAAATTTTTACTAGGTAAAAAAGGTATCATACTTTTATAAAATAAGAAAATATGGGTTTTATCTAAGTCTAGGTACTTAAGATAAAACCCAGTCTGAATTTCAAGGATTTTTAAAGCTTTTTTTTTTCAAATTTTAAATTAAGACAATAAATCCGATTTCTTATTAGGGAGAAAAGGTATTTATTTTTTTAATATAAAAGCACGAGTCATTAGGTAAGTAGTCAATAAGAATTTTATGGAGTAAAAACTTTTTAAATTTACAATAATTAAATAATCCATTTTTTTTACTAGAAAAATAAGGTAGGATACTTTTCTTGAATAAAAAATATGTGTTTTAATCTCAAGTAGTCAGTCTGAAGTTTATGGATTTTTAAAGCTTTTTCAATTTTAAAATAAGTCCAATTTTTTACCAGCAAAAGAAGATATTTAAGAAGGTATATATTTTTTTATAATAAAGACATTCAAGTCTAGTCAGTCTGATTTTACGGAGGCTTCAAACTTTTTGAATTCAAAATAACTTATCCAATTGCTTACTAGGAAGAAAAGGTAAGTATAATATTATATTTTTTTAAATAAAATGCCCGTGTCATAATGTCAAGTCGTCAGTCTAAATTTAATGGAGTCTTAAATTTTTTTTAATATTGTAATAAGTCAATAATCCAATTTTTACTACGAAAAAAATGTTATGTTTTATAATTTCAAGTAGGTACAGTGGCGGACAGGTCAAGCTATACCTACAAAACTGTCAAATTTCCTCAATCGATTTCGAACTCAATGTGTAACAAAATAAGGCTTAAAATCGAATGAAGAAATGTGACAAATAATAATATCAAATATGTGTCCGCAACTGTACCTTGTCAGTATGTCTGAATTTTATGGAATCCTTAAACTAACAATTGGGTATTTGACTAATCTCGATATAGTAAAAAAGATTGATACTCTATCGAAAATTTGGTAAATACTAATATAATAAACATTTTCAGTTAAAAATATAACGTTTAGCTGGTTTTGTGAGCATTCAAAGTTTCATGGGCAAGTCCATTTTTAAAGTATAAAATTTTTAAAAAATAATTATATCATTGAACTACCTATACATTTTCCACCAACTTTTAATGAAACCATTTACTTAAACGAAACATTTGATATAGGTAGCTACCAAACTAAATTTACTAGACGCGCATACAGAAGTTCGAGTTGTGACGTCACAATTCAATAGCCATTTGTATAGAGCGTTTTTGGGCTTGCCCAAATTATGTGCTCTTAAAGTTGTGATATCTCAGGTAATTCAAATAACAATCAAGTGGTTCTTTCAACGATGTTTCTTAAATTGAGGCGTCTTTTGATTAAACACATAAAAAAATTTTAGTCAAATACCCAATTCGGTCGAATTAACTAAATTTAAATATCCGGCATGGATCCCTCTTGCAAGAGGCATCTTTTAGATAAACCAGATAGGGAACATAATATGAGCAGACGGATCACCTAAAGGTAAGCGATTGCTGCCGCCCATAGACACCTGCAACACCAGTAGAGTCACAAGTGCGCTGGCAACTTGTAAGCGTGGTGATTTAGCCTAATCCCATGATAATAGTGATAACTTGATTTGTTGCGCACAAGCAACTTAAACTAAGGGTCGATAGTGCATGAAAGAGAGTCATGGTACTCAGTAAATAAAATTAGCACATCGTTCTTGCTGTAATCTGACACCTAAGATTTAAAATCTAATTGCTTTATTAAATTTACAGACAACAGGAAGTTGTAGTATCAATTTCGAGTATGACTTACCGGAATTTGATATTTACCTACACTATTTGCTATTGTACTGTTTTACTTGATACATTTGTTTCCCCATTTTCAGCTTGAGGTAAGCGTTTTCAATAATAATTATTCATCTAATTACCTTTTTAAGTAAATCGACAAAAACACTTTACCAATCCAGACCATGGCCCCATAGTAGGCTGGAGACTGTGCTGTGTATCGCCGAGTGAGTGAGGGCACTGGAGGCCCAAGGACATTATTATATTTACTATACCTACTTTAAAACTACATATCGTGAGAGAGCAATGCTTCTGCTTGAATGGGCCGGGTCTACCGGAGTGAAACTACGGCGTCACAGAAGACGTAAAGCAGCTTATATCATGTAGACCTCTAAAACTCATACATACTATCCATACTAATATAAGGTATTAATTAATACAAAAATAATTGCCCTTGTCTATTCAACTTTCGCACCAAATTGCTGGGGACCAATTCTTGTGCACACAACATTGCAGTCGAATTAATATTTTGTATGGAAGAATGTAATTACGAAATCTCTAAATTCGACTTCAAATGTCGAGTGTCGAGAATTGCCACCCTGAACCGATTTAAATAGAATTTTAAATTTAAGAACACAATAATATGTTATATGCGGTTTAATACAAATTCAAATAATTATTAGCGTAAAACATAGTTATTTATTTTATTAAATGTATTTTTCCTTTTCTATGATGGATTAGGCTTCATCACCACGCTTGCCTAATGCGGATGGTGATCACAAACCCGAGCTACGAGGTGGTGACAATTTAAGTAATGAGACTGATTCCATAAAAATCGTATATTTCAAAATTATTCTACAACTCTGCCATCCCCTTCAAAGTAGTCCCCTGGGGCAGCTATACAACGATTCCAGCGCGTTTTCCATGCTTCGTAACTTTCTGGAACGCTTCGACTGGGATGTCCCCGATCACCCTCGTCAACGGTCCGCCTGGATGGCCTTCAATGACTCAAATGGGTTCCTTTGACCACCGATTTTGTTCTAGGGAACAAAAAAAAAGTACAGGGTGACATATCGGGTGAATAAGGCGGTTGTTGCAACACGGCGATCCCTTTAGAGGCCAAATACTGGGTCCACGCTGAGGGCGGTGTGGCACGGCGCGTTGTCGTGATGCAGGATCCAGTTACGAGCGATGTCTGGGCGCACTCTGTTGACCTCGTTTTCGCAATCTTTCGAGTACTTGGCAATAGTAGACTGATTTACGGTTTGCCCTGATGGAACAAATTCTTTGTGACGATTCCACGGATAGTCGCACCTCGACTGGTCTCCCGCTCCGCGCCTCGTCTCCACGCTTTCACGCCCCTTTTTTAAACTCTTAATGCCATCGAAAACCTGCCTGGACCCGACTAAGAGCACTATCGCCATGCACTTTTACAATTTTTGCGTACGTTTTCCGAAGCTGTTTCGCCCAATTTGGCGCAAAATTTATCGCGACGCGTTGCTCTTGATTTCGTTTTTCCCATTTTCGTGATGCGAGCACTACGAACACACGTTTTACTCAACACGACACAGCAGCGAACTAAACAAGCTAGAGTGATGGAAATATATCAATGGAGAGGGGAGGGGGTGCGGGGAGAAGGGGTAAGGGAATTATCAAGGGTCACAGATTATCACGATCGCGGCAATAAAATCAGTCTCATTACTTTATTGTCACACCTCGTATGTTCTCGAAAAAATCGTCCTTTTAACGCCCCGTTGGTCTAGTGGTTTAAGTACCGGGCCGTGATCTCGGGGTCCCGGGTTCGATTCCCGGGTCGAGCAAAAGTATGTTTCGAACTTTTCGAACATAGCCGGGTTTGTGATCACCAATCCGCATTAGGCAAGCGTGGTGATGTAAGCCTAATCCCATCATAGTAGCGATAACTTGATTTTCTATGATGGAGGCCTTTGCCCTGCAGTGGGGGCAGTATATAGGCTGATACTTATTTTTCCTTTTCGTATTTTACAGTGGGTAAGCTTTACAAAATAGCAAATATCACGAATTCAAAAGATCGTAATAATTATTAGGGCAATCTTGACTAATTTTATCCGAACTATAATTTATTACTTTACTCTATGACTAGTGAGTGACTTGCCCTCACTTCGTTTTGGGCAGCAATTCCACACACAGCCTACCCATAGATAGCGCGCTGGGCGTTGATTGCGTCGCGCAAGTGTTTCGCCTTTTCGGTTTACATATTTAGTATGTCGATGTCTATGGACTTTATCCCTTTATAAATAGTACAGATTCACTTATACAATAAAGCAATATCTGGCACCTCTCTTAAATTTACAAAATATAAGAGTAAAAAACTTACATAATTAAAATTATTATAATGCTGTTTTTTCCTTTCCGTTTCTGTTTCTTTTTACCAAACTCCGGAGTCATAGTCTAAGTGTCGAACTCTAAAGAGACCATTTTGAATGTAATGCAACATTTAATTTATAGTCTAACCTTACTTGAGATAAGTTAGTCTGTTTGTTCATTAAATTATTTATTTATTTTTAGCCTGAGGAAGTAAGCAACTATGTGCACCATAAAATATTTTTTTATACAACAAAGTAGTTATTAGATAGACAGGACAGCAGACGCATTTTTGTTCCCGTAAATGTGTGGAACCGAAACTACGGGGAGTCCTGGGGGGCAATTTTCGTGCACTCGACATTGAAGTTTTGTATAGACGATTAAAAAATTACAGATTACTACCTCTATAAGACGACTCTTTCTGGTGTAGCTGAAAAACTTACATAATTAAAATATTATAATGCTTTTTTTTACCTTTCCGTTTCTGTTTCTTTTTACCAAACTCCGGAGTCATAGTCTAAGTGTGGTTATTCTGTACTCTAAAGAGACAGCTTCGAATGTAATGAAACATTTAATTAATAGTCTCACCTCAAAAGTAAGTTAGTCTATTCGTTCATTAAATTATTTATTTATTATTAGCCTGAGAAAGTAAGTAAAATTATTTTTTATACAACAAAGTAGTAAGTAGTAGTAGTAGTTCCTCCTCCTTGCCTCGCTTGTCTTCAGTGCCGAGAGTCGTGGTCTCGATCAATAATCTTTTCCTGGACATTTTGTTTTAACAAAAATAATATATTGTATTTCTATTTAGCATTCCGACGTAAGTATGAACAACGTTATTTATCACTTTAGACAAATTAGGCATGGAAGGGCTACAAGTCATTGTAGGTTATCGGAGACATTTATTTTATATGTTTTTTTTTTTATTTTTTTATATTAAGATGACCTAACAGAAGGCCTTACGGTTAGCGGAAGATCCAATTATGAGGTTGACAGGCACAAAAGAACAAACAATCTACCTATTGAGTCTGACTGTCTGTGTTTATGCTTACCTTCAGTTGCCAGGAGTTTGGAACGCATGTAGTATCGGAAAGTTGGCAACTGAAGGGATATAGAACGCTAGAATTTAATATCAGTGGCCAAAAAGTTACTGACATGGTTCCTAGCTCGCCAACATGGGAGCAAGTTTTTATAAAAACGAACTAGCGGCCGCCCGCGACTTCGTCCGCGTGGAAAAGTAACTTTTTACCCCCCTTTTAACCCCTTACAACCCCCCTTAATATTATTATGTTGATAGCCTATAGCCTTCCTCGTAAATGGACTATCCAACAAAAAAGAATTATTCAAATCGCACCAGTAGTTTCGGAGATTAGCGCGTTCAAACAAACAACAAACAAACAAACAAACAAACAAACTCTTCAGCTTTATTATATTAGTATAGATTGGAAGGATATATTTTTTTTATAATATCTGATGAGTATTTTTTTAAACATTTATTTTATCATTATTTTTAGTACAACCAGCTAGCTTTTGAGATCTGAAAAACATACGAGTTTTTGTTCGTGATTTTTTCGGTGTGGAATGATTTAAATCTTTGGTGTGGAAGAGCAATCACTTTCCAAGCTAGTTTTCAATGCAAAAGTCATCTTCCAAATAAATCATAATATTTCTTAATTTTAAATTTAAAATAACTTTTTTATCAAATTTTTTACTAGGAGGAAGAAGTAACTATTACAATTAATTTTTTAATAAAAAAGTCATGTCATTATCTCTAAATTTTATAAAGTAAAATTACAATAAGCAAATTAGACGACCCGTTAAGCGCAATGGTTTGTGCGCCGGTTGAGACGTAAGGGTCGCGGGTTCGATTCCCGGACCGACACAAATGTTTGTTGATGAAACAGATATTTGTGTTGGGTTTGAGTGTTTGTGATACTTACCTTCGTTGTTTATGGTTTCCATAGCACAAGGGAAAACCTTAGTTTAGGACCAGGACAATGTATGTGATGTTGTCTCAATCAATAATCAATTAATCAAATTTTTTACTAGGAAAAAAAGGTATCTTCTTTTTGTAATTTAAAAAAATGGGTTATAATCTCAAGTACTTAGTCAGTCTAAATTTCATGGATTCCTAAAGCTTTTTCAAATTTTAAAATAAGACAATAAATCCAATTTTTTATTAGGAAGAAAAGGTATTTCTTACTTATATTTCTTACTTATATATATTTTTAAAATAAAAGCCCGTGTCATTTGATCAAGTATAGTTCGTGCCAGTTAAACTTGCAATAAAGGTCATTCACCCCACTTGCCGCTTGTTCCAAGAAGTCGTCGAAATTCGCGATACAGATCGCTTTCCATACTAAACTGCCGATAAAATTACATTTGCCGTGTTTCATAGTCCTTGACGTGCGAACTTCACATAGACTAGATTAGAACATTGACATTTGGTATTATGAAACACGGCAATTTTATCGACAGTTTATTATGAGAATCGATCTGTATCGCGTTAGGTAGGTATCGCAAATTTTGACGACTTCTTGGTACAAGTGGGGTGAATGACTTTTATTGCAAGTTTATTTGGCATGAACAAAAATGAAATGTCAATATGAATTTTATGAAGTCAAAACTTTTTTAATTTACAATAATTAAATAATCGATTTTTTTTCTAGGCAAAAAAGGTAGGGTAACCGAGACAGTGATTGCCCACTTAAGAAATTGATGCAAAGTTTTATTTCAATTAAATCCTTTATTTTAACTATTGGGTAGCAGTGTGCGACTTTTATATACCATTGGTAGTTTAGCTTTGAGATAAGTTAGCAACAATTCAAATATCTAAAGAATATTTGTAAATATAACGTTTTGCAAAAAAAAATCATAAAATTTGTTCTAAAAATTCAGTGATTGCCCACCCCCTCTAAATACTAAATGGAATGTTTTTATACCATGATAATTGCTTCAAATGATACATCAAAGCTTTACTAGCTCGTTGTTTAGCTTTCACATTCAAAAAATAAAATAAAAGTGACACAATCATTAAAACTACTAAGTGTATCCGATTCTCCTAAGGAATTCGAGTTTTTTGAAGAGACGAACACCTGCTGTGCAAAAACAGCCATTATAATATATATTTTGTAAATGTTGACAAATTTCTTATTGAGAATTCTGCTAAAGAGTACTCTAGTGTTATTTAATGGATTTAATTCAAAACTACTCCTTTGAAAATAAGTTAAAATCTACGTTAACCTTAAACCTGGCAATCACTGTACCCTGGGCAATCACTGTCTCGGTTCCCCTATCTTACGTCTTTGCTTAAAAAAAAAAAAAATGTGTTTTAATCTTAAGTAGTCAGTCTGAAATTTATGGATTTTTTAAGCTTTTTCAAATTTAAAATAAGTCAATAATCCAATTTCTTACCAGGAAAAAGAGGTATATTATATATTTTCTTAAATAAAAAAAAATGTGTTTTAATCTCAAGTAGTCAGTCTGAAATTTATGGATTTTTAAAGCTTTTTCAAATTTAAAATAAGTCAATAATCCAATTTCTTACCAGGAAAAAGAGGTATAAGTATTATATATTTTTTTAAATTAAAAAGATGTGTTTTAATCTCAAGTAGTCAGTCTGAAATTTATGGATTTTTAAAGCTTTTTCAAATTTAAAATAAGTCAATAATCCAATTTCTTACCAGGAAAAAGAGGTAAAAGTATTATATACTTTTTTAAATTAAAAAGATGTGTTTTAATCTCAAGTAGTAGTTTTATATATTTTTTTAAATAAAGTCATTCAAGTAGTCAGTCTGAATTTTACGGAGGCTTCAAACTTTTTGAATTTTAAATAAGTCACTTATCCAATTTCTTACTAGGAAGAAAAGGTATTATATATTTTTTTTAAATAAAATGCCCGTGTCATAATGTCAAGTAGTCAGTCTAAATTTTATTATTTTATAATAGGTCTTATTGACTTAATCCAATTTTTGACCAGAAAGAAGAGGTAACTATTACAACTATTTTTTAAAATAAAAAGTCATGTTATGGAGTTTTAACGTTTTAACATCTACAATAAGTCAATAATCCAATATTTGCTAGGAAAAACAGATAGGTATTATAATTGTTTTAAAAATTAATAAGTCATGTTTTATAATTTCAAGTACCTAGTTACAACCTAGTCAGTCTGTCTGAATTTTATGGAATCCTTAAACTAAAAATTTGAACAAATTAACTAAATTTAAATATCCGGCATGGATCTCTCTTGCAAAAGGCATCTTTAAGATAAACCAGATAGTGAAACGAGCAGACGGATCACCTGAAGGTAAGCGATTGCTGCCGCCCATAGACACCTGCAACACCAGTAGAGTCACAAGTGCGCTGCC
The DNA here is from genome assembly GCA_014851415.1 of Cnaphalocrocis medinalis. Taxonomy (NCBI): domain Eukaryota; kingdom Metazoa; phylum Arthropoda; class Insecta; order Lepidoptera; family Crambidae; genus Cnaphalocrocis; species Cnaphalocrocis medinalis. The sequence goes on along the minus strand of CM026296.1, from coordinate 4,057,392 downwards.
AACCTGTAAGCGTGGTGATTTAACCATGATAGTAGTGATAACTTGATTAGTTGCGCACAAGCAACGTAAATAAGGGTCGATAGTGCATAGAAAGAGAGTCATGGTACTCAGTAAATAAAAATAGCACATCGTTCTTGCTGTAATCTGACACCTAAGATCTAAAATCTAATTGCTTTCTTTAATATACAGACAACGGTAAGTTGTGGTATTAATTTCGAGTATGACTTACCGGAATTTGATATTTACCCACACAAGTATCCCAATTAATTAAATTTAGTTCTCAGGTAATTCAAATGAGAATCAAGTGATTCTTTCACCGATGTTTCTTAAAGAGGCGTCTTATGATTAAACACATAAAAAAATTTTTGTCAAATACCAAATTGGAGCATGCACGTCTTGATTTTTCAAATGTTTGAGCATTTTTATTCATCATACTAGCGGCCGCCCGCGACTTCGTCCGCGTGGAAAAGTAACTTTTTACCCCCCTTTCAACCCCTTACAACCCCCTTTTCGCAATAAAAAGTAGCCTATGTCCTTTCTCAGGGTCTAGATTATCTGTATACCAAATTTCATTTAAATCCGTTGAGCAGTTTTGGCGTGAAAGAGTAACAGACAGACAGACAGACAGACAGAGTTACTTTCGCATTTATAATATTAGTATGGATTACTATAGTATAGTTTCACACTCGCTGTCCGCGCTTTTGTCTTAATGGGACAGGATATTTCCGATACGGGACGACATAAGCCACCCGAAATAGCGTAGATACCCCGGGCTAAAAAGTGACGCAGTTGGAAATAACACACTGCGATGAGATGATTATTCAATATCAATTAATTATTTTCAGCCAACGGTAAGTCTTAAAACAATATTTCCACGAGCAGCTTATACTTAGAGTCGATAGTGCATAGAAGGAGAGTTTGGTACTCAGTAAATAAGAATAGCACTTAGTTCTTACTGTAATCGGACACCGAAGATCCAAAATCTAATTGCTTTCTTCAATTTACAGACAACGGTAAGTTGTGGTATTAATTTCGAGTATGACTTACCGGAATTTGATATTTACCCATACAAGTATCCCAATTAATTAAATTTAGTTTTAAGCCATTTTACATCATCACCTCCCTGCCCTGTTTCCAGATTTAGGGGTCGGCGCAGTATGTTTTCTTCTCCCATTCGTCCATGTCATTCGTCATCGTATCATCCGTCATTTACATGTTATTATAATTTTTAATAATTTTTTTGTAGGTACTGCGTGCGCCTTTCAAGAAAGGTATCCGCAGAATACCAGCACCACGGGGACCTCACGTGTCCGTGGCAGATGCTGAGCCTTTTTAAATGCCGTATTGAGAATAATCTGGAAAACGATTGCTATTGTTCTGTTTTACTTGATACATTTGTTTCCCCATTTTCAGGATGAGGTAAGCGTTTTCATCTGTAGTCCTGCGGGTCTTTTCTTGATATTAACACAGTTTATATAAATTTTATAAAAAAATAAATCAGAGTAACAGAGTCTCACACGACCATAATTACAGAGAGTTAGGAATAAGGAGGTAACTCGATGTGTGAACTCGTTTAGAGGGCAAATGGGGCGAGCGGGGTTGCGCAGGAGCTTTTAAGCCCAGGGAGAAGGCAGGGTAAAGACGAACGTCCGTATTGGCGTTGCTATATAAGGAGATACGAGAGGAGGATTCAAATAAAACGGTGGAGGAGTGATCCATTTGAGTAGTGGAACTGTGATTTCAGTACAGACGCTTTTTCAATTCAATTCAATTCAATTTATTCACTCGAAACACGGTACATAAATGGTGTTTACAAAAAATAGTTTCACATGTTTCGCCAAATGTACTGGCATGTAAATATTTTATAGAAGGTTTAAAGTAAAGCTTCTGCATGAATGGGCCGGGTCGACCGATACCATGGCGGCACAGAAGACCGGCGTGAAGCAGCGCATACGCTATGCTTTGTAGAGTGAGTGAGAGCCCCGGAGGCGCAATTGGGGGGAATGGGGGTTCAAGGTAGGCAGCGCACTTGCGACTCTACTGGTGTTGCAGGTGTCTATTGGGCATGTGTCATTGCTTACCATCAGGTGATCCGTCTGGTCGTCTGCCACCAACCGAATAAAAAAACATAAACTGAAAATGACGGTTAAATTTATTCTTCGATTTGATTCAACTGTCAAAAATGTAATTTACAGCCATGGGTAAGCTTGGGCCATCATAATACGAGTTGAATGAATGAATGAATTAACGAACATACGTCGCGCTGCGCAAGCGCACGGGCCAAAATAATACTCCCATTTTTACTGGTAAAGTGTTTTGTTGACAGTTTCGTTTCGCTTTTGTGATGTTGTAATGTTAAGATAGATACTGTTAATATTATATATCAGTTATAATAATGTTTATAGCCCTAAAAATTTTGAAATGTGTATTGTTTCTCATGTAATTGATTTTTTGTAAATCTTTATGAGAAAATAAATATCTCTAAACCTAAACCTTATTTGTAAGTAAGAAAGTAAACATTGAATTCAGTGAAAACATATTTACCACTGTATACTGCAAGGAAATTTATTGCTAACTTAATACGTGCGTACGTATGTGATTGTTTAGTAGTCCAAGTCCCAAAAGTTGTAAAACAATCAGGTTTTCACTTTTTTTTTGAAGAATGAAACCTCATATTTTGGCGCTGTATACAACAACGAAATATAATGTTCACTTAATTTAAGCAGAAATATAAAAAATGAACGAAAATTCTCCATGCCAAACGCGCCAAATTAGCGGCCGCTCAGCAAAAGTCGATGCTGAATTGCTGATCCAAGAGGCCAACACTGATCAAGTAATCACTACGTTTTAAGAGACGGGACTCCGTAATAAAAAAAGGAAACCGTGAAGCTTAGAGAAAGTATCAAATAGAGAGGACACGCAAATAATAATATTCGTGTAAACGGAACAACAGATACGGTGATACGCGCTTAGCCACTCTATTTGATACTTTCTTTATGCCGTGAAGTAATCTGACTGACAGACAGATGACATTGACGGAAAAATGAAAAAGTGTCATAGTAACCATTTCATGTGCACTTATTTTCTTACTTTGGCGGGTTTGGTTGCCATTTTAAATTGCAAATGTTTCGTAATAATCGGTTGTGTTCTAAGTTTTGTGAAACTGAAAGCCAACCCCGACGGTGGTTTTCAGCTTAGCAGAAAGTATCAAATAGAGAGGACACGCAAATAATAATATTCGTGTAAACGGAACAACTAATATACAGAAATCGCTAACAGTAAAAGAGACAGAATCATGTTTTTTGTCTTTGTCAGAGTTCCACTGTTTTTGATGGACACAATTGTGAACTGCTCCCAACAAAGCTAGTTGCCATAGTAACCCATAGTTATTAAGTGCGTTTTTTGTTCGTATTTTTACAACCGTAATAACCAACCAAATTCAGTCGTAATAAGAGATAACAGGCTCCCGTACTGAAGTAATCTTCAGTCACATCGATCCGCCATTTTGTAGTTATTTTTCATTTTGCCGGGTTATATTATAGATATCTGTCCCTTACGGTGATACGCGAGCCACTCTATTTGATACTTTCTCTAAGGTTTTCAGCAACTTCCCTTTGTACACTAATTGCGGACCTAAGAGCCAATTCTCATGCAATCGACATTGAAGTCGAATTATAGATTAGTATGAACGAAGTTATGAAATCTCTAAATTCGACTTTAGTGCCGAATACACGAGAATAGTAGCAATCCTGTTTCATTTCCATGTCCTTTCACACGAGGGGAAAAAATACGGAAAGAAAAATAATAATAATCGATTAGGTGCGCAAGGCAGGAGCAGGATACAGAAAAAACACTGTTTAAATAAAAGAAAAGTGTCGATTACTAATTTAGTTAGTTCAATTACAGAAATAAAATGTAAATTTTGTATTTTACAGGAAGTACTGGTAAGTTCTCGTGGGGCAATTATTTTTGCTATGGGGTTTACACAGCTGTTTTTCTACTCATAGATAATTTGAGACAAAAAATAAATAAGCACCCTAAAGGGGACATTTTCACGTTAAGCGGAAAAGTAAAAAAAGTGAGATCATGGGTTTTCTTTATATAGTGTACGTAAATAAATATTTTCACACATTTTTTTCCTTGTGATGCTCATTTTCTAAGATTCGAAGAAGAAGAAGAAGAAGGCATTGGAATTTCAAACAGCATTCGTGTGCTGAACACTTGGTTTTTTCAGTATCTGGGTGTTATATACAAGGTTTATCTGTAAACATTTACATCCCTTCAACCACGTGTTCTATCAACCATTTTGAACAACATTAGTTCAACAACTTTTCTAAATTCTTCGAAAAAAATTTCGACTCCCCATACAAAATGACCAATTCACGTGACCGATTTTGTATGGAAAGATGAATTTATTTTATGCGAATTTTCAAAAGTCATAGAACAAATGTTGTTTAGAATGGTTGGTAGAACTCGTGGTTAAAGGGATGTAAATGTTAACAGATACACCCTGTATGTACCTATTTAAGTATTATAATATATTATGTGTTTCCTCTTGTATGATACCTGTAACCCAAGTGCTTAAGCTACGTAGTACGGAATCAGGTCAATATATGATATATTTTTATCTTTCTAGGAAAATCCTGAAGAAGAATATGACAAGGTACGGATATTATTTTATAATTACTACATAAGTAGTGCTATGTATATTTTCCATTTGCAATCTCAAGTCAACTAAAGTAAAACGAGACGAAAAGTTAACCTCACAAGACTCCTTGTGCAAAATTGTGTACCAAATAAACTTAATTTATCAGACATGTTCAAATTTAGTACTTACCAAAGTCATAATGTCGTGTCATAATGTATAGAGCTTAGAATAATAACTCTATAGAAACCGAATGCGTCCGCATAATTTAAGCTTAGTAGGACAGAGCTTTAAGAGTAAGATCTCAGTGCCGCTGGACCTACGTCACTACCTACGTCATTTTAGCAAACTTGAAATTTTGATGATTTATAGTCTGTAGGTAGGAAAGTATGCGTACTTACCTACTACACAAAATAAAGACTGACACAGAAGGCTGACTTAGCCTTAATTTTGAATTTAGAAGAGTTCGTTGACATATGCTAGGGTTGTTGTCCGGCATGAGTACATATACCTGGCCTCTACCACAGACCTAGACAGTTCGACAATCTTATGTCATAAGTTAGGATTAATGTGGTTGAAAAGCAAAGATATTGTATATAAGAACTAGATGGCGTACTCATTACTTGCATTTGAGCCTCGTGAGATGTCTATAACTTGATTGGCGTCCTACTCTAATAAGGTGACCACACGATTAAGATTTTCGATTACAATTATTGTTTGTCAAACTCAGTTCACCCACGTGGGAGTCGGACATCGCTTTCTCTAGGAAACTCGTGAAGCCCATTCAAACTAGAAGGGCTAGCACGAACGTAACAAAGTATCGTTTGAGTATTTATGAGCAATTTTGTATGAAAAAAACACAAGTTCCAAATTAAAATTATTATGTATACGTACGATACGAAGAGACTACCGACTTTTCGAAAAGTTTGTGCTAGCCCTATTAGATTTTCTATTTACCTACCTATAATAATACACTCTGCGGCACATTTAACCGGCCATAGCGTATTATTCATACAAACGTACACACTTTGCGATATGAAGGTTCTATGGAGCAAGAATATTGACAAAAATTTAATTTTTTTCACAAATTCTTAGAGGAAACTGGGGACACTTGATCCCAATTGTTAGTTCTATAAAAACAAAACGTACATAGGTAAGTAGGCAATTTTGTTAACTACCTACTGTTCCTCATTATTTGATTATTATATTTATTAGTGCTTCATATATATTTTTTTTGCATTTTCCCAGAACTTTCCAAAAGGATCAAGTGTCCCCTATTCTGGGAGACTTGATCCCAGTAACAGGTAGACTAGATCTTAGGGGATCAAATCTCTCTAATGCAAATTTGAAATAAATGAAAACCCGGTGTCTTTATAAAAGCATTATTTAATTTAACAAAATATTAAATTTATATTGCTTTACATGTCTCACATGTCTCACTCAAGTATTAATTTTATGAGCATTGAGTCTCAGTCTTAGAAGAAATTTTACATTTTCATAAATATAAAATACAGCTTTGAAAATTTACATTTTATTGCATTAGCACTATATGCGAATGCACTATCTATATGAACTGATCATCATCTAAAGGTTGGACTTACATTAGAAACGTTTGAAAATCACTTGTTTAGTAATTTTTCCCGGTATGACGGTAAGCCACCTTTTTTTAATTTCTTCATTCTTTGGAAATCTGAAACAGTAAAAAATCCAGTCTTTAGATGACAAGCGAAATGGACACCCTACTCAATGCAAAAATAAAACTTTGACTAAACACTTACTTATGAAAAGATACACCGCAACCTTTATATGATTCACTTTTGCATCCTATCACACAACAAGTGAGAACCATTATTAAATAAATAAGCACATTTTTTACACTTTATTTTTGTCGTCACAATAATACAATCTTTCAAATTATTTTTGCCGCCGCCATAATGGTGATGTCCAGACGCCAAGTGTTGCATATTTATTATAATTAAAACTACCATATCACCGACTTTTACATAAAACTAGTCGTTTATCATGGTTTAAAATTAAAAAAATAAAAAAGACATTATTAATTCCAAAGTATCATTCCTTTAAATTATTCAATATTTTGAAAGTTCCCCAGAAGAAGAAATATAAACTTTGCGTAAGTTATACCACAAAGGTTTTTTTTTATGATGGCAACCCTTTAGACAAGGACATATTCCTGTCGATCGCCATCTCGCTCGGCTCGATTTTCTGTAAAGCGATTTGGCATTTCAAAGTAATCTTTATTCTCATTGCATAGAATCGAAATTAACATTGCATTCATTTTCATAGTACACCATCTTGTTATAATGTAAAATCTTTGTTGAAAAGGCGTTTTTGCATTGACATTACATATTTTTAGCTCTTAGTGTGCAGTCAGCCTTCTGTGTCAATATTTATTTTGTGCTTACTAGGTCGAAAGCGGGGCCCTTTCACGTGTAGCGCGAACTAAAAGGTGTTTCAAGTCTGGGAGAATAATTTGGCCCACTGGATTGGTCTGGCTACATAGAGAGAATTTGGAAATAGTACCAAATAGTTATAAATATTATGTCAAATTTAGACTTGCTAAAATGACGTAGTTCACCTAATTTTTAAACAAACTTTATAACGTCTGGCGGAAGTAATGGCCCTCGAAATCGGTCTGGCAATAACGATAATATATTTTTGTCAAAATATATTTAAATATGAGCCTTTCTACTTTAACGTAGGTGAGTACAGTTTTGGGCTAGAAGGTACCTATTTGTCGCTCGTTACATTACGGCTAGCTGTTATCAAAAACAGGGTCGTTTCGAAATGCGGCAGCTAAAAATATCATTAGTGGCAGAAACCCTTTTGACAATTTAAACGCACTCTCACAATAATTATATTTTTATCAAACAGCAAAGATACATTAGTGCAACATACAGTTTAAGTAACACTGCTTATTCAGTGTCTGTGTTCAATATGTAACCTATTTTCTTATGGGCTACTCCACCGGCTCCTCAGCAGTAGGGCAATGAGACTCTTATTAACTTAAGTATACCCGGGCGCCTGTCTGGATGAAGAGAGAAAGAAAACAACTTTTGATGCCGACACTTATTGTAGCCTTTATTCGCTAATTACATACAGATTAAAAAAAGGTACTAAATCTAATTAAGTAATTTTCATAAAAGTGACGAGTTTTACTAAGAATATACCTAAGCCACAAAATATATCTACACTGTTGACACTTAATTGAGGTTATTGCTAAGTACTAACATAAAGGATAATGTTGAGACACTTAACTCAAGGAGTACGCCGATGCCCTCCGGTCCTCGCGTGTGGGCAGGCTTCTAGGGACGAGTCGGAAGACTCTGCTGACTACACGGGTTGACTGGGTATCTTTTGAGCTGGTCTCTCTGCCGTCCTCAAGTGTCTACGTAAGTTGTAAGTCTTTACGTAAGTTGCCGAGCTCACTGAGACAAGCTAGACGGCGTGTGGACTTCAAATTTATCCGAAGCTTAAGGGTAATCTAAGGGGCCCTAAAACAATGATGAAACACTTTAAGACAACTTCCTAATCGAGAGAAAGTATTCCATGTTTGGAGGACGAAGTTCTACTCACCCGTTGTGGGGAAATTAATGCTGAATAAACGAATGGTGCTTTAATCTTCTTAAAACGAATTGTTTGAGTTCCTCGTTCCCACTGTTCTCACTTACACTGCGCACTTTGAATTCTTCTAAAGAAGATACAATAGCAGTCAAGCTGAAGATACTACGACACGAATCCAAGGGAAAAAAAAAAGCTTCCTGCAGCCTGGGTTCCTTTTATAACCTCAAGTTTCTAGAATGTTCTTGTCAAAAAAATAAACGGAAGTTCCGGTCTGCCCCGGTATTTTGAGTGCTGTAGATAATAGTTTCTAGAAGAATCTAACAATATTTTCCCTCCCTTTCAGATAAACGGAATATATCATAGTACCGACAGAAAGAGGTTATTGTGTAGAAGGAGGCGCCATCCAGTGGCGAGGAGACAAACTTAGTATTTGATCCTATGCAATGCACTGCTTACCCGACCATCTGTTGTGGTGTCGCAGACGTGATACAGATGTCGCTCAATTTTACAAAGACAGTAGTGACACAATCGCTGCGGAACTTAGCCGGAACTACTTGCTAACCATATAGGCACGAGGTGCAGCTATATGTCGCTAGACGTCACCGTGGGAATTGCAAAATAGATCGGCCTCTGCACGATAGGTGGTAGGTGAGGGCTAATATATTAGTTCAGGACTGATCGCATAGATGGCGTGTAACGTGACTATCGGAGATCGATTTTTGAAAATTAATTGTTACACAACACCCACCTTACAAAAAAAATTTTTTTTTTATATAAAAAAAAAAATTTAAATGCAAAAGAGATTAAAACTAAAATACTTTAAGTCTCTGGAGATTAGACTATCTCGATTTACAATTCTATTCCTTAATAAACTTGTAAGTTTGTTACTCCTAACCTCGAAAGTCTGAATTAAATTCTTATATGCAATAAAAGTGAAGTGTAGATACTTTGTTTTATTTTAAGCTTTAGTATTACACTTATTTAGAACTTCTTTAAAAAAAACTAGACAAACATTAACAATAGTGGTTAAGTGTGGTTGGGGAAAATTACCACATTAAAGGAATTAAACTATATTAAGTATTTTATAAATAGGATAAGTTTATTCCTTACGTTAGAGATTCATATATCCCTGGATATTAACTTAGTTCAGATTTGACAAGTTGATTCCTAATGAAACATAATGCTTTGTGCCATTTATTCCACCAATCACGACAAGGTTGAGGCAAACTCGTTCACTCAAGCTTCAAACATAATCATTTACATCCAGAATGTTGTGCACACTAATTTAGAATATAATATCACATTTATTCCTCACGCTCGCTTACTAACATGCAACCTTTATGCCGAATGCCTGCGTAATCGGTAGGCAAATTATGGACAAGAATTAATGTCTAAGGAATTTAAATTCTAATTTTTTAGTCATTGTACTTCAAGATGTCTTTTATATGGTAATTACCAAGGCTTTTACCGTCGAGGTCTGCCAAAGAGTACACCAATGGTGAAAGCTTAGCTGTCACGACGCATTTTTTAAATTTGGGTGCTAATTTTGAGGTGAAATTCTTTGCCTTGTTGGACAAGAAAAAAGTACGTTTATATACTATTTGTCCTACTTTTAGTTCAGTATGCCTCTTTCTCAAGTTATAATATTTTTCATTTCTTTGGTGGGCAACTATTAAATGTTTCCTCACCTTTTGAAAAATAGACTCGAGTTCATGTAATTTCCTACCGAAAGCTTGTGGTTCGTCGATGGATATTTGATCCCTCGAGCAAGGCGGTTCGGAAGCGTTGTAGTGGGAGCCATCTAATATAAATTCCCTTCCGTGAACTAAAAAATATGGGGTAAATTTGGTAGTCTCGTTGACTGATGTATTTAAAGCGCATTGCAGTTCAACTAAGTGTTCGTCCCATTTTTTATGTTCAGATTTAACATAGCAAGCTATCGCATGGACAACGTTTCTTATGGCCCGTTCAGCTTGATTTGTCTGCGGATGGTACCTGGGGTTATAGTAGACATTAGGTACATTATATTTGGTTAAGAGTTGTCTAAATTGACTGCTAACGAACTGGGGACCATTATCCATAAATATGGTTTTACAAACTCCGTGTACTAGAAAAACATGCTTTTCGATGAATCTAGCTATAGCCATGCCTGTTGCCAACCGTATAGGCTGCAACAATACATATTTGCTAAAATAGTCTGAGACAACGATTAAATACACATTTCTATTTCTAGAACTGGGAAAGGGTCCTAATAGGTCACAACTAATAGCCTCAAAAGGTTTATTTACTTTCTTGGGATTACCCATTAGACCGGGACGAGCTGTGTTAACAGGTTTGTATTCCTTGCATGTCTCGCATTTACTAACATACTCCTTAACACTTTCGAATAAGCGTGGCCAAAAGTAATGTAGTGCTATTCTCTTATGTGTTTTCAAAATACCTAAATGTGCACTTGTTGGATGGTCGTGACACTTTCTTAAGATTTCGAGCCTATCCTCCTGGGGTACTACTAATTTCCAATCAAATTCACTGGTCAAATCGTATTTATTTTTTGATAGTCTATACAATCTGCCATCTTTTAAAGCAAGGTTAGGATAGTGTCGTGGATTTTTCTCCACACATTTAACTAAATTGAGATACCAAGGGTCTCTAATCGAGTCAATTTCGACAGCATCTACTTTTATCCTTGACAGTGCATCCGGTAAGACCATATCTTTACCGTGCCTATGAATTATTTTAAAATTAAACTGACTTAAGCGCATGCTCCAACGTGCTAAGCGACCTGTTGGGTTTTTAAGTTTATAAAACCACAGCAATGAAGCATGATCGGTTACTATGGTACATTCTTGACCTTCAATATATTGCCTAAATTGTTCTAAAGCAAATATTACCGCTAAGAGTTCACGTTCAGTTGTGCTATAGTTGACTTCATTTTTATTTAAAGTTCGACTACAATAGGCCAATGGGTGTTCTACGCCATCGTGTGTTTGAGTAAGCACGGCGGCTACTGAAAATGCTGAAGCGTCACTTAGGATGCGAAATGGAAGATTGTAGTCGGGCATTTTTAAAATGGGAGCCGAAACTAAGGCTGATTTAAGTTGGCTAAAGGATTCTTCTGCCTCTGGATTCCAATTGAATTCTACATTCTTGCGGGTTAGCTTGCATAGAGGTTTACTAATTTTTGAAAAATTATTAATGAACCTTCTATACCAACCAGCCATACCTAGGAATCTTTTCACTTCCTTGGCAGTAGTGGGAGTTGGGTAATTAAGTATCACATCTACTTTACCTGGATCGGTTCTTAAGCCGTGTTTATCGACCAAATAGCCTAAATATTTAAGTTCTTTTCTACAGAAGTGGGACTTTTTCATATTTATGGTTAGACCAGCGTCGCTAAGGCGTTGGTGTACCTTTTCTAATAGGTTAATGTGCTCCTCAAAGATGCTACTTACTATAATTATGTCATCTTGGAAACAGAAGACCCTATTATCAAATTCGGGGCCGAAGAGGACGGTCCATCAGTCTTTGCATACTTGCCGAAGCACCTACTAGACCAAAACACATTACATTAAATTGAAAAAGTCCTCTCCGAGGAACCGTGAAGGCTGTTTTTTCTGCTGATGACGGGGAGTCGTAAGGAATTTGCCAGAAAGCGGCACTAAGGTCGATGGACGACAAAAATTTAGCATTATTAAGATGATCTAAGATTTGGTTAATATATGGCAGGGGATATGCATCGGGTTTCGAAACTGCGTTGAGTTTCCTTGAGTCAAGACACAGTCTGAGTTCACCATTTGATTTCTCAACCATAACTACCGGTGAGTTCCAAGCGGATTGTGAAGGGGACACAACGCCAAGTTCTAACATTCTATCTAGTTCCTTTTCTAAAGCCTTTTGCTTGACAGGAGAGAGGGGGTAGTATCTCTGTTTAATGGGACTGTGATCACCCGTGTCAATTTTGTGATGTACGAGATTAGTCCTGCCCAGACCTACTTTATCAGTATTGATTAATTCAAATTTTTCAATCATACCATCCATAATGCTCTTTTGGCTATCTGTCAAGTTATCATACTCTTCCAAACCGTTATTACACGAAATTGAATGAATATAATTATCTAAGTTGATCCTATCTTGAGATACGTTAAGTGACATCAGGTTATTGTTTAATTTAAATAAATGCCAAAAATCCATCCCTAAAATGACTGGTGTAGTGATTTTAGGTACTACGTAAAATTTAATTACCTTTACCGTTGAGTCATATACTACTGGTAAGGACATACAGCCTAAGCATGATAGCTGTGTGCCATCGGCAGTTTTGATTCTTTGTTCTGAATTAAATTTATCTAGTTGAAAACCAAGATTGTTAAATATTATATGGGAGTCCTTGCCGAGAATCGAACAAGAGGCGCCCGTATCAAGGAGGCAAATTACTTTAAGGTTTAAAATTTTAATTTCTAAGAAAGGTCTAATATCTTTTTGATCCTTTTTAAAGAGAACTTCACCCTTACCGGAGTTGATGGGGGACCTTTCGTGAGTTGAGTCACGAGTGGAGTTCTCCCTAACTAGTTTTTTGAAATATCTACTTTCATGCAAGTCGGGCATTCGGGTCTTCTAACACCTTTTTTACCACATTTAAAGCAAACAACCTCTCTGGACTGCTTGCAGTCTCGGGTATAATGACCATCACTCTGGCAACGCATGCATGACCTCTTTTGTTCCGGGTTGATACCTGTGGACACCGCTGAGACTTGGTTCGAGTGTTTCACAGAAAGCTTCGTTTTTCTCAGCTGATACTCTTCCGAGTTAGGTTCTGAGAATCTTTCTGCTCGTACCCGCGCCAACTCCAAGCGTTTTCCTAGTTGTTTTAATTGGTCTATTGATGAAATGTCATGAAGTGCTAATTCTTTCATATACTCCGGACGGATGTTATGCATTAATATTTCTAGTTGGTCTGCATGTGACATGGGGGAAGTTAACCTAGAAAACATGCCTTGCATTGTTGAAATATAACTTACTATCGTCTCGTGTTTCGCTTGCGTGCGCTGTCTAATTTCGTTCTTAAGTCTGTAATCTAAATCAGGAATGTCAAAATCCTCTCTAAGTTGTTGAATTAAATCTTGATAAGAATTAAAATTATTTTTATTGCATCTGAACCAAGCTAAGGCGGAATCTTCTAATAGATCTGAGAAGGCGGACAGCATGCGAGACTGTGGAATCTCGCGCGCTTGTCTTAACTCTTCCAGTCTTTCTAAAAATATTCTTACGCATGTGGTACCGTTAAATTTTAAGTTAAATGAATTTAAATTAATCTGTTTTTCCCTAATGATTAAGATATCATCCTTTCCACGCTTCTCGCTATTAGGCACATTCATACTTTCTTCTTTTGGTATGTCCTCAACTTTCTTTTTGACTGGCGTACATTTTGGATTTTCTACCTTCACCGACTCTTCATCTGAGCTACTACTACCTTCCTCTGGTTCTACTTTCGCTAGTATTCGAATGAGTCTCTGACGTAAGTCAGAGAGAGAAGAATTATCAAAACCCAAACGAGCAAGTCTGTCTATGAGGTAATTAGCCCTGACCGAGATCCTAACAATTAAGTTTCTATCTTTAACGAGGTCACCTGAGGACAGCATCGACTCCAGCTCTTCGACTTTAGGTGTGCAGGCTTCTATCTCCTTCGTGAGGCGGGGTGACATTTGTGGTACACATTTAATGCTGCCGCGTCTTGAAAGTTTGAAGACCTGCCTCAACGCTTTCCGGAGTGCATCGACGGTCTCCTCTTGAGCTGTGGAAATGCCAAGTACATCGAGTTCAAATCTGATCTCATCTTTCCTTAAATAGTCAATATATTTATGAATAGAGGACATTTTTAAGTTTTGTTTATATCAGTTACAGTAAATTGAAAACTTAATCTATTTAAATTAGTTACAGGTTTTCAAAAAAATAGATAAAAATTCTTAAGTGATTTTAGATAACTTAGTTTTAAGAGAAAAAAAAACAAAGTTTTACTTTAATTGAATTTAAAGTTATTAAATTATGTTACTACAATTACTTCAGTTCAAAGGTTTCTTTATAAAAGGGATTCTACAGTATATACCTACGTAGTATCAGCTTAATAGTTGTCTCGTTGCCTTTTATATTATAAAATCTGAAAAGGCTTACAAAGTCTTGAATAACGATTAACTCTTAAATTATTTAAAGAGATGCTTATTAAAATATAGTTAAGGCTTATATGAAAAAAGTGTTATATGAAAAAATATTTTATCTCTAAGGCTTGTACAGTGTTACGTAAAATGATATTAATAGTTAACTGTCAGTAAAGGCATGCAATAAGTGTTTAAAGGCTTAAAATGTTTAAAAGCAAACATAAAAGGTTAAGTGGGAAGGCTTTAGGTTAAGTGGGAAAGGCTTTAGGTTAGGTGGGAAAGGCTTTAGGTTAGTGGAAGTGGGAAAGGCTTTAGGTTAGGTGGGAAAGGCTTTAGGTTAGGTGGGAAAGGCTTTAGGTTAGGTGGGAAAGGATTTAGGTTAGGTGGGAAAGGCTTTAGGTTAGGTGGGAAAGGCTTTAGGTTAGGTGGGAAAGGATTTAGGTTAGGTGGGAAAGGCTTTAATCAGATAGGTCGGTAGTTTAAACCATACAGGTTTTCCGATCCGTTATCATCATTTGGAGCCTTAATGTTGTTTTCCTTTCTCTGCGCACCATCCAGACTATTCGTGCCCTAAAGTTGGTCGCCAATTTTGTAACCTATTTTCTTATGGGCTACTCCACCGGCTCCTCAGCAGTAGGGCAATGAGACTCTTATTAACTTAAGTATACCCGGGCGCCTGTCTGGATGAAGAGAGAAAGAAAACAACTTTTGATGCCGACACTTATTGTAGCCTTTATTCGCTAATTACATACAGATTAAAAAAAGGTACTAAATCTAATTAAGTAATTTTCATAAAAGTGACGAGTTTTACTAAGAATATACCTAAGCCACAAAATATATCTACACTGTTGACACTTAATTGAGGTTATTGCTAAGTACTAACATAAAGGATAATGTTGAGACACTTAACTCAAGGAGTACGCCGATGCCCTCCGGTCCTCGCGTGTGGGCAGGCTTCTAGGGACGAGTCGGAAGACTCTGCTGACTACACGGGTTGACTGGGTATCTTTTGAGCTGGTCTCTCTGCCGTCCTCAAGTGTCTACGTAAGTTGTAAGTCTTTACGTAAGTTGCCGAGCTCACTGAGACAAGCTAGACGGCGTGTGGACTTCAAATTTATCCGAAGCTTAAGGGTAATCTAAGGGGCCCTAAAACAATGATGAAACACTTTAAGACAACTTCCTAATCGAGAGAAAGTATTCCATGTTTGGAGGACGAAGTTCTACTCACCCGTTGTGGGGAAATTAATGCTGAATAAACGAATGGTGCTTTAATCTTCTTAAAACGAATTGTTTGAGTTCCTCGTTCCCACTGTTCTCACTTACACTGCGCACTTTGAATTCTTCTAAAGAAGATACAATAGCAGTCAAGCTGAAGATACTACGACACGAATCCAAGGGAAAAAAAAAGCTTCCTGCAGCCTGGGTTCCTTTTATAACCTCAAGTTTCTAGAATGTTCTTGTCAAAAAAATAAACGGAAGTTCCGGTCTGCCCCGGTATTTTGAGTGCTGTAGATAATAGTTTCTAGAAGAATCTAACAATATTTTCCATCCCTTTCAGATAAACGGAATATATCATAGTACCGACAGAGAGAGGTTATTGTGTAGAAGGAGGCGCCATCCAGTGGCGAGGAGACAAACTTAGTAATTGATCCTATGCAATGCACTGCTTACCCGACCATCTGTTGTGGTGTCGCAGACGTGATACAGATGTCGCTCAATTTTACAAAGACAGTAGTGACACAATCGCTGCGGAACTTAGCCGGAACTACTTGCTAACCATATAGGCACGAGGTGCAGCTATATGTCGCTAGACGTCACCGTGGGAATTGCAAAATAGATCGGCCTCTGCACGATAGGTGGTAGGTGAGGGCTAATATATTAGTTCAGGACTGATCGCATAGATGGCGTGTAACGTGACTATCGGAGATCGATTTTTGAAAATTAATTGTTACAAATATACATACATAATTATTATGTAATTAAGTATAACTTAGAAATTGCCAAATAAAAATATGTATTTGTTTGTTATTTTCTATCAGATCAGGGTTTGTATTTTTTTTGTCATTTTAGAATTTATTTAGCTGGCATAAATAAGCAACAAATAGCTTTCGGGTTACTTTTATAGCATTGTCAAAAGAAATGGATGGCGCTTAGAAAAACATGCTTTAATACACTCACGTTCAAACTAAAAAAAGTAAAAAGTAAAGTACAGCCTATGATACCGTCCCACTGCAGCAGGGCAAATGCCTCCATCATAGAAATCAAGTTATCACTACTATGATGGTATTAGGCTTAATCACCACGCTTGCCTAATACGCATTGGCGATCACAAACCCGAGCTATGTTCGAAAAATTCCTAACATATTTTGCTAAAACTAAAATTGATAGGATATTACGCCGTGGTAGTTTACGTCTTCCAAGCTTGAAGATCCTTTTTTTCTTCATCATCAGTGAAATCTGCCCTCGGTGCCGAACAACGTAATCTTTTATAGGTTTTTTAATCGAAAACATCAAACCATTTTATATTTCCAGCCCTGGTTGTTGGTTGTATGTACCTATCTACAATTTTTGATTACATCCAATGAAAGTGTACCTACTTAAGTCACAGAGTATATTCTTTGTGCCTAAATACCTATCTATTTCATATTACTAAATTAATTACTCCGTATTTCGCTTAGTGAGTGAGGGTCACGGTAGCCCTTTCGGAAAAGGGAGGTAAAAGGTTGGCAGCGCACTTAGACTCCACTTGTGTTCCTAGTGTCTGTGAGCGCCGGCAATCGCTTACCATAAGGTGATCCGTCTGTTCGTCTGCCACCTATCACGAAAAAAAAATCATGCTGAATAGTAGGTACTTGGTGTTATAACAGATTCAATCGTATTATGTAGAGCTCTAAAGCTTCTAAAGTAATCCATACTATCCATACATAAGGTATTAATACAAAAATAACTCCCCTTGTCTATCCGTCTTTCGCACTAAACTGCTGAGGACCCATTCTCGTGTACTCGATATTGAAGTCGAATTAGTATTTTGTATGGAATAATGTAATTACGAAATCTCTTAATTCGACTTCAAATGTCGAGTGTTGAAAGTTACCCCCCTGAACCGATTTAAATGGAATTTGGTAGGTATTACGTACATAAAGAGTCTATGTTATGCGGTTTAATTCAAATTCAAATAATTATTAGCGTAAAACATAGTACTTATTTATATTATTAAATGTATGTTTCCTTTTCGTATTTTACAGTCGGTAAGCTTTATAAAGTAGCAAATATCACGAATTCAAAAGATCGTAATAAGTATCAACGGTAGGTAGGCTTTAAAAGGCAATCTTGACTAATTTTATCCGAACTATAATTTATTACTTTACTCTATGACTAGTGAGTGACCTAAGTAATTCCACAGTCTGCCCATAGATAGCGCTGTACGTTGATTGCGTCGCGCAAGTGTTTCAGCCTTTTCGGTTTACATATTAAGTTTTGTCGATGTCTATAGACTTTATCCCTTTATAAATAGTACAGATTTACTTATAAAAGAAGAGCGATCTGGCACCTCTCATATATTTACGGAATATAAAAGTAAAAAACTTACATAATTAAAATTATTATAATGCTTTTTTCCCTTTCCGTTTCTGTTACTTTTTACCAAACTCCGGAGTCATAGTAGTCTAAGATCCGAACTTACATCGACCTTCACCGGGCTGATAATCGAATGAAATATCCTTTATGACAAATTTTATATACTAGAAAATATATTAAAAATAGGTTTGCTAAAAAAATCCTGGACAGACTATTTTTAATGAATTTTTAAAAAATAATATTTAACTAAATTTAATATTTAATAAAATTTTCATTCTTACTTAAAGTATAAAACGTATAATAGAATGTGCCGCCAATTTTTTTATTATCATTTCAAGTGAAGGTAACTGCCATCGACATACCTGCTTATACCTGACAACCGAGTACCAAAGATTTTACATAGTACTCTGTAAATAATAGACAACCCAATGGCGGCACATTCTATACGTTTTATACTTTAAGTAAGAATGAAAATTTTCTTATTATCTTAATGTTGCAAAATTTAGTTAAATATTATTTTAAAAAAATTAATTAAAAATAGTCTGTCCAGGATTTTTTTAGCAAACCTATTTTTAATATATTTTCTAGTATATAAAATTTGTCATAAAGGATATTTTATTCGATTATCAGCCCGGTGAAGGTCGATGTAAGTTCGGATCTTCTACTATAGTCTAAGTGGTTATCCTTGACTCTAAAGAGACAGCTTTGAATGTAATGCAACATTTAATTGTATAAATTAAACTAAAATATAAATTAAATGAATTTAACTTTAATATGAATGAAAATGAAATGAAATGAATGAATAGTCTAACCTCAATATAGATAAATTAGTCTGTCTGTTCATTAAATTTATTTATTAATTTTTAGGCTGAGGAAGTAAGTATGAACTATGTGCACAATAAAATTATTTTTTTAAAGTAGCTGTTAGATAGACAGGACAGCAGACGCAGTTTTGCTCCCGTAAATGAGTGGAACCGAAACTGCGCAATTCTCTTGCACTCGACATTTAAGTTTTGTATAGATTTACAAATTACAGATTTCTATAAGACGACTCCTTCTGGTGTAGCTGATGTCCATGGGCGGCGGTGTTCACTTACCATCAGTAGCCCATGAGTTTGAAAAACTATCCTCGCTATCGAAAACTATCGCTTTGTCTCTTACATTGTGGTGCATTTGAAAGAGACAGAGCAATAGTTTACGTTAAGTCAGTTTTCGATGTCAACTCATGGTAGCACTACTGGTGACTTTTTGCTCGTTTGCGTTCCTATATTAATATAAAAAAAACGAACGTAAGAGATCTCTAAAGTCGACTTTAATGTATGCACGAGAATTAGCCCCCAGACCGTATCTTGAATCCATCAGGATTTCTAATGTACTTACCTCCTTCTTGCGTGACCATGTCTAGTTTGTTTGGACTGGGAGCTGTGGTGGCGATGAATAATCTTTACGTGGTAATTTTTTTACCAATAAACATGTATTACATTTTAGAATTCCGACGTAAGTATGAACAACGGTACTTACCACCTTAGACAAATAGTTATACATGGAAGGACTACAACTGATTGTATGTTATCGGAGTTATTTTTTTTTTATATTAAGGACAATAATTAAGATGACCTTACTCCGCCTAATGGTTAGCGGCCGTGAGATCCAAATTTAAGAGGTTGACAGGCACAAAAGAACAAGCAATCTTCCTAATGAGTCTGTCTGTCTGTGTTTAAGCTTCATAATGGATTTAATTGACAGTGGCCAAAAAGGTACTGACAATGTACCTAGCTCACCAACATAAGAGCAAGTTTTTATAAAAGCTTATTTACTATATTTTTTTAATACTAGCTGATGTGTATTTTTTGGAACATTATATTTTTTTATTATTTATTTTTTTACAACAAGCTAGCCTTTGAGATCTGAAAAACATACGAGTTTTTGCTCGTGATTTTGTCTGTGTGGAATGATTTAAATCTTTGGTGTGGAAAAGCTTGGCAAGAGTTTTTTTCACTGCAAAAGTCATCTTTCAAATAAATCATATTTCTTAATATAAAATTTAAAATAAGTTTAATCCAATATTTGATCAGGAAAAAGAGGTAACTATTGCAACTATTTTTTTAAATAAAAAGTCATGTCATTTTCTCTAAATTTTATAAAGTTTTAACATCTAACAATAAGTCAATAATCCAATTTTTTACTAGGAAAAAAAGGTATTATAATTGTGTTAAAAATAATAAGTCATGTTTCATAATTCCAAGTAGGTAGGTACCATGGTAGGTACCACCTAGTCAGTCTGAATTTTATGGAGTCCTTAAACTAACAATTTGGTCAAATTAACTAAATATAAATATCCGGCATGGATCCTTCTTGCAATTGGTATCTTTTAGATAAACCAGATAGGGAACATACGAGCAGACGGATCAACTAAAGGTAAGCGATTGCTGCCGCCCTTAGACACCTGCAACACCAGTAGAGTCACAAGTGCGCTGCCAAATTGTAAGCGTGGTGATTTAGCCTAATCCCATCATAGTAGTGATGACTTGATTTCTAATTATGGAGGCCTTTGCCCTGCAGTGGGACAGTATAGGCTGATACTTTGATTAAGTACATAATTAACCTATAAATATTAATGCTTACAGACAGCGAGTGAGAAAACATTTTCGTTTCTTTCGTTCCAATGGCACGATTGAAAAATCCTTTATTTGAAAAATACTTTATTAAAGTCTTTGGGTTGCACTGAAAACTGACCGCTACGGTTGTCACAGGTTTTAGAAGGCTACGCTGGATTCCCACGACCTCTTGGGTATTTGACTAATCTCGATATAGTAAAAAATATTGATACTCATCAAAATATTGGTAAATAAGAACCAATGGCCAACATTTTCAGTTAAAATATAACGTCTAGCTGGTTCTGTGAGCATTCAAAGTTTCATGGGCAAGTCCATTTTTAAAGTATAAATTTAAAAAATAATAATTATATCATTGAACTACCCGTACATTTTCCACCAACTTTTATTATAAACCGTTTACTTATGCGAAACATTTGATATAGCTACCAAACAAAATTTACTAGACGGGCACACTAAAGTTTGAGTTGTGACGTCACACTTCAATAGCCATTTGTATAGAGCGTTTTTGGGCTTGCCCAAAATATGTGCTCTTAAAGTTGTGATATCTCTGGTTATTCAAATGAGAATCAAGTGATTCTTTCAACGATGGTTCTTAAATTGAGGCGTCGCGTCTTTTGAATAAACACATAAAAAAAATTTAGTCAAATACCTAGGATGCGTCGCTGTAGTTTTAGTTGGTGTGCCTCTTGATTCTCGGAGGAGAGCCCAACATAACCCGAGCAGATCCCCGTCGGCTGTGTAACAATATGCTTTTTTAAAGATCCCATTATACATAACATGCTTAAAGAGCCTAAAGAGCCCCATAGCAGGACACCTGCATGGGCTGCTTTTCTACAGCGATAATAAAAAAAACGTTTTATTAGTCTGTGTTCACAAGATTTTTTGGTTAATTAGTGGCTTGGTAAATTGTTCGATTCCCATGCGTTTTTCACTGTCCTTTCTTTGTATCCCTAAACAAATTTGGTGAATAGGGAACACTTTCTGTGCTGCCTTATCGGCCTGGTTGTCTGTTATGGTTAGATGGCGCCACTGCGCAAAACAATGTACCATCCGTTCTTTTCTTCTTTTGCGTGCGTACCTAATGTATTGTTTATATTACAGTAAATATATTTTCTTCTGTTTTATGTGTTTATTTTCTAAGGATTCTGAACTCCCTTTTCACAATATCTTAACGATTACCTACCATTATTTTATTTCAGGCAATGAAAACACAGCTGATAAAGACACAGGGGACGACAATAATCGCCGTAGAATATTTTTTCTACAGCTTATGGCTTAGGTCGCAAAACGAGTTTATTATATTCAATTAATAAAACAATATTATTAAACTTGTACTACTTACATTGATAATTTTCATGTTATTTTTTTTACATTGGAATATACATTCAGTTCTCCGATCCGTCTGCTAATCTCCCACAAATCATATACCTAAAAGAACAATTTTCCATACTACTACTTCCTCGCTATACCTACTTATCTTTTACCCACTCACCATAACTTTACCTTAGACTTGGTTATACAAAAATTATTGTGACAATGTATGCTTTAACCTAAGGCTTTAACCTTTGTAGTATAGAAAAGTTTATAAATTGCAACGATAAAATCTTCTTTAAAAAAATATTCCCTTTCAAAAATGACACGAGTGTCAAAGTCATGGAATATCGTTTCATACTAGTGTTGGGAAACTATCAACAGCTGACTTCAAATATATATTGACTGACTTTAAATTATGCTATTAAAACTATAGCCATAGCATATTTTATTTTTATGAGGCAGTGCCGTAAATAGGGCGGTGCCTGCGGTGCCCAGGCACTGGGCGCAGACCCTCCAGGGGCGCAGAAATGACCAGACCGCCCTACTGTACTGTATCGCAATTTGAAGCGATATTGAAACAACAAAAGCACGCACCGGGTGCATAAAGGGCTAGTTACAGCACTGTTATGAGGTCGTATAACAGGAGCGTCTACCGAATAACCTCTTAATCCTTTATCGCACATCTGCCTAGTTTTCATTTAACGTGCTCATCACTTGTAGGTATGATGGAGGCCTTAACCACAAAATAATTACACATAGAAGGTAGACTCAGCCTGATTTTGAATTTAGAAGAGTTCGTTGACATATGCTAGGGTTGTTGCCCGGCATGAGTACATAAGCGCGCGGCCTCTACCACAGACCTCGACAGTTCGACAATGTTATGTCATAGGCAAGGATTAATGTGGTCAAGAAGGCGTATTTCCCCGTTAGTGCGCATGCGTGAGTACATGACACGTTTTTAGCTCTTAGTGGGCAACTTACTTTCTGTGTGTAATTATTTTGTGCCTTTACCCTACAATGGGACAGTATCCCCTTATTACAAAACTTGATTAGATTTGGTTTCAAACTGATGTTGTCGCTTTCATTTGTGACTTTTATAAAAGTTTCAGCAACAATTTTAAACCACGGCTATCTTTAGTATCCGTAAGGTAAGAATAGGTAAGAATAAGTAAAGGCTGTTACTTTTTAACGTAATAAAATGATGGTGCATTTACCAATGATAAGAAACATGAACTTATTGAGTGCTCTTATATGACAAATATAAGAGTTCAATTTTATAAGCTTAGTCTGTTAGCTGAGTATCGATAAACTACATTGCCACAACCGTATAATATATTGTGAAAAGTAACTTTTACAAACTTTCAGAATTTGATACTACTGTCAAATTTGTTATTTTTTGCAACATTACCTATTTATTTAGATACTATGATGTAATATATACATTTTCTCTCTTTTACAATGTGTAGTAATATTTTTTCATTCCTTCCAGTCGTCGAAAAATGTTGTTTGTGTATAAATATCAATGCAGGATCAATCATCATTGCAGTTTTATATGCTGTAAGTACTTATAGTCGCAGTGTTTAATTCTTTTAGCACTATTATATTTTTGACGCAGTACCTAGTTAGGTATTGTAAAATGTAGTGGTAGGTACAGTGGCCAGCACATCAAGTTACTACAATCTGTCAAATTTCCTCAGTTGATATTGAACCAAACACGTTTGACATAAAAGTGAGGTTCGATTGAAGAAATTTGACAGATTGTAGTAACTTGATGTGCAGGCCACCGTACTTACCTCGTGTGTTCATAAGTTTTGTGACAAAGTAAAAGTTGCATAATTTTTTATATAATTAACTTCTATTTCTAAAATTTTCAGTATACATTAAGTAAATAATAATAAACAATAAAATATAATTATTATTTAAAATGACCACCCTTATTTTTAATACAAGCCATTAAACGATTTAATCAGTTATCAATAGCGGCACGAATCTTTTCCAGAGGAATCCGCTTTGCTTCTCGTACAAGGGCTCGCTTCAGTGACTCCAAGTTTGGGTGGGATTTTCGACAGGCCCTGAGCTCTAATTCTGTTCATAAAGAATAATCCAACGGTTAAGGTTAGGGTTGGAGGAGGGCCATTCGTTCGTGCCCTGTGGCTAGGGGCGTTAAGAATACTGCCAAGGTATTCCCGGCCTGTCGTAAGAGGCGACTAAACGGGCTTCGGAGTACGTGAGCATGCCACTACTGGGGAGTGGCTTGCTCAGGATCACGACTCCGCGAGGGAAAAAATCCTACTGGGTGTCCTGGTAGGTCGCGCATTTGGGAAGGGCTGCATTGCGCCAAACATTTTGGCTCAAAGTGGCGAGCGCGATTTGCGGCACGGTCCAGTCCCGGCTGTGGGGTATCCGACCGCGATTGCGCTGAGATGGACACCCCAGGGGTTTTGGTTAGGGTTAGAGTCCCACACACCACCTTGTCCCCCACATGTGGCAAGGTGAAGGCCATGATGGTTTCCCCTGGGAAAAAAAAAAAGGGCCATTCGTTCGCCACAATAAGGCCGCCATTTTGCCTTAACCAAGGGGTAACCCTTACTTAGGTAGTTTTTGCCTTATGGGATGGCGCTGAGTCTTGCTGGAAAACCCAATTCTTGTCGTGAAATGAAGTTAGAAACAGGGGTTCCACAACAGGCTCTAAAATGTCACTTTGATAATTTTTGGCTTTCACCTTGAAGCCTTGTTGGCAGAAATGGAGTGGAGTGTGCTAAGAGTGGCACCTTCATACGAAACTCCCCACCATACCATAACACTAGCTGGATGATGAGTACGCGGAACATTCCGTGCTGATGCTGGGACGTCCTTGCTGCCTTTTAGCATATACTTTATTGTTTTGTCGGTTAAACTTTTCCTCGACAGTAAAGATTTTCTCATCGGTGAACAGTATCTTCCTCGCATCGTGTCTCCTAAGCAGTGCTGGACAACGTTCGCGTCGCATTTTACGTAGGCGATCGTTTAAAAAGTGGACTTTCCTATGGCTATACGCCTTAACCTTAAGGTCATATTTCAGAATTCTGTTGATTGAAATGCGCGAAATATTAGTCTGCAGAGCGAGTTTTTTCTGAGTGCCCCATGGATTTCGACGCAGGCGCTCTCAGATGATTTTGATGTTCGCAGGCGTCCTCACAGAGCGTGGCCGACCACTTCTTTGTCGATCTTGCAAGGAATTAGTCTCCTTGTATCGTTTAAATAGTATAATAGACAAAGTTACGTCTCACACCAAAGTTTTCACCTCGCGGAAAATCTCCATTGGTTTTTTCCCGCCTTAAATAGCGAAATCACGGTCGCACGTCATTCTTTGGTTTTAAGAGAAATGTATTTGAAAATCAATGAAAATAAAAGTTAACATTCCAAATTCAAAATTGTAAAAAGAAATGAATAGCAGGCAGATTTTTTTTATTTCATTTTTATAGTTCAAAGTTTGTCTCAAAACTTATGAACACACGAGGTATACCCAAGCTAGTCCTACATCAGTCAGACCACCTATCATAATCATTTTTGTTCATTTGCATATAATGTAATATTATATCAGCCCTTAAGGGCACTTCATAGACTCACAAGTTAATTTGTGAATGTAAATAGCCCTAGCCCTTATTTTTTCTTTTGCTTTGGGGGAATGCCACCGGCCCGATGTGCAATGGGCTGACGTCGCCACCTTTCGGCATCACCTTATGTTGTATACCCGTATGCCGGGGGACAATCGGGCATTATGTCCTGGGCATTCACTAGTTCAGAATATCCACATTCAATACTCGTACCAGGGGGACATATTTTTTATAATATAGGAAGGCAAACGAGCAAGCGGGTCACCTGATAGTATGTTCATGGAGAACACCGTTCATGGAGATCTGCTACACCAGAAAGGGTGCGGATGCGTTGCCGGCCTTTTAGGAAGGTATAGGCTCATTTCTTAAAGATTTGAGTGTCGTACCGGTTCGGAAATACCGCTGCGGGAAGTCGAATCCACAATGAAGAGGTGCGTGGCAGAAAGTGTCGAGTAAAACGCATGGTAGAGGACCGCCAACCATCCAGGTGGTATAGATGGAATCCAAGTTTATGGCGTGTAGTACGGTGGTGAAATTCAAACAACTCCTCGGAGCACTCATCATGGTAAACGCGGTAAAAGACACTGAGATGCAACATCTCTCCGCAGTGCCAAATAATCTAGGCTATCAAATGAGATTCACCTCACGAGATCAATGAGATTCGAGTTGTACGAATTCTCGTGTATTTGACATTGAAATCAAAAATTAGAGATTTTGCGAATTTGTTCCGAGTTTCTGCGAATGTGTGAAATCTCTACACTTGACTTCAATGTAGAGTGCACGAAAATTGCTCCCCATAGAACAAGAGACAGCTCGCACTGGCTGAAAATATAAGTTTTCGATTTCCGAATTCGGATTCCGCATTCGAATGCATGGATTCAATATAAAATACATGTTATAGCTGGAGGCACGAAAGTACCTATAGCGATGACCGTTATTTTGCGCACTTGTAAAAAATAAGACTTTCTATTAAAATCGCATTTTAGGTCACAACTACAGCTTCTTGCCGTAGACTATACTAACGCACATGTACGCTTTTTTACGTTCGGAAAAAAATCCGTACGGATACGATCGGAAAACGCATGTGTGCGGCCTCCCTTAAAAGGTAGTACCCGTACTAATATATCTTAATTGTTGCAGTTACCTATCGCTAACGATATACAAGTCATAGTAATTGGAGATGCATGCAATTTTCTAGGATTTCAAATTATATCATTCTCAGTGCATGCAATACAAACCATTTCATCTATTTTGTTTTTAACAAATTTTTGCGTTGTAAGTTTATATTATTATTATCTTCTATACTATTTATATAGAGGTTAATCTCATAGTCCACGTCAGAGCTTATAGGTAAACTGAAACCACGAAACACTTGTGCGATGTAATCGACTCCCAGTGCCATCTATTGGTAGACAGTGGAACTACTTTCCCGAAACGAAGTGGGGGCGGGCCACTAGTGTACCTATATGTATCTGATGGTAAAAAAAAATCCACAATGTAAAGATAAAACCTAACACAAAGATGACGTCACAGTCTATGCAACACTAAGGGCTGATTTTTCAATCGTCTGATAACAGTTAACATAATGATAAAATGTAATCCAATTTATAGTAACTGTCACTCTATGTTATACAATTATAGTAAGATGTAATACAACTTTAATTCGCCGGGTAACTCTTTATTGGTCTGTTAAATTTTATCAGACAAGACAGAAAAATCGGCCCTAAGGCTGCTTTTCCACGAGCTAAGTATGCGAGGTAGCTAAACGGTATTAATTTTGTAGACTAACTTTTAAAAAATGGTAACTAAGTAACTAAGCTTTCTTTTAGTTTTGTTAGTTTTTTAACATTGATTTTCAGTTTTTGTTTTTTTTTTCATTCGTTTTTCTTCTTTTGTCCAATAAAAAATAAAACAAAACTAAATAATTTGTAACAGAGTATAATACACGATAATAATCAAAATTTAAGTGGGGTCAATAAGTCCTAGTCGCTACCGGTGGCAAATGGGATATTTCATACCCATTTGCCAACGGTGGCAATCTTTGCGAGGGCAACTGGGAAGAGACGACTGGGAAGAACAAATAATTCTTGAGCTGTCTATAAACATCAAAACGATTCTTATCGTTTTTACTTTGGTTTCAGGCAATAAGTTTCGCCGTGGATCTATTTATGCACGTAGCATGTTGGGCTACTATATACATGGTGCTACACACAATCATACAACTTGTGGTGTCGATAGTAGTAAACGACTGCTATGATTTAATTGGCGAGGCTATAGCAGGCTTTGTAACTTTTCTCTGTAAGAATAAGACCATAATTATACCACCTCAGATATAAAACCTTTAATGAATCATACTTAAAAAATATACCTCTAGTATCGTATCAGCCTATAATACTGTCCTACTATAGGGAAAAGCATCCATCATAGAAATCAAGTCATCGCTACACGATATTGGGTGATATTTTGTACTCTCCCCCTATCTGGCTCTCCAGCTGGGTGTGTATTAGTGAAGAGTTCTACAGGAGCCCATGCCCGCGACGCCCGTATTGCAATCCAGCGATACGGGCGCCGCACGGCTAGTACTTTGTCGGAGGGCAGAGGCAGCTGCCCCGGGGGCTTTTTAGCCCCGGGCGATGGTAAGAGGCCGTCCCTCGTTGTCCTTGGGTGGGACGCGGTGCCAAGGTTCGCCCTACAAGCCCGTATCCCACCCCGTAGCCCTGGATAAGTCGGAAACAGCCCCAGGTGTTTTAGTTGGTATGCCTATTGACCGGCCTCAGAGAGAGATCCTTTCGCAGCCTCGTATTAATACCCGCCACTCAGCGATCTGTCTGCAGTGATGAGGGCCTTGAAAAGCTGATCGTTATTGGGAACACGGAGGGGGTTAACGAACCCGAGGACGATCCCCAACCAGATGGACTGCTCAAGTGAGAGGAGCATCTCTAAATAAGTTTTGCTCTGTCGTCAGAGATGCCATGAATAGGCACCGGTGGAGGTAGATAACACAAACTGGGTGCAACCTATCCACATTCAATGATAACTACGATCCTCAGTCATGAGCCTTGTGTTATATTTATATGCCAGTTGCTATATTTCTGTCAGTCAAGTTAAAATTTCCTCATTTTCATATTGATTATTAAACATTGTTTTTTTTTTCAGTTTTATATCATTTTCTGTGTGTAATTAAATCGTACAAAGAATCTGCAGACCAGACAACCGAATAACTGCATTACTACTGTAAATGGCATGTAAGTATTGTATCTATATCTGAATGTTACTTTTCGACAAGGAAAATTTTCAAAGTTTCTCTAAAATACCGACTATAACACTAATTGTATCTATCTTCTTAAACAGGGCGTCCCACGGCCATGCCATACGGAGAGAAAGTACCTTTCATTCCAACTACTGCCTTAAATTTGCCTTTTATTCACCATAAAGCTACCCTGGGTGAGGTTTAGGTTTTTGGTGAGTGTGCTAGTCGATCGCCGCAAATTAAATCAAGATTTCCTTAAAATTTTGCTGTCTGAGATGAGGTTGAGCGATACCTCAGCACAGGCATCTAAAGAAGGGGTTATAGCTTTGTTGGTGCCAGATAGCTCAAACAGATGTCACAGATGAGGATGTGGCAGATGTAAACTGAAGTCTACTATCTTTTGAGATTTATTTATATTTTGCAGGTGCATCCATTTCAAGAACATGGCGTAGACATTGGAAGAGAAGGCCGGAGATTAATAATAATCTCTGGGTTACCACATATGCTGAGGAGACTAAGCACGAAGTCCTTAAGGTCTTCGTGCTTAGTCTTGTGCATGTGGAGTGGAGGTTTAATATGTCGATGACTTCGCCATAATACTTGAAGCAAATAGTTTTTTTCCAATCTAGGCAGAAGAAACATGACGCACTGTAAATGTGTGGAGAAGCTATGTATTTTGGTTCCTTAAACACCTCGTGGAAGACGACGCACTCATTTTTCTTAAACGCAGACTCCTGCTGGGCTAACATGCGCGCCACAAGATAATTTTGTCGACACTCGTATTGTGTCCGTGCAAGTTGCTTCTCGCTTACCTGGCTGAGAGATGAACGGGATAGAAGAATGCGCTCTTGCGAACGAGAGGCGACAAAATTTTGTCGCGGTTCACGTGTCAGGCCTAATGGACATTATAAGATATATAGTATTCTTCACTTACACACGACGCCCAAGTCTTTGACTGCTCGCCAAAAGTCCGCCACCGAATTTGACAACAGATCAAAGGAGCGCAGTAAGTGGGATTGGGAGTACCTAACTCTTACAGACCGTATCAGAAATAATTACATTGTGGCTGTAGGGTCAAGTGACATAAAGGTTGTTTTAAAACTTTTTAATAAAGACTCCGTACCAACTATGAAAGGTTTATGTTTTATTTTGGACACATCTTCTCTTACGCAAAACCTGTGGCAAGACTATCTAACTTTAATTTACGAGATGGTAGAGATAGAGATTGATATTTTTATGTATCTACTATTGGATAAGAGTTGTACCTACTGCTACTGTTGTGTGTTCGATTAAAACTATTCCATAGAGCCATTCGCACTAAGCGCTATGCAAGTTCCTTTTTGATGCAAACAGCCAAGAAAATGGAACTCTTTGCCCGCCGATGTATTTCCAGAACAGTATAACCTGGGCCTCTTTAAGGCAAAAGTGAATAGGCTTTACACGGACAAGCATGGCCTTAGACCCCATCTTCACTTAACATCAGGTGTGATCGAGGTCAAATCCTTGTCCGTCGTAGTATAAAAAAATAGATAGTTGACTGTCATTTTGGAGTCATGATTCAGGTATTTGAGAGTGTAATTTGAGGTACATATTACATAAATACGTGGAATCTTTAAGACGTGGAACATGCCCCAGCGCGTTTTAAATGATAGGTGGTTAGATGAGCTATCTTTATAAAACCATCATGAAGAGATACTTTGTCGATGGCAACACTTGACAATGCGTAATAATTCAGAACTATTTATAAGATCCAGAAGCATGAATTTAGAAGATTAAAATTTAACTTACTGTCAATGTCTTGTCAAAGTCAATGCCACTTTTTTACCTATGTTTACGTGATTCTTCACAATTTCTGAAAAAAACCTTAGAATATTCCAATAAATTACTAAAGTGATACAATGCAGAATTCCTACGGATTTCAGAATTATCCTTATAAAATTATTTTTTTTGTTCTGTGTATTGAACAGAGCATGAGTTCAGAAAATTTTCCCTTATTAAAATTGACAAGCGAACTGTCGGACTCAATGGTGTTAAACTTTACTGTGCGTATCACCTTATTTGATAGGGTATAATATACCCATAATATAGGGTAGGGTATAATATAATAGGGTATAATATACCCATATTACTACACCATATGCTGTAGTAGGTAAGATGCCTTAGACAACATGTAGCGACCTGTGCGAATACTACACTCAGCCCTTATTGTAGCCCTTAGCGTCGACTGGCAGGAGGTAGGGGATAAGTTTGTATTTAAACGAAAGACTATGAGTGTAGTGTAGTGAAGTAATGTAGTAGCACAGGTCGTTACATGTTGTTTGAGGCATCTTTCCTACTACGGCATCTATCCCACCATTACCCTAAAGTAGAAAAACCTTGAGGTTGTTGGCTCAGAAATTTAGGTACCTAAATTTAGGTTCGAGGACGATTGACATAGGTACCTACATTGAATGAAAGTATACCCTAAGGTATTATGCTAAAAGTGATTTTTGTCAAATGCCCTGATTTTTGGTAGGTACGTTTGAACGCTCAGATCATTTTGATGCCTACTGCACATTATGGTTTTTAATATTTTTTTTTTTTTCAGAAATTAATGGTCGATAATGATAAATCTGATATATTTAATGACAGTTGTGCACAAAGAGTAGGAGATATTAACATAACGGATGTTCCCTATCAGGCAAGTACGGGTGTGATTCATGACTTACAGGTGTGCGACTGTGACGTATTTAAGCCGAGTAAGGTTCTTCTGGTCTGGGGCAAATGCGACAAGAAATTGTGTCCTATTTTTCAGGTGCCTTAAAAAAAGTATCAGCCTATATACTGTCCCACAGCAGGGCAAAGGTCTCCATCATAGAAATCAAGTTACCACAACTATAATGGCATTAGGTTTAATCACCACGCTTGCCTAATGCAGATTGTTGATCACAAACCCGAGCTATGTTCGACGGCCACTTTTAGCGATAATTGACATTATTGTTACTTGTCGCGTGTTTGTATTGTACTAGTGGCCCGCTCTCACTTCGTTTCGGGACCGTAATTCAGAAATGAACCGATAGATGGCGCTGTATTCAATTACATCGCGCAAGCGTTTCGTGTTTTCGGTTTACCTTTAAGCCTGGTCGTTGTCCATAGAAGTTATCTCTTTATAAATAGTATAGATTGCATCTTGAAAAATTCAATTTACTTTTATCTAAGTGTGTAATGTTTTGCTTTCTTAAAAAATATCGTATTTTCGCTACAATCAGTGTAAATAGGTTGGCGGCGCTAGTTTCATTCATATAGCTCCTTAAGATGTCCAAATTATAGTGGTTGGGAAAACAGACCTCGGCAGGGAGTTCCACTCTTTAGCTGTCCGTAGAGGTAAATGTGGAAGCGAATCGCTTCGTAAGAGCAGGGGCCAAATCTACCACATAAGGGTGAAACTTCTTGCCGCGCCTTGTCGTCCGGCGCGGGGTGGAATGGGCTGGTTGGTGGCGTTCATTAAAACTAATGACGGTTTTCTATTTGACAGGTGGCGATGAAAAGGATTAATATGAGTAGTTCCTATTGGCTCACGTTATGTTTCGGTACACTAGTCACAAATAGATATGTCTTGATTGCAGCTCATTGCATTGACCCTTCTATGTAAGTTTTAAAAAGTAAAATATCAGCCTTTAAACTCTCGGCGTCAAAAAATCGCACATCTGCGTAGTTTTCATACTAACGCGCTCATATCACGGCTTCGTATATAAAAAAGTAAAACATTTGATTGCAATATTTTTTACGTAACATGGTTTTTATATGCTCGTCTGTTAATCATGCTTCTTAATTAGTCGTGAAAACTTCCTAATTTTCCCAAAAACATAAAAAAGTAAACCAATGTTCTTGTCCCATACAATGTTCTATGGAGCTGAAAAACTGATTTACTTTTTAATTTTTTTGGACGAATCAAGTAAATTCCATGGATGATGAAAATGTTGGATTAAAAGACGAGCATATATTGGTAATGTTACCTTAAAATGTTGTAATAAAATGTTTTACTTTTAAATATACGAAGCTGTGATATGAGCGCGTTAGTATGAAAACTACGCAGATGTGCGATTTTTTTGACGCCGAGAGTATTAGGTTATTTATACTAACAAACTGCAGAGCAAAGGCTTTCATCATAGAAATCATGTCATCGCTACTATCATAGGATCAGCCTTTAATATACCATTATACTTAGTTAAGATAAATATTATATTTTAGTTTACTTTCAGGGTCCATAAAGGAATTGACGATTTGGTTATTTCAAAAGGTAACAGTAATACTTCTTTTGACGATGATTGGAGACTTATCTTGCACATATACTATCACGAAAATTATGTCCCGGGCGTATTACAAGACGACATAGGAATAGTTAAAGTAAGTTGACTACTAAATCTTCTTCTATCTATACGATTTATAATGATATAACTTCTAGAGACAACGACAAGGCTTATAGGTATCTAATCGACACCCAGCGCCATCTATTGGTTTGGTTTGAAACTACTGTCCCGAAGCGAAGTGAGGGCAGGCCACTAGTACGTACATAGAGATATTATGTAAAACCTGTTTAAGTTCGAGTATGGAGGAGTTTTTTTTTATGTGATAGGTAGCAGGCAAGCAGGCGGATCACCTGACGATAAGCAATCCCCCGAGTGGGCCTCCGGTACCCTCACTCACTCGGCGAAACACAGCACAGAGGCTGCTTCACGCCGGTTTTCTGTGAGGCAGTGGTATCACTTCAGTCGAGCCGGCCCATTCATGCCGAAGCGTGGCTCTCCCACAGTTAAAGTGTAAAAGCTCTTTTGTGTGTTTCTTTAAAAAACAGTATTACCTACATGCAGTAAAAAAACTGTTATGTGCTCTGGGATTGAACCCGGAGGAAGCGTGCCTACGCTTCGGCATGAATGGGTCAGCTCGACCTTAATGATACTACATCCTCACAAAAGGTTGGCGTGAAACAGCGCCTGTGCTGTGTAACGTCGAGTGAGTGGGGGTACCGGAGACCCAATTGGATTAAAGGTTGTGACTCTACTGGTGCTGCAGTTGTCTAAGGGCGGCGGCAATCGCTTACCATCAGGTGATCCGTCTGCTCATCTGCCACTAAACACATAAAAAGTACCTTTTTTCCCGCAGGTTCAAAGACGGTTTCATCTATCAGACGAATTGAAGCCTATCAGGATGCATTCAATATTTACGTACGCAAACGTACGGCCTGGAGTCGTCTGCAGCGTAACGGGCTACCGAAACATGACAGTAAGTGCGGTGTCAGATAAACGTTTTACATTCGCGTATAAGCTCGTTATTTGGACGCGTATAGACGCGTTCTGGTTTCTAAACGCGCTCGCTTGTAAGTAAGCTCGTTTAAACATGACGCATGTACTGTAGCGCTACCATGAGTTGACATCGAAAACTGACATAACGTAAACTATTGCTCTGTCTCTTTCAAATGCACCACAATGAAAGAGACAAAGCGATAGTTTTCGATAGCGAGGATAGTATTTCAAACTTATGGTACGGCCACAGATAAGTTGCTATACAAACTTCAAGGCATTTAGGTGTTTCTCAGCTTACGTGAACACGCCGAAATGCCGTCTGATTTTGAAGCGCAAAATACGCTTATCTGAAACCACTTCAACGGTTTTTTTATACTAGAGACAACAAAAAGCAAGCGGGTCACTAAATAAAATAAATAAATAAATGCGCCAGACAATCAAACCAACAACCTGGTCTCAAACTAGGGCAATCCCTGTACTATGAGTACCAGTTGAATTAGCTAGTCAAACCAGAACACCAAAACCCAAGAAAACTTAGATGTATTTTTCCCAAATTGACCTGATCGGGAATCGAATCCGGAACCATTCGCGCTTCGGGCGAACACCTTAGCCACTGCGCCATCGAGGCCGTCAAAGAATTACACTTGCTGGTAAGTAAACTCCACCGCCCATGAATATCTTCGAGTTTAGAGAAGACGCTGATACGTTGCCAGCCTTGTATTGTATTTTCTGAAGAACTAGGTATTGCGTAACTATATATTATCGTGTACTAAAATTGTAAGTGAGCTCTTCTATGTAAAGTTTGTTGGTTCTCATTACAGGACAGTGTTTCCAAGACTCTCGTGACGACTTGTATTCCAATACTCTCTCATCATTCATGCTCTAGTTTTTATAACCCAGAGTATATAGGCCGGGTGGTCTGTGCGGGAAGCCTGGACGAAAACTCTTGCCTGGTAAGTTTGTACTTTAAGAAATTATGACTGACTGACTCTATTAGGAACAAGTTACTTTTAATTGTGAATAAATTACTAATAAAGTTGGGGTAAACGGTTCTGGAGTGGAGACCGCGTCTTGGTAGGCGTAGTGTAGGACGACCTCAGGCCAGATGGAGTGACGATCTGCGCATGAATGCTGGCCGGAGCTGGATGCGAGTAGCCGAAGATCGATCAAAGTCTCGAGCATTTAGAGAAGCCTATATCCAGTGGACTGCAACAGGCTGATGATGATGATGAAGAAATGCTTACCACAGTATTTCAAGACGAATGTCTTTAATTTGTTGGCTTTAGTGTTGCCACTAATACAGAACCAAATGTAGCCGCTTACCATCGAGCGCTTAAGAAGGCTCAAAGTACCTCAGAGGGAAATGGAGGAGGCTATGATTGGAATCTTCTTGCGTTATCATGGCAGATGTGATGAGATCCGATGGAGATCTAAGGTCGTAGACGTAGCTCAAAGAGCGTGGCTCTAATGGCAACGGCGGTAAGGCATATTGAAAGGAGGTAGTGATAGGTGGCAGACAAGCAGACGGATCACCTGGTAAATACATAGCTCAAATTAATTGTGTGGCTGAAGTAGCAACGTTGGTAAGGCACATTGGAAGGAGGTAGTGATAGGTGGCAGACAAGCAGACGTATCACCTGGTAAATACATAGCTCAAATTGATTGTGTGGCTGAAGTGGCAACGTTGGTAAGGCACATTGGAAGGAGCTAGTGATAGGTGGCAGACAAGCAGACGGATCACCTGGTAAATACATAGCTCAAATTTATTGTGTGGCTGAAGTGGCAACGTCGGTAAGGCACATTGGAAGGAGGTAGTGACAGGTGGCAGACAAGCAGACGTATCACCTGGTAAATACATAGCTCAAATTGATTGTGTGGCTGAAGTGGCAACGTTGGTAAGGTACATTGGAAGGAGCTAGTGATAGGTGGCAGACAAGCAGACGGATCACCTGGTAAATACATAGCTCAAATTAATTGTGTGTCTGAAGTGGCAACATTGGTAAGGCATATTGAAAGGAGGTAGTGATAGGTGGCAGACAAGCAGACGGATCACCTAGTAAATACATAGCTCAAATTGATTGTGTGTCTGAAGTGGCAACGTTGGTAAGGCACATTGGAAGGAGCTAGTGATAGGTGGCAGACAAGCAGACGGATCACCTGGTAAATACATAGCTTAAATTTATTGTGTGGCTGAAGTGGCAACGTTGGTAAGGCATATTGAAAGGAGGTAGTGATAGGTGGCAGACAAGCAGACGGATCACCTGGTAAATACATAGCTCAAATTAATTGTGTGGCTGAAGTGGCAACGTTGGTAAGGTACATTGGAAGGAGCTAGTGATAGGTGGCAGACAAGCAGACGGATCACCTAGTAAATACATAGCTCAAATTGATTGTGTGTCTGAAGTGGCAACGTTGGTAAGGCACATTGGAAGGAGGTAGTAATAGGTGGCAGACAAGCAGATGGATCACCTGGTAAGTGATTGCCGCTGCCCAGTTATAGTTCAGTCACAAGTGCCCTACCTAATACTTACTGTACAAGGCACCCTCAAGGTCCAGGCAGGGAGACGGTTGAATTGAAAGACCAGTTCCGTCTGTAATCTCTTGAGTTTATTTTAAAAACTGCCACCCCTAGGCAGGCGGCTTGGGGTCATTATTCCGGGGACACACAATACTTGCGCGGTGTAAAAATGCATAGTGCCATCTACCGGAATGACAAACCGCCTGCTTGCATGCTTTATACACTTACCTATATTTTCCTATAGGATGAAGTTGGCGGTCCATTAGTGTGCAATGGCATTCTAGTGGGCATTTCGACGATGGCACCGAAATGCGGCCAACTACCTGGAGTATACACTCGTATTGCCAGCTACACGAAAACCGCAAAAGAACCAGTCTTCCTAAGAGAGGAGGAAAAAATATTTAGAGCGTTCCATTTAGGATTGGCTTACTCAAATCATAAAAACAAATATGGATTTACAATATTGTTCTTGATAATCAATGTACATATTTGTCTTAACTGAAACGGCATCCTTTTCGCACTCGCTGTGCTTCTCTTTCATGTGAAAGAGAAAGAATAAATGGTTTCCAATAAAATTAAATATCGCGACACACGCCTGACAAAGTGAGTGATGAAAAGATTAAAGTTTTTCACGGTTTGAGAGTTTGGTTTTTTTTATTTATCATTGGTTTTCATGTTAGCTTTTAGTTATAAAAGCGAACACTACATAATAAATTTATAAGCAAAGTGGTAATTGTTTTATTTCTGTGTTATGTAATAAATAAAATAAAGTCAAACTGAAGTGCACAAGTCTCTTTTATTTCATTGGCCAAGTCACTAGGCCTCCCTCACACACAACCACTCTGCTGGATAGCAGAACGGCGCGCAAAGGAAATGCCTTGAAACCAGGTTACCTCATTCCTACATAATATGGTTTGAAACAGGGCTGGAAACCGGTTTTTAATTAACCAGGTTAATATCGATCTCAAACAGGTTTTTTCGTAAGTGTTCGTTCGGAGCGGAACCGATTCGCGAGCAATATTGCTTCTGGGATAAACCTGGTTAATTCACGAGGCGCGTGAATAGTGCAGCGATATATTTGTCTTTTTTTAGGACGCGATGCGATTGGACGCGATGCTTGCAGCTACAAGCATAAACATTGTCTTCTCTTTCCCTTTCAATCGTTGCTTTTCATTTAAGGGCGGAGCGAGCGAAATCATTTTGGTTTTAACCAGGTTTTGGGAGCGGAATCAAAACCTAAACGGTCTAAGAGCTTAACTAGAAATAATACCGTTTTCAACGAGTGGAATCGAAATCAAAACGCTCTTTTCAAAATGTATGAAGCTGCGCGAAACCTGGTTGCGAATTTTAACCAGGTATTCCAGCCTTGGTTTGAAACGGAGCATGCAGCTCTGATTTTTTAAAATATAATACAGGGTGTATGAATGAATGAATATGCTTTTTATTGCACACAAAACAGAGGTATAAAACTTAAAAACTAGTTGTATTAGTTAGTGTATCTGTGAACAATAATAATAATAATAATAAATTGAGACAACATCACATACATTGTCCTGGTCCCAAACTAATATTTATTTGCTGTTACACCCTCCCGAGTACTTATCTAAGGCATCGTTCAGACACTTCAGAGTTCAGACCAAAAGTATTGTCGCCGCTGACAGCGAGCACGCGTTACGCAGTTTATTGCTTTCCCATATTGAACTTGTCGATCACACCGAACCGAACCGAATTGGGTATTTGACTAATCTCGATTTAGTAAAAAATATTGATACTCTATCAAAATATTGGTAAATAAGAACCAATGGCCAACATTTTCAGTTAAAAATATAACATCTAGCTGGTTTTGTGAGCATTGAAAGTTTCATGGGCAAGTCCATTTTTAAAGTATAAAATTAAAAAAAAATAATTATATCATTGAACTACCCGTACATTTTTCATCAACTTTTATTATAAAACCATATACTTAAACGAAACATTTGATATAGCTACCATATAAAATTTACTAGACGCGCATACAGAAGGTTGAATCGTGACGTCACGATTCAATAGCCATTTGTATAGAGCGTTTTTTGGGTTTGCCCAAAATACGTGCTCTTAAAGTTGTGATATCTCAGGTAATTCAAATGAGAATCAAGTGATTCTTTCAACGATGTTTCTTAAATTGAGGCGTCTTTTGATTAAACACATAAAAAAAAATTGTCAAATACCCAATTGACTCGACGATTTAGCACTTAGACACAGTCAACCACGGACAATACGTTTGGTGTGAACGATCCCTGATAAACGGCACCTTTTTGCACAGTGCTTACACGCTGGGGCGCTGGGAGACTGACTGAGACGAACGGGTAGTGTTGGGCCTTCCATGACCTTAGCTTTTTTTTTGGTGACGATGGGGAAATGCTGCCTTATGCACACCCGGCCGCTGGGAGGCGACCGGGTAGTGTGGGGCTCTCCTCTGGGTTGGGCCTCTGCTAACCAGAGGCCGTCCAGGGGCATACCCACTAAAACCCCAACGACTTATCCCGGCAAGTCCAGGCTCGGGGTGAGGCACGGGGAAAACGGACGAACCAAATGACGTACTTACTGAGTAAAATTAAAAAGAATGTACATGACTTAGTGGCATTGATTTATTATGGTTACATATTCTTAGACGAGTTTCCAGTATATAATAGTACTCTGTGGACGAGGTTGTGGTCTCCCATTCATTGGATGTCAGGAGCGGTTCGTGGAGTTACGTCATGAAACAACAGAATGCGCCGTGCGCAGATGTAAACGCACTCATGCGCACTCATCGGATCCTAAAAAGACTGCGTAGAAAATACTTGATTCCACTCAAAAACAAAGAAAAATTTTTTATCCAGAAGTTATTTTTCGGTCTGAATATGTAAGCAAGGAAGCCCGCACAAAGTGCTGCCACGATCTGTAAAGACAGAAAATATTTACAATTACAAGTTATGTAAGTATGCATTATTATTATTATTATAAGTTAAACCTAATTTACTCAAGAGAGACCCCACATTTGCGTCCTTCGAGCGTTGGCGTCTTGACAGCGAACTCCCCACACTTGAGTTTTTTGACAGGATATCAGTCCAGTTCCTTATCTTTCTTACTGCGTATTCAGCTGAACTAGATCTTTCTGCCACGGAAGCAATATGAGGCTCCATTATAATTTTGAATCCAAGTGATATCTAAGTATCAATTTGAAATGGAACTCCATACGGCTGCTTTGGCTTTGCTATCTATGTGTAAAATTAAAAGACGAGCAAAAGTTAGTATCATAGTAGCGTGTTAATGTATTATAATATCACTATAATCTAGATTCTTAAAACAGGCATCTTCTAGGCAAACGCGTGTCATCCTAGACCACACCATATTTTTCCATCCGATGCGATTGTGGTCAAGCGTTGGCCTAAAGTATGATCAAAATAAAGAACAA
Source organism: Cnaphalocrocis medinalis (assembly GCA_014851415.1). Classification (NCBI taxonomy): domain Eukaryota; kingdom Metazoa; phylum Arthropoda; class Insecta; order Lepidoptera; family Crambidae; genus Cnaphalocrocis; species Cnaphalocrocis medinalis. The sequence goes on along the minus strand of CM026296.1, from coordinate 4,017,426 downwards.
AAATTATATTTTACTTTTAAGTTATTTTGTTGCCACAACAATCAAAGCTTCAAAAATATATTTACCTGCATAATTGTAAATAAGTTTATGAAATAGATAATGGTATCAAGTACAAGCATTCCTAAGTTCATTACAATATCTAGGCAACCTATTTTGTTCGCCCTTTCTATTGGGCACAATTCGACATTATTCCAGCTGAAATTTGGTTTCGTTGGATCTATATGGTCTAGTGAAAAAGAAGTACAACATGATGCTGGTATTTGCACTCTTAGTCTTTTATAATTATTTGGACCGTCTTCATAACCACAACATTTGAGCTGAAATGAGGAAAATACTATAATAAAAACATTTTATTTGTTTAGCACACATGACACTCATAGGACAAATATAAAAACAGGCTGGATAATATGAACATGTTTTTATAAAAACACAATACAAAAAAGGACGAAGAAAAATACAAGTTGTTGTTGGCTGAGCGAAAGATATTATTTTTTTTGTCGTGGCGCGTCACAAAAATTAGCTCACACAGCCAAATCCACAACTTAAGGTGTTTCTTTCAGTTATGGCACTAGTGTTGTTTAGATCTTCAGTCATCATATATAGGACTATAATTTACTTTTATTTGTAGGAATGCAAAAAACAATAGTATTTTTATTGGAAGTACTACATTTGAAAAGTATTTCATTTAAAATGATTTTGTACATCTTAGTCCAGTAATTCCTTCCTCAACGTTAGCCATCTCACTGAGTCGAAGGCAAAGCATATCTGGAGAAATCTGTTATATGGATAGATATAGAATCATAGGATTCCTAGCCTAGGTCTCTTTAGGTCTTACTGTATGGTATGTACCTTCGTGGTGCTATCTAGAGCTTATGTGTGGACTGTAGTTTGTAATTCCTATGTATAGGTACTTACTGGCATATGATGGACAGGCTTATGGGCTAACTAGCAGGAATATTTCAATCACAAACACTGTTTCCAATCATGTAGGTGCATTTATTGACCCATGTACATTTACACTTTTTACTCACGTACACACTTATATTCTTCTAATAAATGCACCTACATCATTGGAAACAATGTTTGTGATTGAAATATTCCTGCTAGTAAGCCCATTAGCCTGTCCACCATAAGCCAGTAAGTACCTTTAACATTACAAACTACAGTCCACAAGCTCTAGATAGCACCACGAAGGTACAAATCATACAATAAGACCTAAAAGGACCTAGGCTAGGAATCCTATGATTTTCACATATCTCTAACTCTACCAGATTTCTCCAGTTATTCAATATACGCGGAGCAATTAGTAAACTATCAGCCTAAAAGGGTACTGTCCCACTACAGGGCAAAGACCTCCATGATAGAAATTAAATTATCGCTTACGTAAAATGAAAAACTCGCCCATGAATTTCAAGATTTTTTGGCCGTTCACTGTTCGTTTAGTAGAAAAAGTGACCGGACAAAGAATCTTGAAATTCTCTTATTTTCAGAATAACTTACATTTACCAACTCATGTCGGTAAATTCTAGGACTTACCACAGAATACTTAATAGTACGCCTTACTCTTAAATCTTAAGATTTACCATAGTTCGAGCTTTTACAGTAACACACAGGGTGCACCTGTGAACATTTACATCCCTTTAACCAGGTGTTCTATCAACCATTCTGATCTGAACAACATTTGTTCAACAATTTTTTCAAATACTTCGAAAAATTTTTCGACTCCCCATACAAAATGACCAAGTCATGTGACCGACTTTGTATGGATATATGCAATTTCTTAATGCGAATTTTCAAATGTCATAGAATAAATTAATGTTGTTCGGAATGGTTGGTAGAACACGGTTAAAGGGATGTAAATGTTCACAGATCCTACACCCTGTATATAGTGTAACTTACTGCTTACCGCCAATTCTATAATCACATAATGTTTTGGTCTTAGGTCTTTTGCGGATCTAAATATAGTATATAACATCCCACGAATAAAACCTTTCGTCGATTGTATTATAACACTTGTATTCGTTATCGTAAAAACACCGTAATATGAAACTACAAGCGCAAAAAATAAGTACTGAAAAGAAAAATAAAGATTAGTGTTTAACTCATAAAAATAAAACAGCCAAAATAGAGATACGTAAGAATAATAATCCTCCAACCGATATTCGGCTGCGGCATCAGTCAATCTTAAGGGGCTATATTGAAAAAACTAGCGCCGCCAACCTATTTGCACTGATTGTGGCGACAAATGATATTTTTTAAGAAAGTAAAACATTACAAACTAAGTAAATTGAATTTATCAAAACGCAATACAATATTTTTAACACGCGACAAGGAACAATAAAGTTAATTATTGCTAAAAACGGCCACTTTTCGCAATTATTAACATTATTGTTACTTATCGCGTGTTAAGTCTGTAATGTTTTTACTTTCTTTAAAAATATCATACTGTCGCCACAATCAGTGTAAATGGGTTGGCGGCGCTAGTATCATCGATATAGCCCCTTAACGATTATCCACGTACGCACTTAGGTACTTAAAGGTCGCGGGAGTCCATTGGATGCGGGTGGCACAGGACCGATCTGTGTGGAGAACTTTGGGGGAGGCCTATGTCCAGCAGTGGACGTCTATTGGCTGAAATGATGATGATGATGACTTAGGTACTTCGGGCTTCGAGAATGAATGTCATAAGCATAAGTATCCAGGGGGTCTACTCCGCCAAACGACAACGAACTATTCGTAACGATACGACATTGGTTCGAATTATTCGCATGTACCCTACTATAAGAAATGTTCGTAATCAGTGTCGATTATCGTAAGTATAGACAATTTACTTTTGTTTGATGATTGTGAAATGATTGTGAAATTAAAAAAAAGTTTGGCTGTTTGGTTTATTATTCTTCAGTGTGGACCATAAATGGCTAAAAAAAATGACACAAAAGAGCTATGACAGCTTCCACCACAGAGTACATTGTATTATATGCTTCCACCAAAGAGAATATAATCACTCCGTTTTGCTTCCACATTTTATTCAAAAATATAATGAATGAAATATACGTTGATTAAAAGAGCATGTAATGCTGATTAATAAGAAAATAAAATCGTAATTCAAGGAGGCTAGGTTTTTGAGTAATTTTACATAGAAGTTTAACAGGTTTTGCCTTTATTAACCATATTATTTTGCGCAACAACAACATAAACTCATTCCAAATGCAGGCAGCGCTTGGGTTTCATAACCCATAGCCCTTTATTGTGTGGATAAGGTAGAGAAAACATTGAAAACAACAAGATATAATTTAACAATAGGTGCTTTTATTATCATTCTTCATCATCCTCAATAACTAAGACATTGTCTAAGAAAGCAAGGCAACTGCAGCACTATTCATCAATTCCCATCCCAAAATCAATATCACAGTCCGAGTCGTATTACAAGTGGCGAAAGCAAGAGTCCTTAGGCAGTTCGGGTCAAAAATTATAAAGAAAACAGGGGTAAAGCAGCGAAAACACACAGAACACACTCGAGGGTTCGCGCCAAAAATACTTTGATTTATGTAAATCAAAATCCAATCGTCATCACAACCGAAATCTATTGAACAGAGCTGGGGTCAATGGTAAAGGAAGATACTAGTCCAGAGAACAGTAATATGGGTCTTTAAATGCAAAATCACAACGAAACGATAATCTTTACGACACCATCAGAGATGTCGTAGGAATGTTCGTCGATTTGACGTTTGTGAAGCTGTCAAATTCAATTATTCGTATCGTTTTATGGTGTATTAGAGTAGGGTTTTTGTAAGAACTGTCAAAGCAATATCGTTCGTATATTCGTATCAACGACAGTCGATACGATGGCACTTAGAGTAGGCTCCGACACGATTATTGGCACGATATATCGTTTATCGTTCGGCGGAGTAGACCCCCAGTAAGTAGGAGTAGATTATTTTATTTGAAAGGATGACGACGACATCTATAAAATTTTTGTTGATGACTCGTATTTAAATTAGTTTGCTTACATACTTACAGGGACAAACCTATTATAATATATACAAATCCATTAATTCGGTATTACCTAGTCTTGCCATAAGTTTTGTCTCAACTTATATGAGGGTATTTAAATAAAAACTAATATGGAGGTAGTAGGTACTATTATTCGAAGTCCAATTAATCTGGGGGCACGGCAGTGGCCCCACCAAGTCGAGCAAAAAAGTGGCACGACCGTACCATCCTTTTCTCGAAGCAATTCAGGCCATTTTAGGCGCCCTGTAACTTCGTTGTGGATAAACTGGAAGACTGAATTTTCATTGACCATGTAGGCATTCTAAAGACAGGGTGTATTTCAATCAATTTGAACCAGTAGTTTAAGAATTATAACGGGCCAAAGTTTCTTAATTTTGTCACTCACTGACTCACTGACTGACTCACCGATCATCAAAATTCTAAGGCACTACTAGCAGACCTAGAACCTTCCAATTTGGAATGTAAGTAGTGTTTGGTGTATGAATTAAGGAAAAACTAAAATATTTTTAAATTTTGATCCAGTTTGCTAGATATATGAACTTCAAAATAACTTTGTAATCCTATATAAATATCATACCGATATATAGGATTACCACGTTATATTTGCAGTTCAATAGATTTTAAGGCAATCACATTAAACAACCGAATCAATTTAATGCATTACTTGTGAGATATTGTGTGATTTTATATTGTTTGGTGACTACATTTTGGTGAAAATTCTACTGTTTTGGTGACAACCCCTATAATAATTTAGGGAACACAAACGAATTAAATTGGTGATCGTTTAAATCATACCCATTTTAATGTGGTATATAGCAGACCAGCAGACGGTTCCACTGATGGTAAGCGTTTGCCGCCGCCCATAGGCAACACAAGTTTAACTGTGGGAGAGCCACGCTTCGGCATGAATGGGCCGGCTCGGCCGGCTCGACCGGAGTGATACCACTGCCTCACAGAAAACCGGCGTGAAGCAGTCCCTGTGCTGTGTTTCGCCGAGTGAGTGAGGGTACCGGAGGCCCACCCGGGGGAAGGGGATAAAAGGTTGGCAGCGCACTTGTAACTCCACTGGTGTTGCAAGTGTCCATGAGCGGCGGCAATTGCTTAACATCAGGTGATCCGCCTGCTCGTCTGCTACCTATCACATAAAAAAATAAAAATAAAAAAAAGTACAGTCACAAGTGCGCTGCCAATCTTTAACCCCCTTTTTTCCCCAATCGGGTCTCGGGTACCCTCACACACTCGATGAAGTACAGCGCAGGCGCTGCTTCACGCGGGTTTTCTGTGAGGCCGTGGTATCACTTCGGTCGAGCCGGCCGATTTTTCGTAGCAGTGTCGTATTAACTATAACTGAGCTACCATGGGAAACTAACTCCCGTTTCGATATTTACACTAGGAGAAAGGAGGGTACTCACTGTGAGGATGACCCAAGTATTACGTGTGATTACTCCACAAAAACCTAACGTAGCTAATAGAGAAAAAAAGTAGCCAAGAATGGGTAACATTTGAAACTTAGATTCATATTTTTTCAAAGATCCTATTGACGGAAATTCTTTCACTATAAACATCAACACTTTTGAAAGAAAGGATAAGCATACAGAAGTCATCTGAAAGTAAACAAAATAGATCAGAAGATCATTGATGACGACCTGTTTAGCACGGTGGTTTGAGTCGTAGGTTCGATTCCCGCACCAACACAAATGTTAGTTGACGAAACAGATATTTGTGTTGGGTCCGATTGTTTGCAGTAGTTCTTTCGTTTTTTTTTTGTTTCCACAGTACAAATTCTATAGTCCATAGAAAACCGTATTCTAGGAACAGTAAAATTTAGGTTCGGTTAATCGAAACATTGCCATCCAGTCAGTCCAGACGACCCGAATGGTGAATTCGATAGTGAACCTGCCATACGCCAACGGTTGTGGGTTCGATCCCCTCCCCGGACAAACATTCATGTGATTAACACTTGGGTTTGTTCAGTGTCTGAGTGCAAAATGTATTAAATATTATATTTGTAATCCTTTGTTGTCTGTAACATCCATCCACAATCCCACAGCTCAAGTACTTGGAGTCAGGTTAATCTAAAGGTTAATGTATTCCTTGGACGTGTGAATTTATGACCATTAAGATTTTTTTATAGGTTTTATCCTTAGGTTTTATCACTAAACCGTGAGAAACCGTGTTAAAAAAACACCGTCAGAGTTCCAAATGTCGCTTTGTTTTCAGCATTTTATATCGTGGGTGCGTTCAACAGCGTATCGCTAGAGAATTTGATAAATAAATCAATAGGTAGATAGATACCTATACATAATTTATACATGTATATACATGTGTTTATTTATTTATTCATATAAAGTCCACAGCGTAAAAGAATATTTGTACATACTTATGGTTTTACCTAAATGATTGAGTTCTGATAAAAATAAATAAATATCAGATAACAGCAAATACATCGGTCGTGCGCCAAAATAAATTTAGCATTATGTTAGTAGTATATTACGGATATGAATCAACAAAGGTACCACAAATTACCATTAATAATTTTACAATCATTAACTTTAATTTATGTTATAGGAACGACCGGATACTGAACCAGTTCAAGTATTCACGAATGAATCCATCCCACAGCCAACGGCCTGTGAGATTGTGGCTACAGATATAGGTAAATTGTGCTGAAACTACCAAATGCACTAATAAAGATAGTCAAGTCCTTTCTACGGCGGTAAGCACATTATTCAGATTAAAGTTATTACCTATTTCTTTAGACTAAATTGTGCTAGAACGTAAGTACTCACCACTACAAAACAATTTATACATATCACTGTATAAGCCAATATTACGTAAGCTATTCCAATAACAATTTTTATTTTCTCCATATTGCGCAAAATGCTGGTTATTTGCACTATAATAATCCGTTAATACTTCTTAGTATGTGACAGATATTAATGTAAAAGTCAATGTGAGTCAACCACAAATTTCTGTCAAACACCATAGAGTAAAGTAAAGAGAAGTTGTTTTAGATTAGTTACTTAAATGAGCATTCATATCCATTGATATTTAAGTCGTTAAGTGTAGCGGAGCCTTTAGTTCAGGTCATCACTTCATTGAAAAGGACCGATATTCCGCCCACTAAGAAAGAGTTTTGCGAAATTCACCCCCTAAAGGGGTGAAAGGGGGAGTTAAAGATAGTATGAAAGTCTCTCAATTTAGATGTTAGAGATTTGAAAATTGGGATTATGATTGATTATCAAAAATAGGAATGACTTGTCTCAGTTTTTTTTTAATTCAGCACTTAAAGGAGTAAAATTTAAAATAATTTAAAGAAGATTTATCATTTTTAAAGCTCGAGTGTTAAAACTTGGTGTTTGGGCTTTCCATACAAATTGAATGAAAGTGAAAAAAATTAAACAAGTTCCTGGATCTCTAAACCAAGAATAATAACTATTCTATAAGATCATTATACCAACATTATACGACTGAGTTTTGAGCATAGAGCAAAGTACCTAAGTAATAGGTTTCAAGTTTTTGTAAGAATTTTATAATTATTGTTTTTTTACCACAAATCCACAAAACGGAGTGATTATATTCTCTTTGCACAAATCCAGGGGAAACAATCATAGAACTTTCAAACTAGAAATATAATCGGGCTAAATAAAAAAGAGCAAGACAGTAGTATTATTTTTTGAATAGTAGATGATATTTAATTAAGTAGGGCTATATCAGTAAGTTGTTCAGAAGTTCCTATATAGATGGTAGGATATAACCTTGCTTTCACAGCTTACAACTTAGTTAAGTGAAGTGACGCAAGATGGCGCACTATCTGTTAATTTATATATTTTTATATTGAAACTTTTTCTGTAAAAGGAGTTTGCTTATTTATGTTAGTTTTTTTTTCTCTGAATGTCTTGTCAATTTGACGTTATCGAAATATAAATTTTTCTTCAAGTCATTTTCTCATGAATTTTATTTTATTATTGGAATTAAACCCGGGAAATAACTGATAAAGTTAACAAAATGCGTTTTAACTACGCAAGTCATAAATTCAATGAAGTAAATGTAGACCGTAAATGTTGCTCGGAAACAGTAAGTAAGAATTTAATGTCATTTTTTCAACAATGGAGTTAGTCGAGAATCAATCCGATATTTACTTAAAAATTCAAAAGGCTGATAAAAATTTTAAGAAAAGTGTTAAGGCCAGCATCACTCGATCGTATATTGAGACACATCTTGAGAATTTAGAGGAATTATGGTTGGAATTCAAAGAGGGTCATAGGATAATCAGGTCAGCTCGTTCATCCAAGAAGATTCTTGTCAAACTGATCACGAGTATTTCACCGACGAAGGGTCAGTTAGAACAACTTGTCACCATTGTCATCATCAGATTCAAATGACTTAAATCTTCCGAGAATTCAACTTCCGACATTTTCCGGAAAGTATGAAGAGTGGCAAACATTCCATAATAATATGTTTACAGCTCTTATACATAATAATAAGAGCTTGACTGGAGTATAGAAGTTACACTAAGTACTTGAATACAAGTCTACAAGGAGACCCAAGTAACTTGCTTCGGAATTTTGCTATTACTGATCGGAACTATGAGGAAGCTTGGGCGCAACTTATCAAGCGTTACGATAACAAGCAATACAATAGTAATGCTATCTTGAAGACGCAAAGAAATATTATTCAGTGTTTGAAGAGAAAGAAATAAACATTTGTGAAATACAAAACAATATATTTTATTTTATTTTTGTAACGAGAACATTTTTTTAGAGAAATTACAATAATTTTAAGCTAATGTGTTTTAGACATAGCTTTACCTATTTCTTATTTACTATATTTTTTGTGAATAAGGAATATCTAAAGCTATGTCAAAAACAAATCAAATAAACATCCTTGAAAACAACCCATACACGCACACACGCACACATACACACACACATTCATACTATTAATTCCAAAGCTCGCGTTCAGAGGCAGCACTACCTATCGCATTTCCACAAAAAAGGCTGAGTTGTATCTCTATTACTATATAATACAATGTACTCTGTGCACAAATCTTTTTGGTGAACTGTCAAAACGATTTAAATTATTTCATGTTATTTCAGAATTTTTTCGTCACGGTAATTTTGTAGGATTATAACATTGTTTTAAATGTTTATTTGTATAGTAAAAATTCAAAAGTTTAGCTATATCCAATATCGGCATTTCAAATTATTAAAACAAATGTGTGATTGTGTCCATATCCCTTTTTCGTTATTTGTTTTACCGAGAACTTGGTAAGTACCTATTATTTATTTACAGACCATTGAGGTAAATGTAAAAGTAGAGGAGCTATCGTTCTACATATAGGTACCTCAATGTTATAGACAAACTTTTTGCACAATTTGCAAGGGGGCAAGGGGCAATAATAAAACAATGATACGTAAATATAAAATACAAGGTGTATCTGTGAAGAATTTCGCAAAAAAAATGTTTAGGCGAATTTTGAAAATTCGTAAGTACCTATTATAACAAACCAAATCGTTTAGGGTCTTTTAGGGTGCTTGGCAAAAGATGTGATGGCAATACTGAACTAAAAGAAATGGGCTACACTCCTTCTGATGATCCCTGCATCTACACATTAAATGAAAATGTAAATAAAATTATACTTGGTCTATACAGGATGGTCCAACTAGTGACGTCAATAATTTTTTTTGTAGATTCCTCACACCTGGGGGTATACAAAAATACCCCATGTATGTTCCGTAGTTTCGAGTTAGAATTTTTTTAAAGTATTCTGCCAGCGAGGCTTAAAAAATTCATATCTTATTTTTTATTGGGTACTTTATGACATGATTTTCTAGAATGTTATTTATAATAAAAAAAAATATAGGTAGGTATATCACTTAATGTTACCCAAAAAAAGTCTTGAATGTTAGAATTTTAGTTTTCAGTAGGATTTACTCTAACATTCAGCTTCAAATTAAAAATACAAAAGGATTCTCATAGCTTCGGATTAAGTTTAAAACTTCACAGGGTCCTAAACTATCAATATCATGAAAAAAAAAAAACTTCTTTATAAGCCTTTTTTTTAAGTAGACGGCCTCCGAACGCAGATAGGCTGAAAATGTATGAACTCAATTAAGCTATTTTTGCTCGATTGAAGGAATTACTTAAATATTAAACTTCAATTTAAAGTACAAAATGGGGTTTTAATAGCTTCGGATTAAGTTTAGAAACTTTACAGGGTCCTAAATACAAATACAAATACAAAATTATTTATTTGCCAAAAACTACCAATATCATGAAAAAATAATACTTCCCATCAAAAAATTATAATAAGTCTGTATAACGATAATACGGATGAAAAGAGTCTTTTTATCTCGGTGATAAGACCCAAAAGCCTTTTAGAAGGCATAAAACAATTGTTTTTTTATTGTGTCTGCTGTCTGGGCCTTAGGACGTTAATAGTTTTTTGAACATTTACCATCAACAATGATCGGAGTAGGTAGAGCTGTTTTTGGTACTTGCGATTTTTTCTCATAATATGGACATGCCCGGAATTTCGGGATAAAAAAGATTTATTAATATTGGAAATAATGCTACAGTTATTCGCGGTCTTAGGGAGTGGAAATTCCTCCCACCACCATCTCCCCACACTTAATATAGGTAATAGGGGCGCTCTTGGGATTATTGAAAAAAATTCAAATTTATTAATTCAAATATGTAATATTTTTATTTTTCTGTTACTATGTATTAACATTTTTTTCGTTTATACCGATGAGCATTAGAATTTGTAACACCATGTACAGTCAGCCACACATCAGGTTACCACAATCTGTCAAATTTCCTCGATTGATAATCAACCTAATGTGTACGGCGGTAAGATGAGAGTTGATTGAAGAAATTTTACAGTTTTGTATACTTTGATGTGTGGCTGTTCGTACATTAAATGTACACACGCGGCGTCACGTGGAGTTACCCCTGCCTGTTAGACTTTAGGCCGTCCTTTTGTCTGAGACACATGTGTCTTTTTTTGCACTGCGGGAGGGTAAACTCTTTGAATATAATAATATAATGTCCCTTAAACTTGACAAAAAAAAACATTATGTTTAGCCGTAAGCCAGTCACTTCATTATAATTGCCAGACTCCCCAAATTAATTGCTTAGTAGGTGATCCGGCTGCTACCTATCAAACACAACAACATTTAAAAAATCATGATCTTACCATACACTGGTTTACTATAGCATAAAAACACTTCACTCCTTGCCGGCTATGTCTCATTGGTGGACAGACAGTGTTATAATTAATGCAGTCTTCCTCGGTTTTTTGTAGATTTACTCATACCTGATGAAACATAAAATGTGCAGTATTCTATATACATGGATTTTTGGTCTCGCCATTACACCCATTTGCTCATGTGAGAATCTGGAGGACTCTTCAGGTCGTCGAATTATTGGGGGAGTAGCGGCCTCGACTGGACAGTTTCCTTATCAAGTATGTTTAGTATTTATATCCTAGACCTCATCGTCACTTCCCATCACGTGCGATTGTGGTCAAGTGTTGGCCCAAAAAAACCGGCCAAGAGCGTATCGGACACGCACATGAAAGAGTTCCGTAGCCATAAGATGGGCCGACCTCATTTTCATAGTTTGTAGGTAGTGATTTCCATACATTACCATATCATTAGGGCAACTGCACGTAATAAGTTGGTCGAGTTCTATTAAAAAAACTATATTTAGGACTTTGTCACAGTACATATGTATAAGAAAACGACTTCCACTTTCCTATAAATATGTATTGTGACAAGGTCCTAAAGTGTATACATATTTTTGAACTCGACTGTACGTACAATTTATTTAAAAATATTTATCTACAGGCCGGTTTGGCGACTCTAGTGGGTAAAAAGCACTATGCGATATATTGTGGCGCAGTAATAATACAACCACAGACAGTCTTATCTGCTATCCACTGCTTGGAGAAATACTTTAGAGCCCTACGTCAGAGAATTAAAGGAGTAACAGGAGTACCAGAAGTACAGGATACTGCGTTAGTATAAACTTTTTTTTCATTGTTTCTCCCATTGTATATATACAGGATGTGTTAGCGACGCGATTAAGTTTTATTATTTTTTGTGAAAAATGTTTGCGTGGTATACCAGAAGGGTCTATAGTTTTGAAAAGTAAAATAAATACGTCTTGTCAATAACGTCGCTGAGAAAAATTTCCCAACACCGCGCAAACCTTTTAGTATTTAATGTTTGTGAATATCTACTCGTAAGAAGAAGAAGTAATACAACGCCTGATTTTCCCCCAACCTTTACTACACAGATCCCGACCGTTTCAGGGTGTATCAGTGAACTTTTACATCCTTATAACAACTATAGTCTGTTTCAATTGTGAAGTCCCTTTGGACATTTCGAAGAACGAAACTTTGCACGTTACTTGCACGTTTCATATGAATCCAATTAAATATTTTATCTTTTTTTTTGTATTTTGTAGAAAATCGTCACTTGAAAAATATACAACTTTTTTATTATTTAAGCATTATATAAAAAGATTTTTATATCAAAAGACTGGTATATAAAGTGTTATTATGGCACCTGTAACATTATATCAAACAATAATTGGGTATTTGACAAATTTTTTTTATGTGTTTAATCAAAGAACGCCTCAATTTAAGAAACATCGTTGAAAGAATCACTTGCTTCTCATTTGAATTACCTGAGATATCACAACTTTAAGAGCACGTATTTTGGGCAAACCCAAAAACGCTCTATACAAGGCTATTGAATCGTGACGTCACGATTAACCTTCTGTATGCGCGTTCTAGTAAATTTATATGGTAGCTATATCAAATGTTTCGTTTAAGTATATGGTTTTATAATAAAAGTTGATGAAAAATGTACGGGTAGTTCAATGATATAATTATTTTTTTTTAATTTTATACTTTAAAAATGGACTTGCCCATGAAACTTTCAATGCTCACAAAACCAGCTAGATGTTATATTTTTAACTGAAAATGTTGGCCATTGGTTCTTATTTACCAATATTTTGATAGAGTATCAATATTTTTTACTAAATCGAGATTAGTCAAATACCCAATTATACGAAATGGAATTAGAGAAACCGAAATTAGTTCAAGTAAAAATTCCATCAAATGAGCGTTATATCGAAGAAAATTTGTTCATTTGAGTTTCGGCAAATGGAGGCACCCCGCAAAAACGCGTGTTTTAGCAAAATGGCGGCCAGGACGTGGATTGTCCATACGACGCACAGTGGGGCCAGTAGGAACATTTCATGATATTAATTATTTACACATAAAATGAAGGGCTTAATATTTTTTATTACGCTTAGAAATGTTATAATATAAGCGAATATAATTTATTTTATACTAGCGGCCGCCCGCGACTTCGTCCCGCGTGGAAAAGTAACTTTTTACCCCCCTTTTAACCCTTACAACCCCCTTTTCGCAATAAAAGTAGCCTATGTCCTTTCTCAGGGTCTCGACCCTCTGTGTACCAAATTTCATTTAAATCCGTTCAGTAGTTTGGGCGTGAAAGAGTAACAGACAGACAGACAGATAGACAGACAGACAGGCAGTCAGAGTACTTTCGCATTTATAATATTAGTAAGTAAGTAAGTAATAGTAAGTATAGTAAGTATAGTAAGTATAAGTATGGATTAATAAGAATTTAAAGAAAATCACATAAAATTTTAGTCAGAATCTAATTCAAAATAGTTTCTTCAAACATTCTTAATGTTTCTTCATGAAAAAACTTCACAGAGCTTCAAGGGGAGAGGTCGGTAAAATTTTTAACTTCATTTAATTTTCAGGAGAAGACGAGATCTTTTTTACGATATCGCTATCTGTTTTTTCCTTCAGCGCGTAACTCATTTGTGCTGCGTAAAATTCATTTGTGTTGCGTAAATTAACTCTTCAGTTGGAACTGTAGCTTGTAGTTCAGCTGTTCGTTTTCCGCTTAGTTTACTCACTACTTGTGTTAAAACTACCAGAAGACCAACCAACAGGCATTTGGTATTTCTTAAGTTGATAGTTCTATTGAGCCAATTTGTCTCGGCTGAAATCAGTTTACTCCTATTTCTTTGACAAGATTCCCACTTATTTTTAAACTGATGCTTAAAGTTTTTTAATAAGCTTCGTAAGTCATTTAAATGACTATGCCACTAGATGTTTTTTGGATTAAATACGATTCAATATCTTTGAATTTGGCGTCTATATTTTTATATTTACTGTTCAAGATTATATCAACTAGAGTTCTTCCTTTGCACGAAAACTGTTCACCTCGTATCCTTAAAATAATAAAGAAAATAATTATGGGTTGTGTGATTGTAATAAAAAGTATAATTTTAATACAAAAACCATGTATATCAGTGAGTAATGTAACTTTTTCAACAAGTTACTTGTCACACATCACTTACGTTATATGTTCAAAAATTAAAAAAAATATTTGGCGCAACAGATTAGCACTTCTGGGACTAGTTTTAAATGCTGAAGTATCACTTATTAGTGCACAATTTACAGACCTGCTAAACTTTTGCGCATATTTAATTTTTTTGTGAAATTATCAAAATCAGAAGAACATAAGACATTGCTCTTCTAGATATATATTAAAAAAAAACTGATAAACGTATTTAATTATTTTAGTTAACATAATCTACGACCCCTGATCTAATTGCTCCATATTCACAATTACCAGTTATGCCTACCACTTTTCGACAAAACCAATACTTAGACGAACTTAAAATAAGATCAAAACACCTTCACTAGCAAATTGAATGTCAACCTTATCTTTGTTCGCTCGCAAAACGACTACAAAATAGCTTTTCTCATACCATATGATCAGTAGAAGCAATAGACCCTCTAGTTTCTTAAATAATTATTTGTTTTAATATTACCGTCATTTTTAAAAATGCCTTTCTTATCATCATGGCCCCTATGCGACGGTATGATCAACCATAGACTTTTTTTTGTTTATTTCATAATAGGAATGAAAGGCAATCAACCATAGGCAGTAAGTAGACTTACTTACGCGATTTATTATTTATTTATTATTATTATATTGTTGAAGCGCCTGCGCCGCCGTCATAGCAATCACCCACGAGCGAGTGTGATTGCGCGCCCTAGCTAGCCTGTAATTTTTTTACTTCCTTCTTGTCATTTTGTCTGTCACGGCATCATTACACGTGAAAACCTATTTTACGTTTTTTAATCTTCCCAAGGACCCTATCACTCCAAAACATGGTCCTAGAACGAGCTGGATGTGGAATACGCAAGGATTAATTGTAATTTTGAGAAATCATATCGTGATCAAGCGGAATTAAAATCTACAAAACGGTATTGGGAGGTTATGAACACGCAGTCAGGAAAACAAGTTGAATTGCAATAAAAGCGGTGTTAAAGTATTTATTTCAGATAAGTGAAATAGCCCAGCACTCAATCAGGTAGTAGGTATAAGAATAATTGTCTATTCAGGTTAGTAAACCATTTACTTTTGTACTTACATTCTGTTAACTATTTCACATTTCATAGCTTATTTAACAAT
>CM026296.1:3925626-4001772 GCA_014851415.1 Cnaphalocrocis medinalis | reverse complement strand
CTCATCATTAGGTTAGTGTATTGTATAGTTGCTTTTGTTTTTATAGTTCTGTTAAGGTGTGTTTACTTGTATATACAGGTTGATGTTATTTTATTTAATATTTTTAAGTGCTTGAGTGTCAGTGTGTGTTGTATATAATGTGTAGAGTTTTGATATTAGTTTTTTTTTATGATGTGCCTATATACAGGATGTAATCATTACGGGGAGGTATTGAAACTCCTTAGTTTCTTTGTAGAATAATATTTACATCCTGGCCACATATAAAAAGAATATAACTAAAATTTTAAATAGTGACACCCTGTGTCTTTTGCCTGTCTTCTACCAATCTCGATGTTATCAAACAATTAATAAATAAATATTTTTCCACTGCCTACCTGCCTAATATTAATAGTATTGCTATCAATAACGATGGTTTCTGAGTTGTGACACTTTGACAGGTGACCTTAGTAATGATAATTGAATAACGAGTTAATTGACAGAAATGTTATGACGCGATGTTGAAAACTTGTGTAAGAACAATAATTTATAAGATAATAAAAGCTGGTTTTTCAAATTGATTTAGCATAGTTTAGACTAGATTTCTATGATGGAGAGGCCTTTGCCTTTGCCCTGCAGTGGGACAGTTTATAGGCTGATACTTTTCTTGACTTTCGTTAGGTGACCGGTATTACCCGTCCTTACCCTATCATAATAACTATCTTTTTACGACGGACTGTGAACCACATTACAAGCTAAAATTGGACCTAAGCATTATCCGAACCGTCGTAAAATATTCCGATATCATTCTTCAACAAAACCATAAAACTATAGTTGTGAAGCTCGATCGAGTAGTTCAATTTTACAGTTCACTCAACATGCTAAACTCAATTCAAAAATCGTGGCTACGGAATATTAGGGAGTGGACCGGAATCAGCAGCGTGGAACAACTAAGTATTCAATCTCGCGAAAGGTAGAAGTTCAAGAAACTGGCGGCCAACCTTCAAGATTGAAGAGGCACCCAAAGAAGAAGAGAACATGTTTCGCAGACTGAGGTCCGGAGACCCGGTGTTAAAAAGTTGGCAGCGCTGATTATTTAGTAACTAGCGGCTGCCCGCGACTCCGTCCGCGTGGAAAAGTAACTTTTTACCCCCCTTTCAACCCCTTACAACCCTCTTTTCGCAATAAAAAGTAGCCTATGTCCTTTCTTAGGGTCTAGATTATCTGTATACCAAATTTCATTTAAATCCGTTGAGTAGTTTTGGCGTGAAAGAGTAGCAGACAGCAGACAGACAGAGTTACTTTCGCATTTATAACATTAGTATGGATTACTAATTAGTCATGTTGAATAGACGCTCCGTTGTTCAAGTGGCTTAAGTCCATGTTCTTGAGGTCCTGAAAATCAATTGTTGTATGCATTTTAAAAGGCTTTTGGGTCTTACGACATTAATAGACTCTTCATTACAGTCTTTAAGTATTTTTGTGGTTGTTTGCATAACTATGTCCAATTATCTGTCTGCCGAACAAAATTCAAGCCAATAAAAAAATATTGAATAGACTCTTTTAATCCGAGTGAACTATTTGCGCAAATCCACATGAAATATTGAATATATAAGGGTAGGAAAACTACAATTCAGCGATGCATAAAGCGGGTGAATTTGCAAGTATATTGGATGGTGTGTAGTTTGACGTTTGACTGGCATCCCTATAACACGTTTAATGGAGTGAAACTATGTGTTAGCTTCGTATAGGTATGTATTTGTTTTATAAGAGAGGAAAAAATAAATGGACTTTGTTTTGTTATTAATACTAGTGATTTATACGACAACAAGTCCGCATAGCGTGGAATTTGGTTTGCCACATTTTTGTTAATACACATAGGTAGGTACCCTATACAAACGGAAAGACTAAAGTGACCGACATAGTGTATCGAATCAGCATGCTGAAGTGTCAATGGGCTGGCCTTATCTGTCGAAGAACTGACAACCGTTGGGGTAGAAAAGTTCTTGAGTGGAGATCGCGACTCGGAAAGCGTAGTGTAGGACGGCCTCCGGCTAGATGGAATCTGCGAAAAGCGGTTGGTATAGACTGGATGCTTCGAGGACAGGGTGAAATGGCGAACATTGTGGGGAGGCCTATGTCCCGCAGTGGATTAAGACCGGCTGATGATGAGATGATGACCCTATAAGTATCCCAAGCTTAACAGCTTTACAACATAAAAAAAGTTTCACTCGAATCCATTAATATTTAATCGCACCGTAATGATATTAATGTAATCAAAAGATCAGAGAAATTAGGTGATGTAATCTATCAAAATTATAAGGTAATTAATTATTATAATTTCTACCTATATTATTTCACAAGTGCTTTGCAAAGGTAATTTAATTTTGTAAATGGCTTTGTCATCTAATTACCTATAATACCTACTGTATAGTGTACACTGGTTTTATTGGAGAACGCCACTTAGCTTGAGTGGAGAACGCCACTTTGTGTTCGTGGGGGTAACATTGAACAAGAGCCGCATCGGCTGTGCATCCAAAGACATCTTTATTAGTATCTAGTGGTTTTTAGTGTACAAATGGCGCCACTTAGCTTTGGTTGGAGAACGCCACTTAGCTTTAGTTGGAGAACGCCACTTTGGTTGGAGAACGCCACTTAGCTTGGTTGGAGAACGCCACTTAGCTTTAGTTGGAGAACGCCACTTTGGTTGGAGAACGCCACTTAGCTTTGGTTGGAGAACGCCACTTAGCTTTAGTTGGAGAACGCCACTTTGGTTGGAGAACGCCATTTTGGTTGGAGAACGCAAAATTCTGGGTCCAGTAAAAGTAAAAGACGATAGCAGGAGAATTCGTATAAATTCCGAAACAGAGAACAATGAATTTGCCATCATGTTAATAAATGAATGAATATTAATACTAGTGGTCCACTTACACTTGATTTTGGGACTTTTCTATCAGTACTAATAGATAGCGCTGGGTGTCGATTAAATCGCACTAGTGTTTCGCGTTTTCTTTTTACCTTTAAGCTTTGTCGCTATCACTTACCTCTTTATAAATAGTATTGAATTAATGATGATTTTTTTTGTTTCAGGAAACATCACATTATTTAAGAGATTGGACGCGGCAACATTTAAGGGTAAGTTAAAATCTTGCGACTAATTATTGTATTCTACACCATTAAATTTCAGTCGCTGTAAACTCGAAGCCCTCAAAATACGTAACACAAATAAAGCCCCTTAAACAGTGGGAGAGCCGCGCTTCGGCATAAATGGGCCGACTCGACCGGAGTAATATCACGTCCTCACAGAAAACCGGCATGAAGCAGTGCATGCGCTGGGTTTCGCTGCGTAGGTGAGGTTACCGGAGAGGCCAATTAAGGGGAAGGGGGGTTAAAAGGTAAGCAGCGCACTTGTGACACCACTGATGTTGCAAGTGTCATGGGCGACGGTAATCAATTACCATCAGGTGATCTGTCGGCTCGTCTGCCACCTATATCATACAAAAAAAACCGGCCAAGTGCGAGTCGGGCTCGCGCACAAAGGGGTTCCGTAGCAGCAAATATAATAAACTGATACAATACTGTAGTATATTTTTTGATCTATCTAGAGGTTCAGCCATCGTTTTCAGTGTAAGCACAATAACTTAACCAAAATTACAGTTAAATCAACCTATCTCAAAAACTATAAGAGATACTTTGATCAAACCAAAATCGTTGAAAGAGTTAATTAGCATGCATCACCTCTATTTTTTTTTAGAATTTTATACCCCGTAGTTATAAAAATAGAGGGGGGGGACATACTTTTTACGACTTGAGAGCTGATATCTTAAAAACCGTTCACTTTAAGAAAAATGGTTTTTAGAAAACTTTATATCATTTTAAAAGACCTTTCCATTGATACCCCACACGGTATGTACATCGAAAAAAAAATTTCATCCCTCAGTTACATGTATGGGGGGCCCCACCCCCAATTCTTTTTTTACTATTTAGTGTCATATTTTGTAGCGGTTCATACAACACATATTCCCATCAAATTTCATCACTGGTAGTACTTATAGTTTCCGAGTAAATCGGCTGTGACAGACGGACAGGACGGACAAGACGGACAGACGGACATGACGAAACATAAGGGTTCCGTTTTTGCCATTTTGGCTACGGAACCCTAAAAATGCCCCGTTAGCATGTTAGATCATAAATTTAAGCAAAATACGCTACGATTTCTGTGAATAGTTTGTGCTGGGTGCTGTTAAAGCAGACGAAGTTGGGGGAAAAGCTAATATAGTAATGTGTGAACTAAGTTTACCAATTCGAACTATGGTGGACAGGTAACTAAGTATAACATTCCTGCTTGGAAATTACATGGGGTTAATTCGGTGAAATTTAACCCCTTTCAACGAGCCAATGGTTGGTCCGTATATTGCAATAGTTTGCACATACTGATTAAAACTTATACCACATTATACAACATGAGTTCTAAAGTTATTACTGTACTAAAGGTCATGACATAGGAAGCAAGATCATGTATTGTCTAGGAAAAATTAAGGTTTCAAAAAGGTGTTCTTAATACTAATACTATATTTTTATGTGATAGGTAGCAGACGAGCAGACGGATCACCTGATGGTAAGCGATTACCGTCGTCCATAGACACCTGCAACACCAGTAGAGTCACAAGTGCGCTACCAAACTTCACCCCCATTTTCCCCCAATTGGGCCTGTACCCTCAAAACACAGCGCAGACGCTGCTTCACGCTGGTCTTTTGTGTGACCGTGGTATCACTCCGGTCGAGCCGGCCCATTCATGCCGAAACGTGTCTCTCCCACGGTTAACGGTGTTTTGGGTTAATTTGACTCAAAGTTTTGGAATTTCCTATTTTTTGGGGAATATTTTTTTCATCCAGAAACAGAAAAATAGTAACTGACCTGACTACGTACTAATAACTTAAGCACTTGTGTTACAGATATCAGACAACAAATTTAACACAAATAGAATACTTAAATACATAATAATAACACCCGTACACTGAACTAACACAAGTGTTCATTACACGAATTTTTGTCCAGGGTGGGGATCGAACCGACGACCTTCGGCGTATAAGACAGCGTCACTATCATATGCGCCATACCTACAGCCAGTCTAAGTCTTGTCCAGGGTGGGGATCGAACCCACAACCTTAGGCGTATGAGGCAGGGTTACTGTCAAATGCGCCATGCAGCCAGTTTAAGTCTTGTCCAGGGTGGGGATCGAACCCACGACTTTCCGCTTGAGGCAGAGTCACTATCAAATGCGCCATAGACACAGTCTAAGTCTTATCCAGAGTGGGGATCGAACCCACGACTTTCCGCTTTAGGCAGAGTCGTTATCGTATCTCTATCGTATCTCTATCGTATCGTATAGTACAAGACAAGTCTACACTTTGAAAGTTAAAACTCCAATTATCATCTCTTAAAGGTCAAAGCATCCATTCAGGCGAAACATTGGCAGACAACTCTTCGCCGTTTGCATCATAAAAGAATTAGCATATTGTTAAAGATCGTCGGAATATCAACAATAGCTGATTACCGGTGCCCTCTCTAACTTTAGGTGGGATCGAACCCACAACCTTAGGCGTATGAGGCAGAGTCACTATCAAATGCGCCATAGACCCAGTCTAAGTCTTATCCAGGGTGAGGATCGAACCCACAAACAACCTTAGGCGTATGAGGCAGGGTTACTGTCAAATGCGCCATAGACCCAGTCTAAGTCTTATCCAGGGTGAGGATCGAACCCACAACCTTTGGCGTATGAGGCAGAGTCACTATCAAATGCGCCATAGACCCAGTCTAAGTCTTATCCAGGGTGAGGATCGAACCCACGACTTTCCGCTTGAGGCAGAGTCACTATCGTATCTCTATCGTATCGTATAGTACAAGACAAGTCTACACTTTGAAAGTTAAAACTCCAATTATCATCTCTTAAAGGTCAAAGCATCCATTCAGGCGAAACATTGGCAGACAACTCTTCGCCGTTTGCATCATAAAAGAATTAGCATATTGTTAAAGATCGTCGGAATATCAACAATAGCTGATTACCGGTGCCCTCTCTAACTTTAGGTGGGATCGAACCCACAACCTTAGGCGTATGAGGCAGGGTTACTGTCAAATGCGCCATGCAGCCAGTTTAAGTCTTGTCCAGGGTGGGGATCGAACCGACGACCTTCGGCGTATAAGACAGCGTCACTATCATATGCGCCATACCTACAGCCAGTCTAAGTCTTATCCAGGGTGAGAATCGAACCCACGACTTTCCGCTTGAGGCAGAGTCACTATCGTATCTCTATCGTATCGTATAGTACAAGACAAGTCTACACTTTGAAAGTTAAAACTCCAATTATCATCTCTTAAAGGTCAAAGCATCCATTCAGGCGAAACATTGGCAGACAACTCTTCGCCGTTTGCATCATAAAAGAATTAGCATATTGTTAAAGATCGTCGGAATATCAACAATAGCTGATTACCGGTGCCCTCTCTAACTTTAGGTGGGATCGAACCCACGACTTTCCGCTTGAGGCAGAGTCACTATCGTATCTCTATCGTATCGTATAGTACAAGACAAGTCTACACTTTGAAAGTTAAAACTCCAATTATCATCTCTTAAAGGTCAAAGCATCCATTCAGGCGAAACATTGGCAGACAACTCTTCGCCGTTTGCATCATAAAAGAATTAGCATATTGTTAAAGATCGTCGGAATATCAACAATAGCTGATTACCGGTGCCCTCTCTAACTTTAGGTGGGATCGAACCCACAACCTTTGGCGTATGAGGCAGGGTTACTGTCAAATGCGCCATGCAGCCAGTTTAAGTCTTGTCCAGGGTGGGCATCGAACCCACAAACAACCTTAGGCGTATGAGGCAGAGTCACTATCAAATGCGCCATAGACCCAGTCTAAGTCTTATCCAGGGTGAGGATCGAACCCACGACTTTCCGCTTGAGGCAGAGTCACTATCGTATCTCTATCGTATCGTATAGTACAAGACAAGTCTACACTTTGAAAGTTAAAACTCCAATTATCATCTCTTAAAGGTCAAAGCATCCATTCAGGCGAAACATTGGCAGACAACTCTTCGCCGTTTGCATCATAAAAGAATTAGCATATTGTTAAAGATCGTCGGAATATCAACAATAGCTGATTACCGGTGCCCTCTCTAACTTTAGGTGGGAACGAAACAATGGGGAGGGAGGGGGAGGGGGGAGTGCACTTTACTTGGCAATTTGACTACCGAGGTTTTTAGTGTCTTGATTCTCTAAAGCAGACCATTACCACAAAATAATTACACACAGAAAAGTAGACTGCCCACCAAGAGCTAAAAACGTGTCATGTACTCACTCATGCGCTGCTAACGGGGAAATACGCCTTTTCGACCACATTAATCCTAGCCTATGACATAAGATTGTCGGACTGTCGAGGTCTATGGTAGAGGCCGCGAGCTTATGTACTCATGCCGGGCAAGAACCCTAGCATATGTCAACGAACTCTTCTAAATTCAAAATCAGGCTGAGTCTACCTTCTATGTGTAATTATTTTGTGCCATTACTCTCTGTAATAAAAATAAGTATCAGCCTATATACTGTTTTACTGCAAGGCCAGGGCCTCCATCATAGAAATCAAGCTATCACTACTATGATGGGATTAGGCGCGCTGGCCTAATGCGGATTGGTGATCACAAACCCGAGCTAAGTTCGAAAAATTCGAAACATACTTTTCTTCTCTCGCTCGACCCGGGAATCGACCCCGGGACCCGGAGATCACGGTCCGGTACTTAAACCACTAGACTAAAGGTGCGTTACTCTCAGTTAAAAAAAAAGTATCAGCCTATATACCGTCTCACTGCAGGGCAAAGCCTCCATCATAGAAATCAAGTTATCATTACTATGATGGGACTTACTCTCAGTTATGTATTTTTTTCGGTCGGTCCGTTCTGTCAATCTAGGCTCGCACCCTAAAAAACTTTAAGCAGCCCGACGAAGGGGTACGACGCGCAGCCTCGAAAGGGTTACAAAATTAATTAATTTATACACTCACTAGTGTCGGGCCACTGCCCGCCCACACTTCGCTTTGGGACAGGAGTTAAAAACGGAACCAATAGATGGGGTTGGTCGTCGATTAGACCGCGCTTGTGTTTCGTGTTTGTACAAAATAGTATTCGATTAACACTTTGGATCAGTCTCTTTTAAATTTGCTGTAATTAATCTGAGTCATTTTGTTTGTAATTCTTTAGTTTTAACGGCTTGTTAACGGCTTGGTTATGACACAAGCATTAGGTTATAGTTTAGCCTCTAAATTTAAGTTAAGTAGTTGTAATATTTGTATTTTTATAACTGTAACCTGTTTTCTGTCTTAATAAATAAATAAAAAAAATTCACATCCGACCTTTTAAATAGTCATAGACTCATTGTTTACCCGGTTGAGACAGCAAGCGCAGCATGATACCCTTTACGCTGCCATTTCCGCTTAAAAACCGCGCATTTTATCTTTTGCATTTTGCGTTTAACTTCTACCAAAGTCAGCCTTTACCGCAATATGTAACACCATTCCCCCATTATGTCACGGTGGCCTATCTTGACGTATACTCGAGCGCCCCTTGATTTATATGCACTATGATATTGGATTTCCTCTTAAGGTGCTGTTTCACTAGCGCTGCCACGTGGTTTTTATTTAGTCATCAATCAATCAGACAGAGGCTGTCCTGTTGAACGTAGGCCTCTCCACACACCCGACAATTTTTGCATCGTTTAATCTTTGATTCGTGTAACTTTTGTGCGCTTGAATAGTCACAAGTTTTTTTTTAAAATTACGCTCTTTGGTCTAGTGGTTGAAGTACCAGTCCGTGATCTCAGGGTCCTTGGTTCGATTCCCGGGTCGAATAAAGTATGTTTCGAAGTTTTCGAAAATAGCTCGGGTTTGCTATAACCAATCTGCATTAGGCAAGCGTGGTAATTGAGCAAGGTTTTCCATCATAGTAGCGATAACTTGATTTCTTTGATGGAGGCCATTGCCCTACAGTTAGACAGTATATAGGCTGATACTTTACTTTTTTTTAATGGCCTTGCCCTTTTTGGTTTTAAACTGATCTCCAGAGTTCAGAAGAAGCCTACTATGGACCGGGCGGCTTACCCAGAAATAGCTTTAATTGAAAAAATCAATGGCGGCGCAAGTAGGTTCGCTTTTATAATTCTTACGTGGAATCGGGAAATAGAAAGTAATACGAGTCAAATGCGTTGGAATCCTTTAAAATGTCGACGATAGAAAAGGGTTGAAGGTGGTAATAAGTTTTATTAGCGTCGTAATAAGACCCAAAAGCCTTTTAAAAGGCATAAAACAATTGATTTTCTATTGTGTCTGCTGTCTGGGCCTTACGATGTTAAGCTCATAATTTTTTTTCTTTCTGTCCTATACCTACGGGTAAAACACACACACATGTCTCATTTAACTGGGGGACGTCTACCCAGAGCACCCAGAATCCAGAAAACTTAGAAATTTTAATTTCCTAAATTGTCTTGACGGGAATTGAACCAGGGTCCTTTCGCGCTTCGGGTGAACACCTTAGCCACTGCGTCATGGAATCCGTCAATAATTAATACAGCTTCTATATAAAAATTATACATAGGCTACCATTAATAAATAATTCTGTCAAAAAGGCGGTGATCCTGTGTACCTTAATTATGTAATTGTAAATAAAAAAAAGGTAGATACTAAAAGCATCATCTATTTTTTATCAAAGAACTCGACGGTATTCAAATATTTTCAACTGAATTAGTAATCTGTAATCGGATAAAGTAAAACCTTAACTAGAGTAGACTTTTCGATCCATTTTCATTACCACCCTTTGAGTTGCTACCGAATATAAAATCCAGACTCAAAAGGAAAAAAACCGGCCAAGTGCGAGTCGGGCTCGCGCACAAAGGGTTCCGTAGCAGCAAATATATGCCATCGTTTTCAGTGTAAGCACAATAACTTAACCAAAATTACAGTTAAATCAACCTATCTCAAAAACTATAAGAGATACTTTGATCAAACCAAAAATCGTTGAAAGAGTTAATTAGCATGCATCACCTCTATTTTTTTTAGAATTTTATACCCCGTAGTTATAAAAATAGAGGGGGGGGGACATACTTTTTACGACTTTGAGGCTGATATCTCAAAAACCGTTCACTTTAAGAAAAATGTTTTTTAGAAAACTTTATATCATTTAAAACACTTTCCATTGATACCCACACGGGTATGTACATCGAAAAAAAAATTTCATCCCTCAGTTACATGTATGGGGGGCCCCACCCCCAATTCTTTTTTTTTACTATTTAGTGTCATATTTTGTAGCGGTTCATACAACACATATTCCCATCAAATTTCATCACTGTAGTACTTATAGTTTCCGAGTAAATCGGCTGTGACAGACGGACAGACGGACAGACGGACAGACGGACAGACGGACATGACGAAACTATAAGGGTTCCGTTTTTGCCATTTTGCTACGGAACCCTAAAAAAACATGTCATTCGGAGAAAATAAGAAAGTTCTAGAAAAAATACATCAAGCTTTCATTTTCTTGAAAACGAAATGGCTATTTCTCAGTCCTTTCATACATATGTAACCAGACATTTGAATTGCAATCTACGTTCTGAAAATACCGAGT
The DNA here is from genome assembly GCA_014851415.1 of Cnaphalocrocis medinalis. Classification (NCBI taxonomy): domain Eukaryota; kingdom Metazoa; phylum Arthropoda; class Insecta; order Lepidoptera; family Crambidae; genus Cnaphalocrocis; species Cnaphalocrocis medinalis. The sequence goes on along the minus strand of CM026296.1, from coordinate 3,991,126 downwards.
TAAGAAACAAGAAAAAAGGGAAATTAAATATAATCAGTATGTGTTTCCTTTGCCTATCTGAATATTCAATTAGATATAGACTGATATCATAATTCATAACCATCCCAAAAAAATATGGATAAAATTTGAAAAAATAATATGAATACACGAGAAAACAATAACTAGAAAAACTAACATAAACAATATACAAAAAAAGTTTGGCTTCAGAGTTACACATACAATACAGGGTGTATCTGTGAACATTTTCATCCTTATAACCACGTGTTCTATCAACCATTCTGAACAACATTTGTTCAACAACTTTTCCAAATTCTTCGAAAAAATTTTCGACTCCCCATACAAAATGACCATGTCACGTGACCGATTTAATATGGAAAGATAAAAAATTTTTATGCGAATTTTCAAAAGTCATAGAATAAATGTTGTTCAGAACGGTTGGTAGAACACGTGATTAAAGGGATGTAAATGTTCACAGATACACCCTGGATTTTGACTGCCTCGTTGGCGCAGTAGGTAGTGGGTCGCACTTAAAAGCGACGGCTGCGCTTGGGATCTCGGGTTCGATCCCTGGGTCAGGCCATTTATTGTACCTGAGTTTTGAAATTATTAAATAATTAAAAATGTTACTCAAACATAGCATTCCACGCGGACAAAGTCTCGAGTAATAGCTAGTATTTTATAGTTGTGATTCTATAAGGGTTCCGTTTTTGCCATTTTGCTACGGAACCCTAAAAAGTGACCGTTAAAATCTTACTAGAAATAGAAGAAAATCTTTATTCAAGTTAGGTCCATACAGAACACTTATGAATGTCAAAACATAATATAATCTACCACTGGTTCGGAACGTCGATTTCTACTGAGAAGACACCAGCAAGAAACTCAATAGTTACTCTTTTCAAATAGTAATAAGTTAAAGAGTTTCATTTGAGCAAAATAACTTACAATAATCCAAGGAAATAGACTAATATGTAGGTATGACAATTATTTTTCTTTATCGTTGAGATAATGGTCAGATTTAAATAAAAGTTATAGTTTTTTTTAACTGTTTACACATCCTGTACTCCTTTCCCGTTCGTAAGCTTATTATCTACCGCCAAGCTACTACATTATTAAGAGCTAGTCTAGTAGCTATTACTGAAGCGGGCTCGCATTACAGGATGCGCTCATGAAAAATTCCGGCTATGTTGACATGCGCCACTTAGCACAGTTAGTTAGGCCTGAGATCCAGTGAAAGCTATTCCGGGGACCCCAGAAGTATGTATGACGATTAGTGTTATAGTATTAACACAAATGTTTTATAGTATGTAACACAAATGTTACATAGTATTTAACACAAATGTGTTATAGTATTAACACAAATGTTACATAGTATTTAACACAAATGTTACATAGTATTTAACACAAATGTTACATAGTATTTAACACAAATGTGTTATAGTATTAACACAAATGTGTTATAGTATTTAACACAAATGTTACATAGTATTTAACACAAATGTGTTATAGTATTAACACAAATGTGTTATAGTATTAACACAAATGTGTTATAGTATTTAACACAAATGTTACATAGTATTTAACACAAATGTGTTATAGTATTTAACACAAATGTTACATAGTATTTAACACAAATGTGTTATAGTATTTAACACAAATGTGTTATAGTATTAACACAAATGTGTTATAGTATTAACACAAATGTGTTATAGTATTTAACACAAATGTTACATAGTATTTAACACAAATGTGTTATAGTATTAACACAAATGTTACATAGTATTTAACACAAATGTTACATAGTATTTAACACAAATGTGTTATAGTATTAACACAAATGTGTTATAGTATTAACACAAATGTGTTATAGTATTAACACAAATGTTACATAGTATTTAACACAAATGTGTTATAGTATTAACACAAATGTGTTATAGTATTAACACAAATGTTACATAGTATTTAACACAAATGTTACATAGTATTTAACACAAATGTTACATAGTATTTAACACAAATGTGTTATAGTATTTAACACAAATGTGTTATAGTATTTAACACAAATGTGTTATAGTATTTAACACAAATGTGTTATAGTATTAACACAAATGTTACATAGTATTTAACACAAATGTTACATAGTATTTAACACAAATGTGTTATAGTATTAACACAAATGTTACATAGTATTTAACACAAATGTTACATAGTATTTAACACAAATGTTACATAGTATTTAACACAAATGTGTTATAGTATTAACACAAATGTGTTATAGTATTTAACACAAATGTGTTATAGTATTAACACAAATGTGTTATAGTATTTAACACAAATGTTACATAGTATTTAACACAAATGTTACATAGTATTTAACACAAATGTTACATAGTATTTAACACAAATGTTACATAGTATTTAACACAAATGTGTTATAGTATTTAACACAAATGTTACATAGTATTTAACACAAATGTGTTATAGTATTAACACAAATGTGTTATAGTATTAACACAAATGTGTTATAGTATTAACACAAATGTTACATAGTATTTAACACAAATGTGTTATAGTATTAACACAAATGTTACATAGTATTTAACACAAATGTGTTATAGTATTAACACAAATGTGTTATAGTATTAACACAAATGTGTTATAGTATTTAACACAAATGTGTTATAGTATTTAACACAAATGTTACATAGTATTTAACACAAATATTACATAGTATTTAAATAAATAATAAATAAATTGAGAACACATCACATGTATTGTCCTGGTCCCAAACTAAGGTTTTCCCTTGTGCTATGGAAACCAGAAACAACGAAGGTATCACAAACACCCAGACCCAACACAAATATCTGTTTCATCAACAAACATTTGTGTCGGTGCGGGAATCGAACCCGCGACCCTTACGTCTCAACCGGCGCTCAAACCATTTCGCTAAACGGGTCTTCAAAATTATTAACACAAATGTTTGTTGATGAAATTTGTGTTTTATAGTATTTAACACAAACGTTTAAAGTATTATATTTGTGATCCTCTGTGGTTTGATATCTGTAACACAAGTGCTTAAGCTACGGTGTCAGGTCTATGTATGAGATATTGTGTGAATGTATTACTAGCTATTCCTGAAGCGGGCTCGCATTACAGGACGCGCTCATGAAAAATTCCGGCTATGTTGACACGCGCCACTTAGCACAGTTAGTTAGGCCTGAGATCCAGTAAAAGCTATTCCGGGGACCCCAGAAGTATGTATGACGATTAGTGTTATAGTATTTAACACAAATGTGTTATAGTATTTAACACAAATGTGTTATAGTATTTAACACAAATGTTACATAGTATTTAAATAAATAATAAATAAATAATAAATAAATTGAGAACACATCACATGCATTGTCCTGGTCCCAAACTAAGGTTTTCCCTTGTGCTATGGAAACCAGAAACAACGAAGGTATCACAAACACCCAGACCCAACACAAATATCTGTTTCATCAACAAACATTTGTGTCGGTGCGGGAATCGAACCCGCGACCCTTACGTCTCAACCGGCGCTCAAACCATTGCGCTAAACGGGTCGTCAAAATTATTAACACAAATGTTTGTTGATGAAATTTGTGTTTTATAGTATTTAACACAAACGTTTAAAGTATTATATTTGTGATCCTCTGTTGTTTGATATCTGTAACACAAGTGCTTAAGCTACGGTGTCAGGTCTATGTATGAGATATTGTGTGAATTTATTACTAGCTATTCCTGAAGCGGGCTCGCATTACAGGACGCGCTCATGAAAAATTCCGGCTATGTTGACACGCGCCACTTAGCACAGTTAGTTAGGCCTGAGATCCAGTGAAAGCTATTCCGGGGTCCCCATTAAAATATTATACTACTCTCGAGATGGTAAAAAATATTAGTCTTTTATCAAAATATGTTCATAAGTACTAGCGGCGCCCTCACTTCGTTTCGGATCACTAGTTTTTTTTATTTAATTTTATAGGTGGCAAACCACAAGACGGATAACCTGATAGTAATTAATTGCCACATGAATAGTCATGTGCAACACACTGGTTTTGCAAAGGTTAGCAGTGCATAAGTGACTACTGAGTCACATAAGCACTGCTAACCTTTGCAACCCTTTCCCCCCCTGGTGGCCTTCACTTAAATGAAATGCAATGAATGAAATGAAATATTCTTTATTCAATTTAAGTCCATACAGAACGTTTATGAATGTCAAATATTATGTAAGCTACCACTGGTCTTATCCGACGATACGCATCGCAGGCGCTGCTTTACGCCGCCGGCCCATCCACAATGCCGAAGCGTGACTCTCCCACGGATATAATACTGGAATATAAATACTTGAATACTATATTTTACCATAATACCTACCTACCTACCGAATTAATTTTAATGTGGGAGAGCCATGCTTCGGCATGAATGGGCCGGCTCGACTGGAGTGATACCACTGCCTCACAGAAAACCGGCGTGAAGCAGCTCCTGTGCTGTGTTTCGCCGAGTGAGTGAGGGTACCGGGGGCCCATCGGGGGGGAAGGGGGTAAAAGGTTAGCAGCGCACTTGTGACTCTACTGGTGATTGCTTTGCTTACCATCAGGTGATCCTCCTGCGCGTCTGCTACCTATCACATAAAAAAATAAATAAATAGGTAATAAATAAATTTTAAATCTCTTTCCTTGTTTTCTGGTACGGCGCTTAGCTACGCCTCTGTCCTTCAGTGTAGCAGTTGCCTTATAAAGGTAACATTGAATATTTAATGGCCCACCTTCGTTACAAAGTTACAACGCGGCCAGAATTATGTTGAGAGCTTTTATCCATTAGACAATTTCTTCGGAACCACTTTTGAAAGATACATTTTTAAATATTGCGAACGTGCTCCGCTCTTTCTCGATCGGAGTGATACCACGGCCTCACAGAAGACCGGTGAGTGAGGGAAATATGAACTGGAAGGGCATTCCATGACTTAATGGCTGGGGGCAGGAATGAGGACTTTGTGGTGTGGAGAGAAAATACTGGTAAATAAGAACCAATGGCCAAAATTTTCAGTTAAAAATATAACGTCGAGCTGGTTTTATGAACATTCAAAGTTTCATGGGCAAGTCCATTTTTAAAGTATTACAATAAAAAAAAATGAATATCATTGAACTACCCGTACATTTTCCACCAACTTTTATTATAAAACCATAACCAAACAAAATTTACTAGTCGCGATTACAGGATACGAGCATGTGACGTCACTCGCCTGTAGTCATTTGTATAGAGCGTTTTTGGGCGTGCCCAAAATATGTGCTCTTAAAGTTATGCAATAATGTTTCTTAAATTGAGAGGTCTAACACATAGAAAAATTTAGTCAAATACCCTAAAGACCCAACCCCCCTCCCCCCATTTAGGGTAATACTCCTGCAGCTAATTTATTGCACAAAACTGATTTCTCGCCTGGAAAGGATAATTTTCATTATTTGCATCACCATCGGAACTCTTAAGGGCGAGAATCCTTCGGACTGTTCAAACATTTTTTTGTCTCATTTGTTGAAGAGCGGAAGCGAGCTTTGAGCAAACTTTTGTCTGAGAGTTTCTTTGTTACCTCCTATTAGGTATTAATTTCATTATGTACGCAAACATTTCTGGGATACCTTTATCTAACGAGGTTGCTACATTAATTAGGAAAGGAATGACAAGTTTAATTGCAATATTAGGAGCTACTTCACGCAAGTGTAATAAGGATAGTATCTTCTATCTTCTTCTATCTATATCTACACTATTTATAAAGAGATAACTTCTATAGACAACGACAAGGCTTATAGGTAAACCGAAAACACGAAACGCTTGCGCGATGTAATTTAGCACAGCGCCATCTATTGGTTCATTTCTGAATTACGGTCCCGAAGCGAAGTGAGGGCGGGCCACTATCGTATATACAGGGTGTATCTGTGAACATTTACATCGCTTAATTTACAAGTGCGCTGCTTACCTTTTACTCCCCTTCCCCTAGATTGGGCCTCCAGTACCCTCATCACGCAGCGAAACAGCGCGCATGCACTGCTTCACGCCGGTTTTCTGTGAGGACATAGTATTATAGTCTCTAGCAAGAAACTGTAGTTATGACCTTGAGTGCGCAGAAACCAATTTTAATAGAAAGTGTTATTTTTTACAAGTAGGTACGCAAAATAACGGTCATCGCTATTATTTCATGCCGCTAGCTATAGTCCGGTCAAGCTGGCTCATTCATGCCGAAGCGTGGCTCTCCCACTATTGAAAGAAAACCTCAAAATGCCAAATAAACAATACATACCATTACCACAAAATAAAGACTCTGACACAGAAGGCTGACTTAGCCTTGATTTTGAATTTAGAAGAGTTCGTTGACATAATATGCTAGGGTAGTTGCCCGGCATGAGTACATAAACGTGGGGCCTCTATCACAGACCTCAAACAGTTCGACAATCTTATGTCATAGGCTAGGATTAATGTGGTCGAAAAGGCGTATTTCCCCGTTAGTGCGCATGCGTGAGTACATGACACGTTTTTAGTTCTTAGTGGGCAGCAAAGTAGGCTGTGTGTAATTATTTTGTGCCATTACCTTCAATTGCGTGCGTTGCGTGGTGATTTAGCCTAATCCCATCATAGTAGTGATAACTTGATTTCTATGATGGAGGCCTTTGCCCTGCAGTGGGACAGTATACTTATAGGCTGATACTTTTTACTTTATTACCTTCAATAAAGACATCACGCGTAAAACTTTTCATGGACGAAGTGGGATCCAATCAAGCAAAGTTCGGTCATCGAATAGTTATTAACTTGGTATTAGGAATTGTTTCGTTAGCCCACTTACTAACTACTTAGTTATACTGTGCCAGCAAACAGCAACTTCGTTAATTGATTCGATGGAAGTTTGGCGTTCTGTCTAAATATTAGTTACTGGCTCACTCATTTTCTAGACCTAATTTTTCTATTAGATCTTTTGATAATGGCTGCTTGCGTGCTTTTTTTGGTAATCCAGGGGAAATGCGTTTGATGCCAGAAGGTCAAAGGGTCAAAGGGTGTGACACGACCAAGATAGAAGATCATCATCATCATCAGCAACCCACGGTCGTCCACTGCTGGACATAGGTCTCCCCCAATGCACGCCACCGCTCCCGATTTTCGGCCACTCTCATCCAGCTCACTCCAGCCAGCCTTCGAATGTCGTCATCCCATCTTGTAGCAGGGCGTCCAACACTACGTTTACCGAGTCGCGGTCTCCACTCAAGGACTTTATAGCTCCAACGGTTGTCAGTTCTGCGGCTAATGTGACCAGCCCACTGCCACTTCAGTTTGCTGATTCGGTGGGCTATGTCGGTGACTCTGGTTCTCTGTCGGATTACATCATTTCTGATGCGGTCCTTCAAAGATACTCCGAGCATAGCCCTTTCCATAGCTCTTTGAGCGACTTTGAACCGGTGGATTAGTCCAGCCGTGAGTGTCCACGTCTCGGCACCGTAAGTCATGACCGGAAGGACGCACTGGTCGAAGATAGAAGATAGCACAAAGAAATTGACACAAATACCGGTTGCCTACATTATGGGTTAAATATAGGCAAAATAATTTGACCTGACGTCGTTTACACCTAAATGACTTCTAAGATATGAACTACGTAAAAATAATAAAATGTTCACCGCTCACAAAAACTCACATTAATCAAATTAATTATCCGACCCCAAGCAGATTCTCACTCCTTTTTTAGGAATTATGCCTTTTTAAGCCGCCATTTTTCATTAAACATGATATTACGGGAACGTTGTAATTGAGATTCATGATATTTTCATAAATTCATTTTGTTTATGAAATTCTTATACTAAGTTGTGTCTTTACCGCTTCTCTACCAGATCGTATAGTAGCTTTTTTGAGGACAATCAAGATGACCTCACTCCGCCTGATGGTAAGCGGCCGTGAGATCCAAATATGAGGTTGACAGGCACAAAAGAACAACTAAGTACCTATTGAGTCTGTCATCCTCACCCTGAAGGCCTGCTGAGATGCCGTTTCACGCCCCGCCTAAACCCAGGATTGTAGGAAGGAGGAAACACATGAACTGGAAGGGCATTCCATGACTTGATGGCTCGGAGCAGGAATGAGGAGCTAAACCTCTTGGTGCGCGCCGTCATTGTCTGTCATGTAGTTAATATACCTAATCTTTACTATTTATGAAGAGGTAACTTCTATGGGAAACAAAAAACGAAACACATGAGCGATTGAATCGACGTCCAGCGCCATCTATTGGTACTGTGCGGAACTAATTTCTCGTAACGAAGTGAGGACTAGAAACTATACGAAATGTGCGTGTTTCCTCTCGATGTTTTCCTTTACCGAGCTAATGGAAGAAATACGCACACAAATTTAAAATTCCAAAGATGCTCAAATTCAAATCACGATCTCGATTGAAATAATATAGGATTAATTGTGGGAGAGCCATGCTTCGGCATGAATGGGCGGCTCGACCGGAGTGATACCACTGCCTCACAGAAAACCGGCGTGAAGCAGCTCCTGTGCTGTGTTTCGCCGAGTGAGTGAGGGTACCGGAGGCCCATCGGGGGGAAGGGGATAAAAGGTTAGCAGCGCACTTGTTGCATGTGTTCATGGGCGGCGGCAATTGCTTACCATCAGGTGATCCGCCTGCTCGTCTGCTACCTATCACATAAAAAAGCGCGTTTTTCCACTGAGCTACAGTTCCTTAGTGGAAGAACTAGGTTATAAATACTCGTAAGTCCCAAAGAAAATCGTTCATAATCCTCTTAATCAAAGGCTGGAATCTCTCGGAGATAAATCGCATTTGTTAATTACCTTCAGCAAGTAATTATCACGACTTCCTGGGACCCTTTGTGGGCGATAATGAAGTTGTGAAACGAATTTTACAAGTTTTTATGAAGATCTTTTGCTGGTTATTTAAAGGTTTTTCAGTAGGCAAAGGCTGCAGAGGAGTTCGACTTATTTTGGTTTTAATTACAGTTGGTAAAGTATCAGCCTATAAATTGTCCCACCTACCAAAGGTCCTATGATAGGATTAGACTATCGTACACTAACGATAGTTCCAGAGCTCGTTTACCTTAGTGGTGGTCAATTCTGCAGCTTTAATGGCCAGTCTACTGTCACTTCAGTTTGCTAATTCCGTATGTAAGCTATGTCAATTACTTTTGTTTAAATTCAGGCCAGTCCACTGTGTCTTCAGCTTGCTCATTCTTTGGGCAATGTCGATTATCTCGTTTCGTATTCAAGCCAGTTCACTGTCTCTTTAGCTTCATCATCATCGTTTCAGCTAATAGACGTCCACTGCTGGTCATAGGTCTTCCCCAAAGTTCTTCACACAGATCGATCCTGTGCCACCTGCGACCAAGGAATTCCCTCGACCTTCACTAGATCGTCGGTCCATCTGATGAGAGGCCTATCACGACTGCGGCCTCCTGCACGCGGCCTCCACTCAAGGACCTTTCCACCCCAATGGCCGTCTGAGAACAGACGGCCATTGGGGTGCACATTGCGAGGAGAACCTCGCAATGTGCCCTGCCCACTTGAGCCACGCAATTCTTTGGGCTATGTCCGCGACCCTAGATCTCCTGCGGATCTCATAATTTCTGATACGATCACGCAAGGAGATTCCGAGCATAGTCCTCTCCAGCTTGCTAATTTACTATTTCTGTAAGCTATGTCAATTACCTTGCTTCTCTATCGGATTCTCGTTTCGGATTCAATCGTGCAGAGGAATGTACTCCAGTAAATCCACTACAGCAAACAACTAACGACTATTCTGCAACCGCTGAAAGCTAGTCAGCCTCGACGGCCCAGCGCACCGGAAAAATCGAATTGTCCCAAAAGACCGGCTTATATCCGGATCCCCTAAAATCCGGTTACACACAGATTTATCCGGAACTAGATTCATTCGATCGTCCTATTAGTGATGGGAATACAGTTGCGTTTTTTTCATGTTGATTTCACAATCTTCTATACTATTTATAAAGAGATAACTTCTATAGACAACGACAAGGCTTATAGGTAAACCGAAAACACGAAACGCTTGCGCGATGTAATTGAGCGCCATCTATTGGTTCGTTTCTGAATTACGGTCCCGAAGCGAAGTGAGGCCGGGCCATTTAAAGATAAAGCGTCACATTAACTGTGTAACACATAAATTATTTTTAGGATAAAAGTTGCGATCACTGTCTGTCAAACTCATTTTGTAAGCAAACTCTCTTTATAAATAGTATAGAAGATAGAAGAAGTATAGAAGATAGATAGATATTAGATATATCTATTTATAAAAAGTTTCTTGAAATCTTACCAAATGCCAAATCGCCAACAAGTCATGCAGTAGCGAGTCTCATGAGACACGATCACGCAAGGAGATTCCAAGCATAGCCCTCCATGATTGCCCTCTGAGTATATTGGGCAGGGCAGGGCTTATTGCGAGTAAGCTAGACGGACGCCTATTGGCTGAAATGATGATGATGATTATGACCTTTAGTACGCAACTAAAACATACAGACAGCCACACATCAGGTTACCACAATCTGTCAAATTTCCTCAATTGATATAGAACCAAACGCGTTTGACATAAAGGTGAGAATGGAATGAAGAAATCTGACAGTTTTGTGTACTTTGATGTGTGGCTGTACGTACAGTGGCCAGCACATCAAGTTACTACAATCTGTCAAATTTCCTCAGTTGATATTGAACCAAACACGTTTGACATAAAAGTGAGGTTCGATTGAAGAAATTTGACAGATTGTAGTAACTTGATGTGCAGGCCACCGTACATTGAAAACGTTTGATGGTGGTGACTTAGTGACGTCACTATACCCCATACGAGCTGTTAAACAATACGCTCGGGCGAGTTTCAGATTTATTTATGGATCTGGGTCTGTGGGTTTCATAACTGGTTCAATGTCCTGAATAATGGGCCCTATATTCACAGCCTAAAAGGAAACAGCGAGAAATGTGATGATATTTTTTACTTTTAACCCTGGGAGAGCTAGGTACTTATAAGAATTTAATGGCCTTTTCGTTCCATAAATGTTAACTTATTATTAGCTTAACCTTTTCTTCATATTCATTGCATAGGTTTTATAATTATGTGCTCATAGTTTTACTTAGAATAGCGTGTAAGATGGTTATTTTCATAAAAATTACAGTACTGTAAGAGTTTAAAAAACCCGGATACAGTCAAATATCTATACAGGGTATCTGTGAACAATTAATCTACCTACTATTTGTAAAGAGATTACTTCAATAGACAACGACAAGGCTTATAGGTAAACCGAAAACACGAACACGCTTGGCGCGATAGTAATTAACACAGCGTCATCTATTGGTTCATTTCTGAATTACCGGGTACCGAAGCGAAGTGAGGGCGGGCCACTAGTCTCTAATAAAGTAGTTTTTTTTAATTCGTCATAAATTGAAAACCAGAAAATTTTCCTTCAATCAACTCAAATATGAAAAGTAAATGTTACTTGTTGCTACGGAACCCTTGATAGGCGATTCCGACTTCGCCAGTGGGCCTTTTTTTTAATATTATTATTCTATTATCTACTTAGTTCTCTCTTTTTAAATCATACCTACATACACTCAGATTTTTAATCATGCGGAGTAAACTGACAGATGCAAATGTCAACTTTCTATACATTTTGACACTTTGTATCTGTCAAACTGAGTGATAATGTATGGGGATGACACATTGACATCTGTCAGTTTACTCTACATAATTAAAAATCAGAGTTTACCTATTAGATCAAGATGACATACATTCACACCCCATTACGAGTGTCAAATGTTTTGTTTTTTCTACAATATAAAGTTACTGGCACTCAACAGTTTAAAGTGTAAAAGCAAAAACAACTATGATGTAGTTAGCTTCATCTAGCTCGGCGCCATGATGGATTCATTTTGGCGCCAAAACGAATGCCGCGGCAATCTCCCGCGCTAAGTGTATAATTCCACGGCAGATTGGAATGTTCTAGACCGGAGCTAGCTCTCACTGAGAGTCCCAGGCAACATTTACACTACTTAGGGCCTCGTTCACATTTGAGTAAAGTGTCAAGTAATTTACTCCTCAATTTAAGTGGGCTCGGAGGAAACTGGCCCCTCGTCCGCGGCCTAGTTAATAATTTAAATAATTTATACAATACAAAGACCAGGGGCCAATTTTCTGCGAACACTTTAATTGACAAGAAAACTACTTGGAACTTTACTCAGAAGTGGTGAACGAGACCCTTAGTGATTACTAGTAATCTTAAAAATAGGGTCCCGAGATTGCGACCCGGTACTTAAACCAACGGGACAGTAGAAGATGTGGTTAAAGGGATGCCAATGTATACCGTTTGATTTTTTTTTTTGTGATAGGTGGCAAATGAGCAGACGGATCATCTAATGGTAAGCGATTGCCGCCGCAACACCAGTAGAGTTACAAGTGCGCTGTCAACCTTTAACCCCATTTCCCCCCAATTGGGCCTCCGGTACCATCGCTCACTCGATGAAACACGTGGTATCTCCAGTCGACGTGACCAAATTCAAATTCTTAATTGCATGCTTCATTGGTACAAAGTATCTTAATTACATAGCAAATAATGTACGTACAGTCAGCCACACATCAGGTTATCAGAACCAGTAAAATTTCCTCAGTTGATATTCAACCTAATGTGTATGACAGTAAGATGAGAGTCAATTGAAGAAATTTGACAGTTTTGTATAGTTTGATGTGTGGCTGTCTGTACAAAGGGTGTAAACAATTCATGCTGAAGCGTGGCTCTCCCACGCAGACCGGGTTTAAGACCCACGTGTGATAGGCACCTAGCTTTAAGATGGCTGGAACAGGCAAGATTATTTCGCCATCGTTGATTTGATTATACACTCACAAACCGAATTGCTGTTTGATTCCAACAATCCCAAGTTTTAACGAGATTGCGGATCATTTTAGTGCCTCAGTATGTCGTTTAGTATAATAAAATGAGTATCAACTGTAACTGTGGGAGAGCCACGCTTCGGCATGAATGGGCCGGCTCGACCGGAGTGATACCACTGCCTCACAGAAAACCGGCGTGAAGCAGCCCCTGTGCTGTGTTTCGCCGAGTGAGTGAGGGTACCGGAGGCCCACTCGGGGGGGGGAATGGGATAAAAGGTTGGCGGCGCACTTGTAACTCCACTGGTGTTGCAAGTGTCCATGGGCGGCGGCAATTGCTTACCATCAGGTGATCCGCCTGCTTGCCTGCTACCTATCACATAAAAAAAAAATCATAAACAGTACAAAAATCCCTAGTAGTCATGGTTATGGTAAAAAAGTTTTTTTTCATGTGATAGGTAGCAGGCGAGCATGCAGATCACCTAATGGTAAGCAATTGTCGCCGTCCATGGACACTTGCAACACCAGTGGAGTTATAAGTGCGCTGCCAACCTTTATCCCCTTCCCCCCGGGTGGGCCTCCGGTACCTTCACTCACTCGGTGAAACACAGCACAGGGGCTGCTTCACGCCAGTTTTCTGTAAGGCAGTGATATCACTCCGGTCAAGCCGGCCCATTCATGGCGAAGCGTGGCTCTCCCACAATTAAACTCTTACTGAAACTCTTGACTCTGTGGCCTGGTTTGGAGTTATTTAATTATCTTAAAATGATTTTATTTAATCGTTTTGAGAGGCGTGAGACGATTTTCGAGATTAACTTTTTGACGATCTTGACCACAAGATATAGAGTGATAGAATAGAGACCACAGATAGAAAGTGACGATGAGGTCTAGGATGACACGCGTTTGCCTAGAAGATGCCTGTTCACTCTTGCCTTAAAGATAGCCAAGTTATAGTGGTCGGGAAATCGACCTCGGCAGGGAGTTCCACTCTTTAGCTATCCGTATGATAAATGTAAATAAATAAATAAATTGAGACAACATCACATACATTGTCCTGATCCCAAACTAAGCTTTTCCCTTGTACTATGGAATCCAGAAACAACTAAGGAACCACAAACACCCAGACCCAACACAAATATCTGTTTCATCAACAAACATTTGTGTTGGTGCGTGAATCGAACCCGCTACCCATGTGTCTCAACCAATCAATGTGGAAGCAAATCGCTTCCTACGGGCAGGGGGCAAATCTACCATATACCTTCTTTATTCGGCATGAATGGGCCGGCTCGACCGGAGTGATACCACTGCCTCACAGAAAACCGGCGTGAAGCAGCCCCTGTGCTGTGTTTCGCCGAGTGAGTGAGGGTACCGGAGGCCCACTCGGGGGGGGGGGGGGGGGGAGGGCAATGGGATAAAAGGTTGGCGGCGCACTTGTAACTCCACTGGTGTTGCAAGTGTCCATGGGCGGCGGCAATTGCTTACCATCAGGCGATCCGCCTGCTCGCCTGCTACCTATTACATAAAAAAAATACCTAAGGGTGAAAGTTGTAGGTAAGTACCTAATGTTTTGCTCGCCAGTGCATTCACTATTTCACTAAACATAATGATATCTCCAAAACAAACAAAGTCCCTATTTAACTTTACCTTTCAAAACGGCCAACACTTACTGTTACCGAGTTCGGTGTTGAAGTGTTTGCGCAAACACTAACTCAGTCCGTAAAGCTTTAAAGTTGAAGTTAAAACTTTAAATTCAATGGGTGTCGGTGGCGGCACAACGATCTTGTTGCCAACTTTCGCCGTTGTGGACATACTGCCTACACTGGCGAGCAAAGTATTCGGACCACTGAATTTTTATTTAACTGACAACCGTTGGAGCCATAAAGTCCTTGAGTAGAGACCGCGACTCGGTAAACGTAGTGTTGGACGCCTACAAGATGGGATGACGACATTCGAAGGCTGGCTGGAGTGGGCTGGATGAGAGTGGCCGAAAATCGGGAGCGGTGGCGTGCATTGGGGGAGACCTATGTCCAGCAGTGGACGAGGGTGGGTTGCTGATGAGATGAGATGCATATTTTTGTTAATGATAATGACAATATGCGTTAAAGTGACTGGTTTACATGATATATCATGTTCAGCGCGGTCTGCGAGACGGAGCATTTAGATGGGAAAAATTATGGATATCTTCGTGGCATAGGCATCCGGGAATGACGGGCTGTGGAATAAGATGCATTTTTAAATTCTCATATTCGCTAAAACTCATCTATTACCATTAATTTCATCTTCCTAAAGAAACAATAGCTGCACAGCTAGTTGTTAACTCTATTTGGAATTTACGGTTTTAGTCAAACACTGTTGACTGTCTTGACTGCTGAAGTTAAACATTCTTATTAAGGTATATTAAATGAATTCTAGGAGCGTATAATCTCGTTACACCGGTCAATTTTTATTTTAACACTCGACATTGGCAGAGTTTATAATGTGCTCGGTGTAGCACGATGGCAAGCATAAGAAAATTGTAGTCCAAAACACAATTTTTGGCCCAAAATAAACATATATTTTCTTTACTGCCAATGATTGCGGTTGTAACTTTGTAACCAGGTGGCTTATAACGAAGACGTCCCGTAACGAATGAGAATACATCTGTCACGTTCAAACAAAAGCGTGCACAGCGCGTGTGAAAGAGAGGGGAACTCCGATTCGGTCGTAACGTCCACTTCAAATTAGGCCCTCAGAGAATGCACTCCTATCAACGCCGCATGCAACGATACGCGTACTTTTATTGACTAAGAATATATTCGTCTAAATGTTAACCACTAGCTCCATTTCACTGTCCGCCAGTATACGTCTCATCGCAGAAACTTGCCAACAAAAGTTGTATTGTGGTATGTTGGTGACAGCAGGCAAACCACTTCAAGTACTACGAACAATACTTTCAAGCGGTCTGTCTGTATATACCTCGTGAATAGAGCAGGACAGAGTGCGTAAAAGCCTCACCACCTCTTTCTTTCATCTGAGCGTTTAATTCCCGTTTGCGTCAAAAGCTTAGCTTAAGAGCCCGGAGCTTAGTCTATGATTCAGAACATAGGTCTGGTAATTCCTTTACTATTACTACTTCTGGAACTAGAAACACGTCCTCACATCGTTTAGAGGCTTGACTTAGACCAATAGATGGCGCTGGAATTCGAATACATCGCGCAAGCGTTCACCTTTTCGATTCACCTTTATGTCTTGGAGTTGACTATGCCATTAACCGCTTTATAATTAAGAAGAAATAGAAATAATACTTAATTATGGGCAGTAAAACAATATTATAATGAACAACAAAATAAATAGTAAAATGTTTATTGCTGACCAATTATTTATTTTGCAGACCATTCATTTATCGGTTAGACTAAGTTAATTTTTTTTGCTGACCTATTAAGTAACACCCTATATATATAATTGGTAGGTATGTATTATTTTTTCATAAAGTCAAGTTTCTTAACATTGTAATATTACGCATGTTTGTGGACATAATGTCATCCATTAACCACACGTTGACCCATTTTCGCATAGTAAATGACAAAAAGAGTAATCACTTAGTAGAAACGCCATTTTCAATTCCCTTCAAAAAGGTTTTCACGCTCTGGGAATGACTATTCATCCAACAGAACGGTGGTAAATGTATTTAAATATTTTATGCAGAACCGTCACGTTTTTATATAAATACTAGACCCGCCTTCACTTCGTTTTGTTGGTACACTTGTTCCACTCTGAACCAATAGATGGCGCTGGGTTTCGATCAAATCGCACATGCGTTTTGCCTTTTTGGTTTAGTTATAAGCATTGTCGCTGTCTCTGAATTTATCTCTTTAGAAGATTTATCTCTTAGATGGATAAATAACGTTCAGAAATGGTTGGGCACTAAAATCAATACCAAAATAATTACAGCATACTTAAATTTACATTTTAACACACACGACGTGTTGGTCTAGTGGTTTAAGTACCGGGCCATAATCTTGGGGTCCCGGGTTCGATTCCAGGGTCGAGTAAAACTAAAGTATGTTTCGAATTTTCCGAACATAGCTCGAGTTTGTGATCACCAATCGGCATTAGGCAAGCGTGGTGATTATGCCTTATCCTATCATAGTAGCGATGACTTGATTTCTATGATGGAAGCCTTTGCCCTGCAGTCGGACAGGAGGTATATAGGATACTTTACTGTACTTTTTATACACACGATGAAGAAGCGTGGCTCTCCCACGATTTTAATCTCACTCCTGCTGATCCCCTTCACAAGAAATCTTTTCGCCAATGCGGCAACGTGTACACGAAAAACAAGCTTATTATTTTGGTAAGAAATACTATTTTTTTGATGTACAAGAGGAGAAATATTTTCACATGTTCCCACCATATTTTTCTCAGAAACATGTTCGAAC
Source organism: Cnaphalocrocis medinalis (assembly GCA_014851415.1). Classification (NCBI taxonomy): domain Eukaryota; kingdom Metazoa; phylum Arthropoda; class Insecta; order Lepidoptera; family Crambidae; genus Cnaphalocrocis; species Cnaphalocrocis medinalis. The sequence continues at coordinate 3,973,822 of CM026296.1, read as the reverse complement.
ACAGCAATCTTGTAAAATTTAACCAGCAACCATGTATCGTCATAGGGTTGTCGACTATTCAATTAATTTTGGACGACCTTTAAGTATAATAATATAATATTTCACTACATCACATGCATTGGTCTGACTCTGAGATAGGTAGCTCAAGAACCAACAGTGGAATTACAAATATATACGTATAATACTTTTCTTTTGTAAATACATACTTATAATACATAGAAAACACCCACACCAATATTATTACAAACAAACATGTTCATGCACACAAATTATCTATTATTATCTATTAAGTGAGCCTTGTTTATTTATTTACTAGTGGCCCGCCCTCACTGTGTTTCGGGACAGTAATACCACTAGATGGCTTATCATAATGTTTATGTTTTATACCAGTACATTGTTCTCGAAATACATTCAGCGACACATTTAACCGCCCATAGCGTATTTTCATACAAACGTACCTACTTTACTTCTGCCTCTCAAAGATTTTTTCTAGTATATATACACACACACATACCCACTTTCTCTCACTCAAATACCTTCACATTTTGACTTCCTCACACACAGAAACACACCAAATTCGAACCTTCGACATTTCTGTGTAATTCAATTTTTCTCCTCTTCTGTTTTTTTAACAAGAATTGTTATAGTCATAGTTTTAACTTCTAAGCCCTCTTAAACTTACCTTCTCGACTTCCACCCTCAGAGAAGCTGGATTGGCTGAAAATCAGCGCTGCTAGGATTGTATCTTTCTGTGGCAGCACAAGCTGAGCCACCTCCATTTGCTTCATTGTATACCTACTTAAGTTACTATACCTAATATCATGTAATATGTGTCATGAATAAGCAATAAACGTTATTTGTATTTGTATTCATAAATGAAAAAGAAAAAAGCTTTATGATATGCAATATTTGAATTTTGTAGCAACCCTCTGACGTTTTGCAATTTGTTTAACTCGAATCACATTTCTGCAGACGAGCGCGAATATTCAATGAAAGACTTAAATCTAGATCTGACGTGCGGAATATAACATTTGAATAAATATACCTAAGGGTGTAATAAAACGTTTACGTTCTTACGTGTTTTAATTATTATGTCATAATGTTTCGACGAGTTTCATAAGCCATTGCTTTAAAGATGATGTGTTATAATTTTGACCATTTAAAAGTTCGATATTTTACATTGTGCAACAGTTTTTTAAAGTAGATTGCAAAGAGAACAAGCAAAAAACAGTATACCTTTGATTCTTATTTTGATGATTGAATCAAGTGTAGATTATATTGGATGCAACTTGGTATTAAAACACTCGCGAATGCTATTTAAAAAAACTCGCCAAGACTCGTTTCTGAAATCTCGCTAAGCCTCGTTTTTAAATTCTCCCCAAGGCTCGTTTTTAAAATTTCGCGACATTACTTACTTACTCCAAAGGCTCAATGACTGAGTCTTGGCCGTCGATACAAGATGTCGCCATCTGTCTCAGTCTTGTGCAGGTTGTTACGTTAATTATTTACGTTTGGTTTTTCAAATGCTTTATATGAGCCAGTAATGAAAGAACATAATTTACCTAATTCGTCCAACCCTATTTTTACCTAATACCTTGCAAGACTATTAATTCTCTTTAGTGGCCCTTTCAGCTGTCAATAGCTGGCAACCCTAACACTTAGGGACTCGTATCACGTCTCACAGGCCAGGATATTGAATGTATGCCCTAAACGTGTACAAGGGGACACCCATACAACAGCCATACATCAATGTAGCCTACTACAGTGTAAAGATGGGCAGTAGTAGTGATGAAAGAGACTAAGCCACAAAATCAGCACATTCAATTCAATTCAATATACAATTTATTGCTTCCTCATAATATGATATACAAATATCTTAGTTTAAAGTATTTTAAGTTACAATATGGATCCTGTTCATCCTGTCGGGTACTGCAAACATTTTGGTGAGAGTAGAGTAGAGTACATTGGTATTGCGATCGTCAATTGACAAGCGTGCATATTGCGTGCAGTTACTTTGGGCCCAAAGGTAATAAACTGTTTTGTGCCAAAGGCCTACTATTCACATAGTCGTCTTTTGTATGTATGTTATCTACAAATGAAGAGAGGCGTTGGTTGCATATTTGTTATGTCCACGCTGCTTCAAAGCAATAGTCAGATTCAGTCACAAAACGTATACCTATATGCAAGCTACTACTCTATAAGGAATGTAACAAGAGAACTATGTTTGAATTTGGATGACGTGCGAGAGTGAGATAGAAGACGAATGGCCGACGACGATGTAAGGCGTGATGAAGGCATGGGTTGTACACGTGAAGTATAAAATAGTTTTGCAAACAAGAACTAGCCCTCATTATGGATAAAATCTAGTTACATACATATTTTACTAGACACTACAACGATTTCTACATAAAAAGTATTATTAGTACTAACTTTTTGTGGGTTGGTTCTAATTTGCAAAATTACTTATGTTCAATTTATTTTTTATCCTACTTTATTAAATCTAATTTCTATTTGTTGCAGATCCTAACCACCGGTGTTTTCGTGTTCTTCGTGTCTCTACCTTACAGCGATCTGCGAGTTTACTTCAAGTAAGACACTCTACCAAAAAATAAATAGAAACTCTAGATTAAGCATTAACCCGTTAAAAGTGTCACCGGCAATGCGGCCATCTAGTTCCGCAAAAATAGCACTAGGTATTTGGAATTCGTCAACCACTTATAGGTCTACGGCAAGAAAGATGTAGTTATGTATCCCTTGAGTGCGCAGAAACCCCAATTTTAATAGAAAGTCTTCTTTTTTACAAGTGCGCAAAATAACGGTCTTCGCTACTCTTTCGTGCCGCCAGCTATACCTACTATGGATTAGGCTCGGAAATAAAATACATCATAACGTCATTTTTTTTTACTTTGACGGCATGTTCGAAATTCAAAATATCTATAGTTGTAAAGCTTTCAATATAGATTGTATCTAAGAGATTTTATGAACGAAAAGGGATGTTAATGTTTGCAGGTGCACCCTGTATAATTTTTTTACTAGTGAATGAAATACTTTACCATCTTTTTCTATCTGTAAAGTGGCAGACGAGCATGACCCACCTTCCTATGGTTCTTCCCACCCTCTTGGCAAACGGACCGAATCGTGAAAGACGCCAAGGGGACTTGCTCTGGGCTCTTTTTCGTACGGCATATTGGTAGACGAGCAGAAGGATCACCGTCCGATCCGTTTGCTTGTCTGTCACTTATAAAAAAACACCTGTAGCGCTACCATGAGCTTACAGTGACCGAACTCGCTTGCGTCTGCGTAAAAAAATCTATGAAAAAATGTACAGCGCCTCTAGCGGTCATTTGAGAAACTAAAATATAGTATGAGCTGTCAAATAGAAACCTATTGAAATGTACTCGCTAGCGAGTAACGTTTTCCGTAGCGCTACTAGTTAGGCTACGGGTTGACATCGAAATCAGACATAACGTAAACTATTGCTCTGTCTCTTTCAAATGCATCTCAATGAAAGAACAAAGCGATAGTTTTCGATAGCGAGGATAGTATTTCACACTCATGGTAAGGCTACAGATGTCTTTTTCGTTTATTATCGTAAGTGCATTTTTTTTATGTGATAGGTAGCAGACGAGCAGGCGGATCACCTGATGGTAAGCAATTGCCGCCGCCCATGAACACATGCAACAAGTGCGCTGCTACCTTTTATCCCCTTCCCCCCGATGGGCCTCTGGTACCCTCACTCACTCGGCGAAACACAGCACAGGAGCTGCTTCACGCCGGTTTTCTGTGAGGCAGTGGTATCACTCCATGTAATGCATGTAAGCCTCCGCGCTCTGGCAGTTTACTCATTGATCCCTAAAAGAAGCTATATACGAAAGAATCGACCTTATTGGATATGTACGTTCCAAAGCCATCAATTTTCGTCTGTGGCCCTTAAGCCATCAATCGTTCGTTAACCCTAGCACTTTGTGACTCGCGTCACGTCGTTACAACAAGCTAGGATATTGAATACAGTGTATTAGGCTGTTCAATTCACGGCAAAGATAAGAGGACAAAACAAGAGACTGTCGCTCAAACGATCCGAGGAATACTGATACAAGTAGCGGTACCATGAGTTGGCATCGAAAAGTAAAATAACGTTACTACAGTCGATAGCGAGTAAACGGGCGTCGAATAGATTTCGATTGAACACGTACGTAATTTTTCGATACCTACCGTCAAATTTGTGACTCGTGGTATTTCTATAGAGATTGAAATACTATCCTCGCTATCGAAAACTATCGCTTTGTCTCTTTCATTGTGATGCATATGAAAGAGACACAGCAATTAAATAGTTTACGTTATGTCAGTTTTCGATGTCAACTCGTAGCCTAACGCGTAGCGCTACGGAAAACGTTACTCGCTAGCGAATACATTTCGATAGTTTGTATTTGACAACTCAAACTAGTTTCTCAAGTGACCGCTAGAGGCGCTGTACACTTTTTCATAGATTTTTTTTACGCAGACCTCTAGCAATTTCGGTCACTGTAAACTCATGGTAGCGCTACTGTACTATACCTACATGTTTAGGTATTACAAGTAATATATCAGCCTGTATACATGTCCAACTGCAGAGCAAAGGTATGCAAAAGCCTCCATCATAGAAGTCAAGTCATCGCTGCTATGATGGGATTAGGCTTAATCACCACGCTTTGCCTAATACGCATTGGTGATCACAAACCCCGACTTTCACCAGATCTTTGGTCCACCTGGGGGGAAGCCTGCCACGGCTGCGGCCTCCTGCACGCGGTCTCAACTCATGGACCTTACCACCCCAACGGCCGTCTATTCTCCTCGCAATGTGCCCTGTGCATTGCCACTTGAGCCACGCAACTCTTTGGGCTATATCTGTGACCTTCGATCTGCCGATCTCATAATTCTGACACGATCACGCAAGGAGATTCCGAGCATAGCTCTCTCCATTGCGCTTTTAGTGAGAGAGTTAGATGGGTTTTTCTTTATAGTATAGGAAGGCAAACGAGCAAGCGGGTCACCTGATGGTAAGTGAACACCCGCTGCCCATAAACATCAGCTAAACCAGAAGGATTGCGGATGCGTGCCGCACTCTTTAGCAAATATCGCTGAGGTATTCCTCGAAGCGCCCAAATTTGAAACGCTCCAAACGAAACGCCTAAAAATCGTTCCGCGAAGCGCCCACTTTTTGAGCGTTTTGAAAAACAATAAAAAAAATTAAAATTTGGTTCTCCAAACGCTCACTGGTTAGGGGCCAGCCCCTGTCCAGATAGAGATGGGTAAAAGTCGATACAAGATCTGTTTAGACAAGATAAATATTATATGAACAGATTTTTAAACAAAGCGGTCGCGATTTTCCCACGCTTGCTTGTTTTGTGATCTATGTATCTCTTTTTCTCATGCACGCGCTCGGCCACAGACCACGTTAAGACGGTGTTATACTAAAATGAACTCTACGCTGAGTAATAGATATGTTTGTTTATATCAACTTTCTAGAGGAAACGGTATTGTGTACAGTATTAATTTATTTTTAAAACTAAGTTACTTCATTGTTTTATTCCAAAATACCAGCAACTATGAAGTACTAAGAGGTAATTTTTATATTTTCTGCTTATTTTCTTTCTCTGAAAATATACATTATTCAATAGTACCAGGGTACCAAAAGTACTAAGAGGTAATTTTTATTTCTGGATTTTCTTACCCGGTACATGTATTCAAAGTACCAGGCGGACATGAAATACCAAGTGGTTGCTTTGGTGGGGTGGACTTGCCATGCAGTTATTAGTATTATTAATGCAAACATGTATTGTTTTTTCCCCCGCCACTTTAACTAAGAGTTCAAATAATAGTTGAATTTTAAAGCCTAGTAAACAAATCGTGCGCTTAAGCGTAATTTTTCATTTACTATCGATATATTAAACTAGAATCCTTCATGCTCCTCCCTACTGTACACCGGTAGAGCGTTTGGAGGAACCAAATTTTAATTATTTATTGTTTTTCAAACGCTCAAAAAGTGGGCGCTTCGCGGAACGATCTTTAGGCGTTTCGTTTGAGCGTTTCAAATTTGGGCGCTTCGAGGAATACCTCATATCGCTGAGCTGTCGCCCATTCGCATTGCTGTGACACACATGCTTACTTAACTTAATCTTTTACAAGTAGGTAGGTAAGTTCAATGTGTTAATTTTATTTTAAATTCGGTTTTTTCTATCTTGTAAATGTACATTTTATGCTATGTTACTAAATTCTGTTATGCTTTATTTTTTTTATTGTGTGTGTGTGTGTGTCAGTTTATAATGCGAATAAATGTCTTATCTTATCTATCCTTTAGGAAGGTATAGGCTCGTTTCTTGAAGGTTTGGATGTTGTCGTACCGGTTCGGAAATACCGCTGCGATTGAATGCTGATGATAGAAAAAAGCTACAACTTGTTCAAACAGAAGGTCGTAAATTGGGGCCATAAACAACAATTAACGGGAAACCAATTAATTGCTTCAAAACCACTTCTCCATTATGATAATATCCCCTGCAGTCGGAAATAAATGAAGTACCTATATTTTGCTCTCGTATGGAAGGGAACTCTTCGCATTGTTATCAGAGGAGACATCGTAACAAAAGCCTGTGTACAGCTGTGTTCCTGGTATCATTGAGTTGAAAGGTTGTGTATTATACGACCATAATTAATTAGGTGCTATTTTTTAGCTTTTCCTTTTTCATCAGATTGTTATACTGAAATCCATATCCATATCTTCTATACTTACTATTTATAAAGAGGTATATTCTATAGACACAGACGATGCAATCGACACCTAACGCCATCTATTGGTCGAGAGTGGAACTAATGTCCTGAAACGAAGTTAGGGCTAGCCACTAGTCCTACTACTATTATAAAGGCGAAAGTTTGTAAGTATGGATGTATGGATGTTTGTTACTCTTTCACGTAAAAACTACCGAATGGATTTGAATGAAACTTTACCACAATATAGCTTATACATCAGAATAACACATAGGCTACAATTTATAAAAATATATTGTGTGGATTGTCCAAAATATGACGGTAAGTGTCAATAATTAACTCCACGCGTACGAAGTCGCGGGCGGCCGCTAGTTATTTATAAAGGGGTATGGGGAGTATCTTCCCCATTAACGTCGTAACGCCCAGACAGCAGACACAATGGTTTTATGCCTTTTAAAAAGCTTGTGGGCCTTACGACGATAATAGGGAAGATCTTCTGCCGAGCTGGGTGGTATTGGCTCGGGGACCCCGGCCCAGTATACTATCTTGGTTTGTCGTATAATAATATAATCCAAGTAGACATGCGAACTGTGCTTCCGCGATGTAGGATTATAGGAGAATTTGAATCTTGTATGGAACAGTCAAATTAGCGCCATCTACTGTTCTGTGAAATGTTCGCCTACTGCAATGCCAATGAATGTAATTTTTCGGCCACAACAGCCCTGTCGTGTCGTAAATTTGATTCGGCATATCCGTCAGTTCCGTGACGGATGTTCGCGGCGTCGCACACATCCACCACTTTACATCCGTCATACGTCATGTACATCCATCAAGTTGAAGCTGACATTTTTAACTCACTTTCATCAATTCAGAAATCCCGATTTCTTTCCTTACGCGTTCACTAATAGTTCCCCAAGGGGCTGTAAAAATCGATCATGGAAATACTAAAAGCCCCTTGGGATCCAAAAGAAGACGGTTAACATATTCATCCATCTTACATACGACAACGACATACATCATATACATATTATCTACATTTTTATTTTATATAGTGGCCCGCCCTCACTTCGTTTCGGGAACGCAATTCAGAAATGAACCAATAGATGGCGCTGTGCTCAATTACATCGCGCAAGCGTTTCGTGTTTTCGGTTTACCTATAAGCCTTTTCGTTGTCTATAGAAGTTATCTCTTTATAAATGGTATAGACTAGAGGCGGCAAACGAGCAAGCGGGTTTGACACACACTTACACCTGCTGGTAAGTAATTATCGCTGCCCATGAACAACTGCGAGATCAGAGAGGTCGCTGATGCGTTGCCGGCCTTTTAAGAAAGAGGACGCTCTTCTCTTGAAGGTCCCTAAGTCATAGCCGTCAGGAAATACTGGCGCAGTTAAACTATTATATAATACTTATAATCTAATTATACTTTGGAAGCTATTTTAGTCAGGTAATGGCAGAAATAAGCACATAGATTTGAAAAATTGTGCATGCTCGAATTCGAACCTCATTAGCAACCCACGCTCGTCCACTGCTGGACATAGGTCTCCCCCAATGCACGCAACCGCTCCCGATTTTCGGCCACTCTCATCCAGCTCACTCCAGCCAGCCTTCGAATGTCGTCATCCCATCTTGTAGCAGGGCGTCCAACACTACGTTTACCGAGTCGCGGTCTCCACTCAAGGACTTTATGGCTCCAACGGTTGTCAGTTCTGCGGCTAATGTGACCAGCCCACTGCCACTTCAGTTTGCTAATTCGGTGGGCTATGTCGGAATTCGAACCTACGCATTTTTATTCCAGTGAGCTAAAATCGCTCGCATTTACCAAGGCAGTTAAATTAGAAATTCTGAGACTTAGAACTTTTACTACCCAGCCACTTAACTAGAAGATGGGATTTGTAATAGACTAACGCAATTTCGGAACTAGAGGTCTGGAATAAGATTTAACGGCCCCTAGTTCGTTATACTACTTAGAAACAAGAAATCTACAAACTTGAGTACTTATATAAGTCTAAAACTTACCGAACTGTTACTAGTATTAATGAAACTTGTAACTCAGAACATTACTTTTGTAATATAAGTTTGACGACCTCGATGGCTTCAGTGGCTAAGTTGTTCGTCCGAAGCGCGAAAGATCCCGGGTTCGATTCCCGGTCAAGTTAATTTTGACAGCTTCACAAACCAAAGACAATTTGACAGCTTCACAAACGTCAAATCTCGATATCTCGAGACGATACCATCAGAGACTGTCGTCGGAATGTTCGTCGATTTGACGTTTGTGAAGCTGTCAAATTCAATTATTCGTATTTTAAGCTGTGTTAGAGTAGGGTTTTTGTATGAACTGACGTATCGTTACGAATAATTCGATATCGTTTGGCGGAGTACTTAGACCCCCTGGATACTAATTCACTCATTCCGCTCCGCTTATCTCGACGCCCCATCCTAAAACTTTGTCAAACTCACGGAAACATCTGTCAGTTTCGACTAAGACTTTATTCTTCTGATTGAGAAGTTTGGCGAATCAAAGTCGAAGTTACCGATCTTTGGGACACCTGCTCCGATATTCAAATGTTTAGCCAAGGGGAGAGTTTTATAACACTTGTTGTAAGATGTTTTGGAAAGTAAATGAAGGGGGGTATAGTCGATGAATAAGGAAATTTTACAAGTTAGTGTGTTCCTACCCGAAAAGTCCTGCGAATCTTTTATACCTACTCTGATTCATTTTTTTTTTAATATGGCCTGTATTGTGTTCATGACACATTTAATTTTGCCAATGTCAAGTGTAGTTTGATAAAGTAGTCAACAGTCGAAGTCAGTCGAAGTCACAGTCACTCAATAAAACGCCGGTGTTTAGCGTTTTAATGTCCTAAGGATTCTGTGGAGACTATTTTTAACAAAGCCGTAGGTTTTAAGACTCTATAAGGTCAAAGCAAATTGTTCACGTGACAACTCACTCGACACACAATAGCAGTGTTAAAAACGACACAATTCAATGATTCTTATATTAATATCACCCTGCGGCACTTCACTGCACAAAGTAACACCAAATTTGTACACTAAAAACCACTAGATACTAATTAAAAATCTTTGGATTGCATCAGCCGATGCGGCTTGTTTCACAGTTACCCACAGAATCTACTCTGATTCATAATCATGTAAAGTAAACGACATATGTCAATGTGTCATGCCCATACATTGTCACTCAATTTGACACATGCAAAATGTTAAAATGCATAGAAACTTGTCATTTTCATCTGTCAGTTTACTTTACATGATTATGAATCAGAGTATAGCAATTTTTCTTTACACGCCCTCTTAAAGTCTGAGTTATAATGAACTATTAACACATCAGTGAACAGACATAAATCCAAACAGATGCCGTTAACCGCAGTTGGTAAACAAGAGCCAAGTTTAAACATACGAGCTATTAATCAGGGCAGATATCCGCTCCCTGCTTTGTTTGTTTACTGGTCCTTTAAACATACAAAATGGTTTGATAAAGATAAAGTAGATAAAGATAAATTTATTTGCATAGAAACATGTTTCATTGTGGGAGAGCCATGCTTCGGCATGAATGGGCCGGCTCGACCGGAGTGATACCACTGCCTCACAGAAAACCGGCGTGAAGCAGCTCCTGTGCTGTGTTTCGCCGAGTGAGTGAGGGTACCGGAGGCCCATCGGGGGGGAAGAGGATAAATGGTTAGCAGCGCACTTGTTGCATGTGTTCATGGGCGGCGGCAATTGCTTACCATCAGGTGATCCGTCTGCTCGTCTGCTACCTATCACATAAAAAATAATGTTGGAAGCCTTTGCCCTGCAGTGGGACAGTATGTAGCTGATACTTAACTTTTTTTTAGTGAAATAATAATATAAAGGAGCACAGAAATACTTACCATAGTGCTAAAAAGTCGCTTCATTTTAATTACCAGACTCCCCAAATCCTGAATCATGGTCTAAGTCATCATCATCATCAGCAACCCACGCTCGTCCACAGCTGGACATAGGTCTCCCCCAATGCACGCCACCGCTCCCGATTTTCGGCCACTCTCATCCAGCTCACTCCAGCCAGCCTTCGAATGTCGTCATCCCATCTTGTAGCAGGGCGTCCAACACTACGTTTACCGAGTCGCGGTCTCCACTCAAGGACTTTATGGCTCCAACGGTTGTCAGTTCTGCGGCTAATGTGACCAGCCCACTGCCACTTCAGTTTGCTAATTCGGTGGGCATGGTCTAAGTACCTAGTCTAAAACGACTGCTTTAACCAATGAAGGCTTCTGAAACACAAATGTGTTTCGGAAGCGAGCCATAAATACAGCTGTATTGCCAAAACTCGGTACCAAAATTCACTCCAAACTGGCACACAGCAATATTCGTAAAATCTAACGTCTGCCAGATACCCGCACGACGTTACGCTGTCCACACTAAATTTTTACGACGCAACGTTGGTCAATTTTATTGGTGGGAGTGCTGTTTTTGCTGTCCGTACAATCTGTCATTGACTGTTTTAAACTAGAAGCGAAACGTTAAAAGATACGAGGGAATGTATTCGTATTTGAGAGGTACAGTTTATTTTTATTGCGAACAGACATTCAATGTATCATACGATTTTATTGAGGGTGACCTATGGCTTAATAAAACAAATAAATTGAAGCCAATTAGATATTTAAACCAGCAATCGGGCTGACGCACAAAGGGTATTTATGAAATCAAATGCTTTTTATTTATTTTTATATTTGAGACTTGAGTTGATTGAATGTAGATAAGGTTAATTGCAGTTTAATATTTATGTACTAGATCTGGTTCAAACCATTTTTTTTGGCAGTTTCTGAAACGTGTATCTGTTACTCTATAAGCTCGAACATCGGTAAATCTTAAGATTTACGTATAAGTCTTAGGATTAACCAAAATGAGTTGGTTGGTAAGTAATTCTGAAACCAAGAGAATTTCAAGATTTTTTGGCCGGTCACTGTTCTAACCTAACCTAACCAATATTTTTGTGATGATGATACTGACTAAACTCTACTCAACGGTTAGGTTAGACCAGTGACCGGCCAAAAAATCTTGAAATTCTCAGACGAGTTGTCCCACCACTTATAATTAAGAATTACCTATATAGAATAGAATAGAATATTATTTGGAACCAAAAATACAGATACTCGTATGTATTACAGTCCAAAATCTTAAAATATAATTAATCTAATTTAATATAGGTAAGTACAACAATCTAAATCTATAAGGCGCCAAAAAAGGTCCCCGCTCAGCTATATGTCGGGACACAGTTGAGTGTGCCTCGACGCTGGTTTTCTGCGGACACCTGACAGTAATTATGATCATCGGTATTCGGTAATTACTCTTTGTTTTATTGCTAAAACCAACATCTACTGGAGCTGGATCTGGATGGTTAAAACGATGACACTGTTTATCGAGACACCCTGTATAATAAATAATAATAATGTCTTTACCAAAACCACACGGGATATATTATTATTCGTCACTGGAAAGGCAACTTTTCTGCTGTGCGAAAGGGTCGTTTCGAGAAAAAGCCGTTTAAAGTTTTTTTTTTTAGAAAAAAATTCGTACCTTTTTGTCCTGTTATCCGATTTTAACAAAATAAATTGACAATTGCTACGGCATTTTTTGTTTATTTTTACACGTATATTGCATACTGTTGTGATAGCCAGAAATAGCTGTGGGTTGGGTAAGAGACACGCAAAAGAAAAAGTGACCTCAACTTTCTTCAAAACTTGGTAAGGCAAAGTTTCTTACCAAGCAGTTAATAATTTTATTGCAGTTTAAAATACTGACGTAATCATCAATAATCCATTGAAGTAAGTTAAAATTTCTTTTCACGTGGGTTTGAATCAGTGAAGTAAAATTACTTTTAGCACTGTCAGTATATTTATGTAGTGCTATAAAACTTATGTCAAGTGAATTGCCTATGTAAGCGCACAAAAATTTCTTTAAGATATACTTTGTTGCAGTTTAGTGCAGGGTAAAATTACTTCGTACACGAATGCAACCTTAATGTGATTATTTTTTTATTACTTCTGGCTTTTATTATTTCATGGAATAGTTTAATAGGTGTTACCTTAGTAAATACTTTCCTAAGATGATGAAAGATCTTTATTACAATTACTACCTACATAAATTGGATTATTATTTTTCATTAACATGAACTTATTTGTAGTGAACTATATCTATATGAACCAACAGAGAAATATGCTAACGTAGCTATATCTTTGGACAACAGTCTGAGTATCATTGTTATTACTATCCTACTATTAAAGGAAAAAATAAAACAAGTACCATTTTGAAAATTACGCTGTTTAGATCACAAAACAAGCTATGTATAACCTCATTTGAAGGAAGTTTTAATATGTAGGTAGGTAGGTACTCTTTAATCATTATCAGGATTCTTGTTAGGTATAAAACTCCCAGATACGAATAGTCTCTTCTGTAATCTGTAGCTTAGTCAAAAAAATGACATTTTGTTGAGGTACGTTGAACAAAACGCGTAAAGTACTATGAAAATCACGGCGCTTACGCCTTTTCGTTCGCGAACAAATTTTATCCTAGAAGCGATAGCGATAGCGCTGCGTGAATTTCGCATGCTTAGACGATTGAATTATTTTTCAGCGGTACTTTCAAAATGGAACATGTCTTTTGCATACGATAGCTCCTCTAGTTCTACATTTACCTCAATGCTTTGAGATTAGCAAATTTACTTACATATTATTAGTAATCAGACTACCAGTAGCCAATTTTACTCAAAGTGCAACTTGTATTTATTAACGGTAGGTAAAAATTACTTATATAACATTTGTTTAACAAAATCCAGAAATTGTTTTTATACAAGAAATTGTGCCAAACTGGAAATACGAAAAATCTCCTTTTTTTCGGTTTTCTTAACGCCAAAAACTTGCTCTGATCGTAATGGGACCCAGACAGAACGACGCAGAAAAAATCGCTGATTCCGAATATATAAATAACTCAAAATCGACATTTTGTTTGCAGCAGAAAAGTTGCCTTTCCAGTGACGATATCCTGCCAAAACGCTCGATAGAAGCGGCAATGCTTTTAGCAATGCAAACTTAGTTTGACATCTGTATTAAATATTGCTGTCCTGATAATAGTTCAATAGCAAATGAAGCCGTCGTATTATTATAGCTATCGAATAGCATTTAATGATTTATTAGGTACACGATAGACATTGACTTTCCCATCAAACTTTGAACGCTCATAAATGACAATAAAAATACTAAGATATAGCCGACTTACATGTAACAAAATGCAAAAAAGTTATGTCTGTACATATAAAAAATATATATATATTATAAGTGGCAACGTGATGCAGTGTCTGCGCTGTGTTTCACCGAGTGAGTGAGTGAGGGTACTGGAGGCCCAATCGGGGAGAATGGGGGTAAAAAGGTGGCAGCATACTTGTGACTCCACTGGTGTTGCGGGTGTGTATGGGCGAAAATCTTCGCTTGGGGTGACTATGAACAATAACAGAACATGAATCAATGATTTTAAGTGTTTATCTGTATGTCTGTTTGATCGCGCTAATCTCTAACAAAAATCGGTTCGATTTTTCTGTATCGGTATTTTCACAAATTCTTTTAGTAGTTGAAATCCGCTCTTCCTAATCCTAACTAATATTATAAATGCGAAAGTAACTCTGTCTGTCTGTCTGTCTGTTACTCTTTCACGCCAAAACTACTGAACGGATTTAAATGAAATTTGGTATGCAGATGATCTAGACCCTGAGAAAGAACATAGGCTACTTTTTATTGCGAAAAGGGAGTTAAAAGGGGGGTAAAAAGTTACTTTTCCACGCGGACGAAGTCGCGGGCGGCCGCTAGTACTTAATAAGTCTTACATTTTCCTTTATTCAAAGCTATGTTTCTTTTCCCAGGAGTAACCCTGAAATATGTACGTACTGTAGCCTTTCCGAACATAAAACCATTCCCCGGACGAATTAAAATGTGAAACGAGGGCCTTTGCTCATAAAACTACTTTTTTGGGCTTCCGCCAACAGCTGCCGAATTCCCAAGGCCTGTGGCCGTATTAGCCGCCTTATTAGGCTGATGAGAATCTGTCGTCTATTTTTGGAAAGTAGACAGATTAGTTTTAAATGATTATTCATCAACCAAAGACGTGCACGGTTGTCGTGGAATAGGATAACGTCAGACCACGGAACTAGAATAGCCGAACCCTAGTGTGTATTTAAATTGATCAAATATTCATTTCAGAAGCGAAAAATGTTTAACATTAAAAGACTAATAAAAATTTAATATAAGAATAACTTCGATTGACTATCGATGAGTAAGGTAAGTCAACAAAAAAAAAGTCCTACAGGTGGCCAAAATATCCACTTAGACTCGGCTAGGAATCATATCATCGCCAAAGATCACTTTCTTCGAATCGGTAGAGTGTGGTCCCGGCCTATAATTTAACACTGGACGTAATAAAGCATGTGTGCGCACGATATTACGACCATTGAGGGTAGTAGTTAGGCTTCAATACAATTTGTGCGGTGACGTCACTGATCACGCCCCGCTGGCATGGGCCGTCGGCAGAAAAGGAAAAAAATAAGTTACTTTTTTTTCTCCTAACCGTTTTTAGTTAGACTTTTAATATCCATAGGAACCGTTTAATTATTTCGTAAGCATCGATGGGGGGTGAAGGGGTATTGTCTTTGCTTATTTTTGATAAATTCAGGAAGAGAAAGTTTAATTTATAGACCATTTTTCCTGTCAAGGGGGTGAGGGGGGTTAAAATTCCCAAAAAATCTAATTCCACAATAGATTTTTTTCTGTAGCGTGGACCGTTGAACCGGGCACTTTAATTCTGCCAATGTCAAGTGAATAAAGAGACTCGTTACGTTGTGTTGCAATTGACCGGTGATTTTGAGTTATTTTTTAGTAAAAGCAGCAAATATAACAAAAACAAAACGTACACATAGATAACAGAATATTATAGTTATAAAAACAAATATTAGGGAGATAATAGATATTTCCACAATGGAAACTTTTGAAAAAGAGATCCCAACAGCGCTGTCATTAGTAGTTTTACAACTAACAAGATAACTATTTTGAATTTCAAATATGTCGTTGTTTTCGCAGTTATGTAGTATTTTCGACTTTAATCCATAGTAATTGGAAAGTAGTGCTCTTTTGCGAATAGAGCTTTCATTGTATCTATTTATTTATATTATTAAACTAGTGGCCCGCCCTCACTTCGCTTCGGGACCGTAATTCAGAAATGAAGCAATAGATGGCGCTGTGTCCAATTACATGGCGCAAGCGTTTCGTGTTTTCGGTTTACCTATAACCCTTGTCGTTGTCTATTAGAAGTGATCTCTTTATAAATAGTATAGAAGATAAATAATAAATAAATAAAGCTCCAGACAATCACACTAATCAACCTGGTTTCAAACTAGGGCAACCCCTGTACTATGAGTTCATCCCAGAACACCCAGACCCACTCCACTGGAGTTGCAAGTGTCCATGGGCGGCGGCAATTGCTTACCATCAGGTGATCCGCCTGCTCGCCTGCTACCTATCACATAAAAAAAAAAAAAAACCCAAGAAAACTTAGAAAATGTAGTTTCCTAAATGGACTTGACGGGGAATCGAACCCGGGACCTTTCGGACGAACACCTTAGTCACTGCGCCATCAAAGCCGTCGTATTATGCTTGTAGGGAAAGTTATAAAGTTAACTGATTAATTATCTATGGGCGGCGGTAATCGCTTACCATCAGTGATCTTGATATTGATATATTCTGGACAAGTCACTTACGTTTAAACGTAAAATTGTTGCGACTTTTTCATCTGTGTCAGTTTGAGTTTGTATACTGTTTTAGTCCTAGAATTAGATTTTAATTTTGTAAGAAATTTATGTACTTTCCTTTTTTTTTTTTTTTCTAAGTCCACTATGCATGCCGTGGCAACTTATAATTAAGACAGCACTTAGAATTATTTACTGCGTCAAATTTAAGATTTTTTGTAGTGTGTGTCTTGTTGGTTGTCCTAATAAATAAAATAAATAAATAAATCCGTATGCTCGTCTGCCAACTATCACATAAAAAAGAGGAATTATGATTTATTACCTATAAAACACTTCCAAGCTTTTAAGATATTATTCTCAAGAAAATTCAACGACATAAATATTATCAAAACAACCCCATTGCTTTAAGGGGTTTGCTTACACAAAGCCATAAAATACCCATAACAATTTTTCTGCTGACCGTCCCCCCTCGTATACTTTATTAATACAATTTGTCGCGTATATTAACAGTTCGTACCATTTTCTATATTGCTTATGGTGGAAAACCATTTTGTTGAACATAAACCTTATTGTATGGGCTATAAATGGTATTAAGTGATTACTCTACAATGGTTTGGAGTTTTACTGTCTACGGGAGTTTATTATTAGTACGATACTAACTGTTAGGTATTTCAGTAGTCCAGTCAAGTGTGGGGTCGCGAGTTGGGATGACAGGATGTCCTAGAATCTAGACCAAACCAGGGATGTTACGAATATTCGCATTCGCATTCTCTTATGCGAATGGTTCGCATCGTTTTTAACATTCGCATCGACATTCGCATTCGCTTAAATCAATGTGAAGGAATGTTATGCGAAGAATGTGTGCAGGTGCTTTCATGAATGGGCCGGCTCGACCGGAGTGATACCACTGCCTCACAGAAAACCGGCGTGAAGCAGCCCCTGTGCTGTGTTTCGCCGAGTGAGTGAGGTACCGGAGGCCCACCCGGGGAGTGGAATGGGGATTAAAGGGTTAGCACGCACGTGTAACTCCACTGTTTGCAAGTGTCCATGGGGCGGCGGCAATTGCTTACCATTAGGTCATCCGCCTGCTCGTTTGCTACCTATCACATAATAAAAAAAAAAAGGTCGTGCGGGACTGAGAAAGGGCAGCAAAACTGTTGTTTCTTAAATATCATTTGCCTTTATTAAACATGGACTACTGAATGTCGGGTCAAGGTCGTACTATTGTATGTGTTTGTCTTTTAAGTAAGAAAAATGATTAATTTGATATGTTGTTTTTTTTACATTTGATGTGACTGATGTCTTATGTACTTAACATTTTGACATTCGTAACATCACTAGACCAGACTAGACTTAAAATATATGGAGACTCAGTCTGGACATTGTACAGTTGTCTTAAAAGGGCCAGTACGTACATCTACAATGCATCAGCCCCACATCATAGTATACAAAACATATAGGTGTCCATGGGCGGTGGCAATCGCTTACCATCAGGTGATTTTTTTATGATATAGGTGGCAGACGAGCTGTCGGATGACCTTATGGTAAGCGATTACCGCCGCCCATGGACACCTGCAACACCAGTGGTGTCACAAGTGCGCTGCTACCTTTTAACCCCCTTCCCCTGGATTGGGACTTCGATTCCCTCACTCACGCAGCAAAACACAGCGCATGCACTGCTTCACAGCTCGTCTGCCACCTATCACAAAAAAAACTACTGAGTTTCTTGCTGATTCTTCTCGGTAGAAATCGACTTTCCGAATCAGCGGTAGCATACATATTTTTTAAGCACATAATTATATACTTACGGCGGCGGTACCCCGTACTAGGCCGTTGGAAACGCGAATAAACACCGATACTGTGAGCGTGGTGAGTCGGAGTGGCTTCACTGACATTGTATCCAGTGGTGATTTTATAAGTGAAACTGTGAGGGTATCGGAAGATCCACAGCCGGGCCCCAGCAGACGTCGCCGCGCACCGCCAGTTCGCTTGTGACCACGGCTGTTGTAACGCAGCCGAAACCTCAAGCAGTAAGTACATAATTATGTGCTTAAAAAATTACGTCGCGTTAATTCCCGTCTTTAATAATAATAGTTATAATGCAACGCGAAAATTTAAAGAACTAGCATACATAATGTTTAACGTTCTATAAGGACTTAAATCGAATAAAGAATATTTCTTCCTTTCTAAAAGAACTACTGAATGTCATGTTTCGAAAACATAAGACAGCAAAAGAACTCCAATAATTACAAAACCATGAAATCGTAAGTGCGTAAATCTTTTCACCCTTTGTGGACCGCGACATTCGTTATATCTCCAACAAATCATTTCTATTATATTAAAGGCCCATCGTTTATGGCAGGGCTTTTTCGGCCCTTTTATAATCTATCCTGCTGATGAAAAATGGTTGTTGTTTTGGGCCACTGTCTTGTGGACTTTGGCCAAGATTTGAAACGAGTTTTAATTGAAGCTGGAATTGGGAAAGAAATTATTACAGTTCAAATTGAATAGAATAGAATAGAATAGAAATAAATTTATCCAATGACACAAATATACAATAGACAATTACATGAGACACCATAAAAAATAAAAATGGTAAAAATAAATCAAAATCAAAAGCAAAAATGTGTCACCGAAAAGGTTTGCACTCAGCATATGCCGAAGGGTCGAGGTGACGCTTCGACGCTGGTCTTCCGTGCAAAACCTCGCGTGGTGGAGCACTAGGTACGTTTATTATTAAAACATTTATAGCGTATTAACTTATTTTTACGGTACATAATAACATTACATCAATAAAACATTCGAATTACAACAGTTAGGAAATGGGTTTAATAAATAATGTAGGCACAATGGGAGGGACACAGCTTAACTATTCTTTGCCCTTTTGCAAAATTAATAAATTCTCTTTAAAGCGAATGCGAAATGAATTAACGTTTTACACTTCCTTATAGGCGGGGGTATTTATTCCAGCATTTCGTGGCAGAATAACGAAAACTGCCACGAAATGCCGCTTGAAGATAAATAAAAGTAAAAAAAACATGGCGTTCTTCATAGAAATGAAGTCATAGCTACTACTTTGTTGGAGTCCTTTCTTTCTAGACTATCTGTGTACATACCTACCAAATTTTATTCAAATAAATAAAAAACGTTTATTGCTCTCATACTTATTTACTTAACCTAGTTACATAATGTCAAATCAGTCAGTTTAGGCGTGAAAGACGAACAGACTTCGTAACTATCGCATGTGAAAGGTGGCAGACGAGCAGATGGATCACCAGATGCTAAGCTATTGCCGCGCAACACCAATATAAAAGTGCGCTGCCAACCTTTAACCGACTTCCCCCCCCCCCCCCCCTCCCCCAATCGGGACTCAGGTACACTCTATCTCTCGACCAACTCCAATGTAGGCATTGCTTCACGCCGGTCTCCTGTGAGGCCATAGTCTCACTTCGTTCAAGCCAGCCCAATCATGCCGAAGTGTAACTCTCCCATGGTTATAAATATTAGTAGGTAGGAAGTAATTTATACTGTTACTTTACATCCAAACGCACGTTCGCACAAAAAGAAACTTTCCTTTTCAAATAAACATAAAAAATAAGTAAACCTTAACCTCTTAACCGCCACAATATATTTACATGTAAAATAAAAATATGATGTCTTTAATGTAAAGAAGCTTTGCAAGGAAAACCTGCTTTAAGGCGAACCCCGACGATACTAGCGTCGCCAATTGATATTAATGCGGGCTATCGCGTGTGAAAAATCCACTAGATGGCGTACTTGAGAACAGCTACCATGAGTTGACATCGAAAACTGACATAACGGAAAGTATTGCTCTGTCTCTTTCAAATGCATCACAATGAAAGAGACAAAGCGATAGTTTTCGATAGCGAGGATAGTATTTCAAACTCATGGTAGTGCTACTGAGATCCATACACGGTGATTGGTTATATTTGATGTGAGATGTCAATATGTCACTGAACAACCAATGACGTCGATGCTGCACCTCAGTTCTTAGGTTTTAACACACGTTAGCCCCCATTGTGTGGATTATGAGATACTAGCGGCCGCCCGCGACTTCGTCCGCGTGGAAAAGTAACTTTTTACCCCCCTTTTTAACCCTTACAACCCCCTTAATATTATTAATGTTGATACAACTTAAACAATTATTTCGACCAAATTGGTACCATAAAAACCGGTCATTGTGACTAAACCTTAAAAGATAGACATATGCCGTCGCGAATTTTTTTAGATCATGTATAGAGAATAATTCTTGCATACATATTTTTGTGTATCTTGAACCGTTTTCCCGCAGCGCACGCAAAGAAAGCCTTCAAAAATGATATTTTCCCCGTTTTTTACACATTTACCGCTCTGTCTTC
This sequence comes from Cnaphalocrocis medinalis, assembly GCA_014851415.1. NCBI lineage: Eukaryota > Metazoa > Arthropoda > Insecta > Lepidoptera > Crambidae > Cnaphalocrocis > Cnaphalocrocis medinalis. The sequence continues at coordinate 3,952,916 of CM026296.1, read as the reverse complement.
GCTCCTATTGGTCATAGCGTAATGTTATTTAGCCTATAGCCTTCCTCGATAAATGGACTATCCAACAAAAAAAAGAATTATTCAAATCGCACCAGTAGTTTCGGAGATTAGCGCGTTCAAACAAACAAACAACAAACAAACTCTTCAGCTTTATATATCATAGTAGTTTTAAAAAATTCAGTTATGAAAACATAAATTGAGATGCGTAAAAATATTTTTTACACGCGCCAAGTAACAATAATTTTCTTAGTGGCAAAAAGTGGCCACTATAAACCAATATGAAAATTATTGTGATTTATAGAAAGAAATTAGTAATAAATAATAATAATAAAACTTTATTGTAGAATCATCAGAACAATCAAGTCAAATTAAAGTCTACTTATACCAAGGGTGCAATTTTTAGTTCGCTGCCTAAACTAGGATTATCCTGTATCTCAGGCAGAAACAAAAAGTAGCAAGGACCTTATTAATTTATTAATTGTTACATAAGTGTGTCCCAAATAATTGTTAATTCTTTTCTTAATGTTTTCATAGCTGGATTTTTTAAAATATTATATCTCATTATCCTCACAATTATAGCTCCAACGGCTGTCAGTTCTGCGGCTAATGTGACCACTGCCACTTCAGTTTGCTGATTGCTGAGTCCTTAAGTGGAGACCGCGACTCGGTAATCGTAGTTTTGGACGCCCTGCTACAAGATGGGATGACGACATTCGAAGGCTGGCTAGAGTGAGCTGGATGAGAGTGACCGAAAATCGGGAGCGGTGGCGTGCATTGGGGGAGACCTATGGACATAGGTCTCCCCCAATGCAGTGTACGAGCGTGGGTTGCTGATAATCCTCACAATTAATATAAATCAATGACGGCTCTAGTATCGCCGCAGTGTCGCCGTAACATGAAATACATTTCCCCCGCGCCGTCGGCGGCGTATTTCTTTTTTGTCATCAGTTTTAAAGTCAACATAACTTCCTTGCCACTCGCAAAGCGGAATATTTCCCTAACAAAGATGGCTTGCGCTAAAATGGTGTGTAAAGCTAGAAATTAATCGATTCAAAACAGAAAACTGTACCTACGTAAGTAGTAAACATTTAGACTCATCGCAGACTACAAACTTTTAATCGGCCGATAGTTTGGTCGGCTTCTTAATCAGTATGAAGATGCGCACATTACAGTGATTCAGTATCGGCTGATAAAAAAGTTTGATGCATACAAGCCAGCCAACCCGACTCCTTATGCATGTCGCAGCCAGATCGTATAATCCGCTGTATTACATTACGGCTTGCTATTTTATATCACAGGGCCGTTTTGAAATACGGCGGTGCAATGACTAGCCGCATTGTCATTATGATACGTTCTACAATAAGGCGGCCCACGGTTAGCCTTATCGTACTACTACTTATTATGAGAATTGTTGCCACAACACAAAATTATGCTGACAAGGTTAGGTTAGGGTTTTTTTATGACTACCCAGAAAACCTTAATTTTATTCCGGGTGGTCATAAAAAAATTACCCTAGCCTTTTTAATAAAAAGTGTTTCTGGGTAAACATAAAATAAATACCCTAACCTACTTATACTTGTCTTAGTTTTTTTTTTCATATAAAACAAAGTCAGGCAGCGCCAAGAGTATTAAGAATCTGAACTAAAAACTGAAAACGGCGACTAATCTCCCGCTTAATTACATTATGGCTAACCGTATTGAATAACGTATGGCGTCGAATACATTCCGGCCGGTATTTATTCAGCCGCATTCAATCCGGCTAATCGTAGAACCGCCTTACTCCGGTCACTCATTCGACGAAACACAACGCAGGCGCTGCTTTACGCCGGTCTTCTGTGAGGCCTTGGTATCACTCCAATCGAGCCGGCCCATTCATGCCGAAGCGTGGCTCTCCCACCCAAATTATGAAAAAATTTAGCTGTCGTAGCTCTACTCAATCTTTCATCATCAGAAAATGTATTTACCTGAAAATAATTTACATCACAAAGATGTCAGTTAGCTATCGATAACTTTCCCCCTCGGGTCTTTATTTGACTGAGGCACTGTCACACCTGCAATCTTGTGTTACGATGTTAAATTAAAAATATTAGGTTTCATCTTACCTATGAAATTGAAGTTTTTTGTTTCCAGACACAACAAGATTTTTAACTCTTACAATAACCAAAAAATTACTACAGATTATTTTTATTTTGATTTTTGACTACATTTAAAGTATTTACATAAAATTTGGATCAGATATTTTCGTATCATTGATGTATAAAAAAAATCTTGAAAGTGACTCTTTTTGTGTAAGGCAGAATTTTATTGATATTTTCATTGCCGGATGAGTGAGGATACCGTGAGGCCCATCCAGTAGAAAAAGAAATCATATCATACATAATGAACAAGTCACGTGACCGACTTTGTATGAAAAGTAGATTTTTTTCAATTCACCAAAAGTTATAGAACAAATATTATTCAGAATGCTTGGTAGAAGACGTGTGTGTATGTCGCTCGTATCTTTAGCGGCCCAGTGTAACATCCAACCGTGAGTGAGGGAATGTCGGTCCCAAACTCGAACACATCGGTATTCCATCACCGGCTCAGGTAACTCAATTACCCATAATGAAGTTACAAACATACTTGCCCAACTTCTATCGCATTTCATCTTAAAGTATCGGAACGAGATAGACTTATTAAATCTCTTTCAGGGCTGCATTTAAGCAAAGTTTGCGTTTAACGCGTTTTTGGAAGATTATAAAAAGTTGTAAAGTCCATTTAAATTAGACCCTCATTGAATGGATACGTGTCGTATTAACCAAGGGATAGCCACGCTTTGACATGGGCCGGCTCAATCGAAGTGATACCACGGCCTTACAAAAGACTGGCGTGAAGCAGCGCCTGTCGTCGAGTGAGTGAGGGTACAGGCCCAAATGGGGGGTCCAACAGGGGGTTCATCTGCTGGTCTGCCACTTATCATATAAAAATAGACTGATACTGTACTGTACCTGACTTTCCAAAATCTGAATCATTTTTAACAGTTTTAAGCATAAGATTTGGACTTTGGACGCATTCGGGAATTACACGCTAAAATCAAAAAGTCAAAAAATGTCAACGTATTTTATTTGCATACAACAGGTAGGTAATTACATTTAAGGTTTAAAAATATAGAAGCTCTCTATTCAGTTAATAAAATTAACATGCAAAGATTTAAATCATTAAAATAAATTACATCACTAATTATACCGCATTACTTTAACAGTTAATGTAAAATTTGTATTTAATTACAATGATAGAATAAGTATGTGGCTTAATTAAAATGTCATATTTATGTCCACCTTACCAAATACAAATTAATTAATGAGAGTGAGTGATGCATGATGAGGTGAACGGTGAATGAACAATGTGAATGATAAGTGACTGAGCGAGACGGAGTGAGGGAGAAGATAGATTCCCTAAACATATATACGGAGCTGAGTAAAACCAAATCTTCTTCTTTACTATTTATAAAGAGATAACTTTAATAGACAACGACAAGGCTTTGTAAACCGAAAACACGAAACGCTTGCGCGATGTAATTTAGCACAGCGCCATCTATTGGTTCATTTCTGAATTACGGTCCCGAAGCGAAGTGAGGGCGGGCCACTAGTCATTGATAAAATCTAAATACTTACTAGTGAAATATTACACCACTCGCTTTATTTGAGTTCGTAGTAGTATTTCTCCTGCACAACAATAAGGCACATGAAGGCATTTTGAGTGTTTTTTCCTTTCAAAAATCCAGGCAGCTGTATCGTTCTCCAAATGACAACTAACCCAGTTGAGCAAAACTAGGTTATTTGAGGTTCGACTCGAATTCTCTTTGAGTAAAACGTGTGAAGATAAAAGTATGAGAATAAATTATTATTATTCAAGATTCGGGGTTTCACTGCACTGCCTTCCGTATATCTTCTCTTCTATCTTCTTCTATACAATTTATAAAGAGATAACTTCTATAGACAACGACAAGACTTATAGGTAAACCGAAAACACGAAACGCTTGCGCGATGCAATTTAGCACAACGCCATCTATTAGTTCATTTCTGAATTACGGTTCCGAAGCGAAGTGAGGGGGCCACTAGTTAATTATAATTCAATAATGTCAAGATTAAGATAGAATGACGAGAGATTACGGGACCACGTGTAGCCTTCAACCGTATAAAAACAAGGCAAATGAGCACATTAATAATGTAACTAATTACTTACCCGGCAAAACATCAGATACAGATGAGGTTTTTGCTATACCAGATAGACTCTCACTTTTTGTGAAGAAGTTCGTTATTTATTGGAAGGAAAGTCGGCAACCTTGATTTGGGTACGCACATAGATTCAGCTCAATTAAAAAGATATATGAAGGTATTCGGTGTGGTGGGGATATTGTTAAGTACTTATTTTTGATGTATTTGTTAACAGTCATCATCTCTCCAAACTTTCCTTCCCAGTTTATTATTTCCAAGTGGCCCGCTCTCACTTCTCCTCGGGACCGGAATTCCGAAATGAACCAATAGATGGCGCTGTGTATAATTACATCGCGCAAGCGTTTCGTGTTTTCGGTTTACCTATAAGCCTTGTCGTTGTCTATAGAAGTTGTCTCTTTATAATTAATATAGATTAAAGTACAAAACAGGTTACAGCCATTATAAACATAAATTATAAAAAGACTCGAACGACGAGAATAGCTCTTTCCAAAAATATTATACCTAAGTATAATGAAAACCACAAATTAGTAACTTTTAACTCTTGAATCACATCATTATTTTCGAGCTACCTGAGCTACCTTCAAAGAATCTGATCTATTGGATTCATGAATGGCATCTCACTTCCACTCCAAATTGCAATATAACGCAAAGGATGAAAATTTGTCCAAAATTAATTGCCTACATGAATCCGAACGAGTACGTAAAATTAATGTATCTTGTGAACAACAAATCGGCTCGTCACGCGCTAATCGCAGCCGTCCACGCTATGATTGATGGAGCTGAAAGGTAGGTTGTGTAACCCATGAGTGAGTGATATGAAAGATATATATCTTTTCAACTGAGCGAATCGCTCATCAATTCACTTATATCTCAAACGCTCATCCGGTAGAACGTTCAATTGCATTTTTATTTACGAAATGAGTTAATCATGTCCAAAATTCCATACGAGTTAAAGAATATTATGACATGATTAAATCATTTTGGTAAAAAATGCTATTGCGATGTTATTTTATCGGAAAAGTCTTTTGATAAAAAAACTCTTTTTGGAATGAGTGAGTTGAGTGAGTTTAAGATATTTAGAATAATTTGCAAGAAAATGAGAGAGCTATTTCTATAGATTTTTATCTATAGAAATTGCTCTCTCCTTTTCTTAGGTTACGAAAAAAAAACTTATAAAACAAAGCAATGAACCTAAATGAACGATCTCAATCATATTTATCATTCAGTAAGTGAAATGAGCTGAAGATACAAAAGTGTGATATATACCTATCCGCGGATCAAAATAATATATATCACTGTTTTCTTTTCAGAGATTTATTTAACGCATCCCTATTCAAAGGTTCAATCACAACACAAGCAAAGTGCAATGTGTGGATAGCTCCTATAAATAACAATACATCATCCAAGTCAGTGAATAACCTCTAAGTTATTTGATGAACAAACAACAATTAAACACTATACATGGCACCTTTTATATTGTAGATGTAACATTTTACTGAAAGAAGACATTATTTTAATTTCAAAAACAAACTAAATGCATTCATAGATTTTTAAATAATGGCACGGTTAAACCGGGAATCGAATCCGCTACACGAGAAAAAAAATATATTTGCAATACATATGAAAAGTGTCTTGTTGAAACCAAGATAACATATTATGCGCAGGCATATGTTATCTTAAAGGCATCGCAATTTAGAATAGAGTAAATAAATAAATAAATTGAGACAACATCACATACATTGTCCTGGTCCCAAACTAAGGTTTTCCCTTGTACTATGGAAACCAGAAACAACGAAGGAACTACAAACACCCAGACCCAACACAAAAATCTGTTTCATCAACAAACATTTGTGTTGGTGCGGGAATCGAACCCGCGACCCTTGCGTCTCAACCGGCGTTCAAACCATTGCGCCAAATGGGTCGTCAAATTTTTATTTTCAGAAAATTATTATAATTCATATTAAAACGTGTACACCTACGTTAAACCAAGCCTTGCTATTCTAACCATATTTACCAGAAAACCAGCGGCTTTTCCACATTTACTTCCAATAACCAGCGATCTAACTGCGTTATTCTCGCTTTGAGACGTAACCCGGTTATGATCTACCATCAAACCGCTTGAAGCCAGGATAACGTGGGCGCTGCTAATGAAACGTATTTCAAAAGATGTTAGGCTCTTGAACTATTTATAAAGGGATAAAATAGGCGTGTGGAAGTAAATTGAAAGAGCAAAATACTTAAAGTTAAAAAAGTATCAGCCTAGAGGCGGCAAACGAGCAAGCGGGTCACCTGCTGGTAAGTAATCACCGCTGCCCATGAACATCTGCGAGATCAGAGAGGTCGCTGATGCGTTGCCTGCCTTTTAAGAAGGAGTACGCTCGTTTCTTAAAGGTCCCTATGTCATAGCCGTCAGGAAATACTGCCGCAGCTAAATTATTCCACAAGACTGAGGTTCGCGGGACAAAATTCCCATCATAGAAATCAAGTCATCGCTATTATTATGATGGGTTTAGGCTTAATCACCACGCTTGCCTTATGCGGATAATTTATTTGTCTTTAATTTAACTTATCTAGTGCTTTTATCGATAAAAATTAACACAAACATTTGGGGGAAAGAGGTCAAGGGTCGACAGAGGAAATCTGATTTGCCCCCCTCTGGCCCAGAACCATTTAGGAACAGGATTAAGTGTTAGCACTAGTGCTATTAATCGGGCTCAAGTCCCATAATCCTAAAAAACTAATTGTAAGCATTTTCTCTTAGCCCCGGCAATTATTCTGACTTATAGGCCAGTAAAGACATTACACAGTCGAACCTGGCTTTTTATCAGGCAATAATAGGTTTTAGGCGCACTTCGGATATTTTGTGGCTATAAAATTGTCCATTAAGGATTTAATTGGAGAGTTATAGGATTAGCTAATTGTACCTACAGTCACATTCCGAATGATTTGTACTTAAAGGTGCTTCTTAAAAGCCTATACAAGGTGTACAGTTGAATAATGACTAGTATCAACCATTTTGAATAAATCAAATGAAAATATTCTTAATTTGCATAGGCTTCTTAATACAGCACTAACGTTTTAAATTAAGAAAATATTTAAAACTATTTATTTTTAGATATAATACAAGTTACATGTAATTAAATATTATATGTTGATACATAAGATACACTGAAAAATAAATAGACATACTTACCTAATGCGATTCTCCCATCGGAATCGGAAAGTTGATTCTGACGAGAAGATCGGGTAAGAAACTTGCCAGTAACTCTTTTTTAAACTCATTCTTACAATGTTCTATAACTTTTGAAAAAAAAATTGTGTGATGAACACTTGTGTTTGTTCAGTGTCTGGTTATTAATTATGTATTAAGTATTATTATTAGTGATCCTCTTTTGTCTGATATCTGTGACACAAATGCTCAAGCTACGTAGTACGGAGTCAGGTCAACGTATTAGATGTTGTGTGAACTTACTTAATGTAGGTACCTACCAATGTCTAGAACCGCTGCAAAAACGCTATGTAATCTAATGAAAAAGCCATTAACACTTTCATAAAGACGTCTTGTACAATATAATAGATTAAACGTCTGCTTTGAATTTCCAATGGAGGTTCATCAATGTTAGGGTCGCCACTTTCAATGCATTACGTTTTTTTATGATTTAGGAGGCAGACGAACAGACCTGATGGAAAGCGAAAGAAGTACGCTCTCTTTTTGAAGGTTTGCAGGTCGTATCGGTCTGAAAATAGACGACAGAAAACTCCAGTAAAAATGACAAAACATCATCTATTGATCATGAGAATGAAATGGAATAGCGAGTGCACTAATATTTGAGTACCTAAGTGCTATTCAAGTACTTATTTGCAACTAAGTGTAGGTACAAGAGGTCTACTATGTCGTATTATAAATCCTAAAACAATGATAATGCGCTAAAATGTCGATCGAATCGCAAAGGAGAGCTATATGATTTTGTTTGATATGTGGCAGACGACCAGACGGATCGCCTGATGATGCACGAACACCAGCAGAGTCACAAGTGCGCTGGCAACCTTTTAAGCCTTTTTTTTTTGGTTACCCAGGGGAAATGCTTTACGCATACCCGTCCGCCTTATGTCGGACCCCCCCCCCCCCGCATGACGGCGGGGGGGGTCCGACTAAAGCCCCTGGGACTCTCCCTCATCGTCCATCGCGGGAGAAAGTCTTTTGCCCCTACTGACTATCCGGTACCCGGTAGTAGGCGCTGCTTCACGCCGGTCTTGGTTTGCTTGTTTTTTTTTTTTGGTTATATTTATTTTTACGATAAAATATAAATTTATCTTTTACCCCTTTGCCTTGTGTTTCGTTTCATCTGTAACAATAATCTTCAACTGGGATGCGTCCTAAGCTAAGTTTTTGACTTAAATACACTTGTTGTCAGTGAGATGACAAAAAGTCTAAATTGCCAACCCTAAAAGATTTTCTTTCCCAACAAAGTTATTATCACTTTGTTATGGAACTTTATCGACGGAATTAATTAAGATTTTTAATTACCACCTGCCTAGCGAGGTGGAAATGACAACAAATACCGTTCAAAGGGGAGAGACGAGGAGATTTTAACGTTGTTTTAGATTTTTGAGGTTATGTTTTGGAATTTTAGATTTATGACGTTATGTTTTATATTTATGAGGTTATGTTTTATATTTATGAGGTTATGTTTTATATTTATGAGGTTATGTTATATATTTATGAGGTTATGTTTTATATTTATGACGTTATGTTTTATATTTATGAGGTTATGTTTTATATTTATGAGGTTATGTTTTATATTTATGAGGTTATGTTATATATTTATGAGGTTATGTTTTATATTTATGACGTTATGTTTTATATTTATGAGGTTATGTTTTATATTTATGAGGTTATGTTTTATATTTATGAGGTTATGTTTTATATTTATGAGGTTATGTTTTATATTTATGACGTTATGTTTTATATTTATGAGGTTATGTTTTATATTTATGAGGTTATGTTTTATATTTATGAGGTTATGTTTTATATTTATGAGGTTATGTTTTATATTTATGACGTTATGTTTTATATTTATGAGGTTATGTTTTATATTTATGAGGTTATGTTTTATATTTATGAGGTTATGTTTTATATTTATGAGGTTACTTGTTAGATCAGATTATAGTTAGGATGAAAAAAGCTCATAGGCGCGTTGTCCAATTCACATAACTTTCAAGTTATTTGCAGATAGTGTTTAAACTAAAACGAAACTCAATTCATTGTGTTTCGTCGAGTGAGTGATAGTACCGAGGCCTAATTGGGGGAAGGGGGTTAAAGGTTGGCAGCGCTCTTGTGACTCTACTGGTGTTGCGGCGATGGGTGGCGGCGATGCGGCTTATACTTTATACCCTTGACATTAGCAGAATCAATTGTATCTTAAATACTACTATACTCTGAATTTTAATCATGTCGATTTCAATTGTGTACTTTGGCACAGATAACTTATCCAAGTGCAAAATTCAGGCCATAAAATTAAAATAAAGTACTTTGGCTTTACTAGCTAGTGATCTCGCTAAAGCACCTACTTTCACTTCATTTCTGCTTTCCTGGTGCTTTTAAATTCGACAAGTGAAGACGAGCAGACGGATTACCAAATGGTAAGAAATGCCGCCGTCCAGGCAACAACAGTGCTTGTGCATTGTAAGGATCGAACCCACGACCTTTGACATATGAGGCAAGGTCACTAAATACGCGGGCCTGTAAACAAAACAGGTGGCCTATAATGAAGCCGTCCTGTAACGAATGAGAATATTCCTGTCGCATTCAAACAAAAGCGTGTACAATGCGTGTGAAAGGGAAGGAAAATCTGAGTTGGTCGTAACGCCCGCTTCAAATTAGACCCTCAGGTACGAACCTAATACCAATCCAACTGTGTTTTGGTGTCACATTGTTTTGTCCCATTACAATGTGATTCCGGTATCTCTTCTATTCCATTAATTTCTACTACGCTCACCATTAAGGGGGAACGCTTACAATAACCCTCTTTATGCCTAAATAGTGATGTGATTCGAATTTACTTTCCCTCGAATGGATCTTATCCGACTTAGGTTTCTTCTGTTTCTGGGTACATCACTTGGAATACCTGAGAAAAAGAATAACATCGTAAGACCCAAAAGCCTTTTAAAAGGCATAAAACAATTAATTTTCTAGTTGTGTCTGCTGTCTGGGCCTTACGACAATAAGGCAACGTATGCTTTGTCATTTATTTATCGAGTTTCTTTTGTTACACATAGGTACCTATTATTTGTTGAAAAATAACTACTCCGCGCCGCCATGTTGGATGATCCTCCATTTTAGATTTGGAATGACGTCACACAGCTTATCATCCTTTAACGTGTAGATCAACACAACAAATTTCAGCTTAATCGGTAAAAGATACCTAGGTACGTATGTTATCTGTTTCAAAATTGAGTTGCAAGATTCCACTGAACATACATACAGACAACATTGCAAGGAATAAAAAGCTGATGAAAACCCAAGTCGGAGCATTAGGGCATGTCACCACCTACGAGAAATGCAACTAATTCTAGAATTAATGGGTACATAAACCATTGCAGTTAATAAAATTTTTTTTCAAAAAACACCAGGCAATGCACTAATGACAGTAAATAAATACCGGAGAAGGGGTCAAAACTCCAATGGTGTTCGAAATTTTAAAATTACCAGTCGCAAGCGCAACACTGGCAGAAGTCGTTTACGCCAAAACGACCCATAAACATGGGACAGAAATTAAAAAACCAAAGAGTACTCACGAAATGTAAATTATCCCAGATGCTTCGAAAGTCATTTCGCTTTTTGTTTAAGGGGATGTTTGGAAACTCCGATTGGGAATTCGGAATTTGCATTTTTCTAAGCACAAGTTTAAAATTAGGTCAGACGCGAGTGCGGATGAGTTTCGTTCACGTTTCACGTTAAATATGGAATTAGATCTCTGTTAGGGCTGGAAATAGAGGAAAATTTCCTAAGCGTTATGTTATATTATGACGTATGTAAGGTCCACTTCGGCGTGTTAGGACTAAGCACTTTAATGTCGAATTGTTCGTTAGTACGGAACTAAAATTTTAAATTTCCTCGAACGTTTTCGAACACCGGGGGTGTTAAATTAGAATAGAATAGAATAGAATAGAAAAAGTTTTTTTTTTAATTAGTTACTATAGGATTAACTATCAGGGACATATTTTATTAATTATTATCCAGCAGTGGACGTCTTTTGGCTGAAATGACGATGATGATGATGAGTGACCAATAAAGATTTGTATTTGAAATCAAGCAACAGTAGCCTTACAATGAGTTTGAAATACTATCCTCGCTATCGAAAACTATCGCATTGTCCCTTTCATTGTGACGCATTTGAAAGAGACAGAGCAATAGTTTACGCTATGTCAGTTTTAGATGTCAACTCATGGTAGCGCTACAGTTTTTTTTTTAAGTTCTGATTGAGGTCAAGTTATATTCCTCATACTTCCACAGGATCTCGGGATCATGGCCCGATTCTCAAACCACAAGACAAAGGGGATATTTTTTTTAATTTATAATCAATTTAAAAAGCAAAGCAAAAGTCCTTATGTTTCGAATCTTTCGAACATAGCTCGGGTTTGTGATCACCAATCCATATTAGGCAAGCGTGGTGATTAAGCCTAATCCCATCATAGTAGCGATGACTTGATTTCTAATATATGATAGAGGCCTTTGCCCTGCAGTGGGACAGTATACTGCTGACACTTTACTTTATTTTTTTATAATCGACTTCTCCTTAACAAGGCGGCCGCAGTAAGACCGTCCCGTTATTGAATTTCTCTCTGAAAACATTTTATGCCCAATGTCATTTGCATTGTAACTCAATGTCTTGAAAGAAATGTAATTTGATTCTGCTTTATGATCTTCATCATTAGCCTGTATCTTTATCCCACTGCAGGGTATAGGCCTTCGCTCCAGTCCTCGCCATACATAGTGCACAAAATTACTTGACTTCATGGCGCATTTCGTGGTAACCCTTCCTCATATTCTAGAAGTCATGGGTTCGATCCCCACCCTAGACAAACATTGGTGTGCTGAACAACATCAGCAAATATTCATTACACGAATGATGGTCCAGGGTGGGGTCCGAACCCACGACCTTTGGCGTACGTGGCAGGGTCACCACCAAATGCGTATTGTTTAGCCCTTTCGATAGTGTTGCCACGTGGCTACACTATCAATTGATTTTAATTCTCTTTACAATTTAGACTTGGTCTATGTTACTATGTAAAAAGGGGATACTGAAGTTAATTAATAGTTTAAACTATATTATGTTATTAATAGGTATAAAAAAAACTTTTATTAATAGCCTATGGATAGTGGACTATAGATTTGCCATCACTACTTGTAGCAGTTAGTACGAAGGACCTACTCTATCGTCTCACCGAATAAGCAAACTAAAGTGGCAGTGAGCTGGTCACATTAGCCGCAGAACTGACAACCGTTGGAGCCGTAAAGTCCTTGAGTGGAGACCGCGACTCGGTAAGCGTAGTGTTGGACGCCCTGCGACAAGATGGGATGATGACATTCGAAGGCTGGCTGGTGTGGGCTGGATGAGAGTGGCCAAAAATCGGGAGCGGTGGCGTGCATTAGGGGAGACCTATGTCCAGCAGCGGACGAGTGTGGGTTGCTAGCTATCGTCTGCCACGAGTTTTTTCGTTCTTTATAATTAGTAGAATACCTGACGTTGAAATCCATGCCCTTACGTACTGGTCAATCCTAGTAAATACAGTAAAAGTTTTACAAGCCCGCATGAGCTCGAGGAATTGGAACAATTTAATCTACCCCCCCCCCCCCCCCTTCTTCCTCATTCGCTTGCAATCCAGCTACCTCAAATTACAAAACGTGCCTACAGACTAGGAGCTTGTTAGAAGATCCCGAGATCTAATATGTGTATTTTGTTTGTGGTTATTTTTTTATTTATTGGGAAACACAATAGCGATGAAATTGATATTCAAAAAAAAATATCTATACATTGCCTATATTGTTCCACTAAAAGTGTATAGGTTCCTTCATATTGCTATTCTATGGGCGGCAGCATTGTTTTTACTTACCATCAGGCGATTCGTCTGCTCGCGTTCCACTTAAAAAATCTGATTCGCTCCCAGATCCTGTCACACCTATCACATATCATTACAGGGCTCACATACCACCAGCGCCATGCCTGTTTTTATATTTATTCTATGTACTAAACAAATAAATGTTTTTTTCTTCATCTTACATAAATAAAAAAGGATTGTACATTGGCGGCGCTAACGAACTGAACGCAACCCTAAATCCGTATGCTCATTAATTATGCCTACTTTGAATAATTAAGAACAGGGCTTTAATCTAACAAACAAATTGAAGGCAGAAAGACATGACGACATTTGTGTTACGGTATGGGGAATTAATAATTTGGTGGATTCTTGGGAGGCAATCTAATTTGACGTCGAATGATGGAATAAGGGATGGGTTAAGTCGATTATAATATTTTTTTCCAAATTAATAAAATTTTCCCTTAATGTTTACTAGCTTTCAGGTTCGTAGAAACCTCAAAAATTGTAGCCTATGTGTTATTCTGATGTATAAGCTATATTGTGGTAAAGTTTCATTCAAATCCATTTAGTAGTAATGTATGGGGATGACACATTGACATCTGTCAGTTTACTTTACATGATTATGAATCAGAGTATAGGTTTCTTCCGTTTCTGGGTACATCACTTGGACTACCTGAGAAACAGAATAACGTGGTAAGACCCAAAAGCCTTTTAAAAGGCATAAAACAATTAATTTTCTATTGTGTCTGCTGTCTGGGCCTTACGACGATAAGGCAACGTATGCTTTGTCATTTATTTATCGAGTTTCTTTTGTTACTCCGCGCCGCCATGTTGGATGATCCTCCATTTTAGATTTGGAATGACGTCACACAGCTTATCATCCTTTAACATGTAGATCAACACAACACAAAATTTCAGCTCAATCGATAAAAGATACCTACTTATATAATTATCTGTTTCAAAATTGAGTTGCAAGATTCCACCTGAACACACATGCAAGTTAAATAAAAAGCTTTTGAAAACCCAAGTCAATGTCACTTAGGGCCTCGTTCACCACCTCCGAGTAAACTGTCAACTAATTTACTTGTCAATTATAGTGGGTTAAGAGAAAATTGGCCCCTGGTCCGCGGCCTAGTTTAATTAAAAATTTTTTTTCATAAAAACCACCAGGCCAATTTTCTCTGAACCCACTATAATTGACAAGTAAATTAATGACACTTTACTCGGAGGTGGTGGTCAAAACTCCAATGGTGTTCGAAATTGTAAAATTTCGTGTCGCAAGCGCAACACTGGCAGAAGTCGTTTACGCCAAAACGACCCATAAACATGGGACAGAAATTAAAAAACAAAAGAGTACTCACGAAATGTAAATTATCCCAGATGCTTCGAAAGTCATTTCGCTTTTTGTTTAAGGGGATGTTTGGAAACTCCGATTGGGAATTTGGAATTTGCATTTTTCTAAGCAAGTTTAAAATTAGGTCAGACGCGAGTACGGATGAGTTTCGTTAACGTTACACGTTAAATATGGAATTAGATCTCTGTTAGGGCTGGAAATAGAGTAAAATTAGTTGCTGCGCAGAATTTTCATTAGTTATTCTAAACGTCAGCAGTTTTCATGCTTAACTGGTGGTCAAATTATTTGCAATAATGTTTCCACTGGATATTGTATATGTATACCTACAATATTGATGAGGACTATCGTCACCTCATGTCACTCATGGCGAGGTTAAGCACTACGAAATTCAATGGCTTAGTAAGGAATTCGGTTATTATAATTGGTAGTTACAGCCACCTGGACTGTGGAAGGTTTTGGGTTTGAGTCCCACGTGAACCCATCAATGTTTTTTAAGTGCAATATTTTCTTAAGAATAAATTGCTAAGTATACCAACAATAAAATTACTCACGGCATAAACTTCAAATTAAGAACTCAAAGGTAAACATACAAGAAAATAAAAAAAATATTTGTGTTATAATGACGAGTACATACCACAAAGTTGACTGACGATCTAGGAAAGGTCGCGGGTGTCCATTGGATGCGGGTGGCACAGGACTGATCTGTGTGGAGATCATTGGGGGAGGCCTATGTCCAGCTGTGGATGTCTATTGGCTGAAATGATGATGATGAATGACCATTAAAGGTTCTATTTTTTTTAAGTTCTGATTGAGATCAAGTTATAGAGGTATTCCTTATACTTCCACAGGATCTCTAGATCATGGCCCAATTCTCAAACCACAAGACAAAGGGGATTGTTTTTTTTTTATTTATAATGTTTCGAATCTTTCGAACATAGCTCGGGTTTGTGATCACCAATCCGTATTAGGCAAGCGTGGTGATTAAGCCTAATCCCATCATAGTAGCGATGACTTAATTTCTATTAATGGAAGCCTTTGCCCTGCAGTGGTCCGGAGAGATACTGCTGACACTTTACTTTACTTTTTTTATAATCGACTTCTCCTTAACAAGGCGGCCGCAGTAAGACTGTTATTGAATTTCTCTCTGAAAACATTTTATGCCCAATGTCATTTGCATTGTAACTCAATGTCTTGAAAGAAACGTAATTTGATTCTGCTTTATGATCTTCATCATTAGCCTGTATCTTGATCTCACTGCAGGGTATAGGCCTTCTCCAGTCCTTCCGTACATAATATACAAAATTACTTTACTGGCTGGATGGCACATTTGGTAGTGACCCTGCCTCATACGCTAACAGTCATGGGTTCGATCCCCACCCTGGACAAATACTATTGTGCTGAACAACAACATCAGCAAGTATTCATTACACGAACGATGGTCCAGGGTAGGGATCGAACCCACAACCTTTGGCGTACGTGGCAGGGTCACCACCAAATGCGTATTGTTTAGCCCTTTCGATAGTGTTGCCACGTGGCTACACTATCAATTGATTTTAATTCTCTTTACAATTTAGACTTGGTCTATGTTACTATGTAAAAAGGGGATACTGAAGTTAATTAATACCTAACTATATTATGTTACCAATATAAAAAAAACTTTTATTAATAGCCTATGGATAGTGGACTATAGATTTGCCATCACTACTTGTAGCAGTTAGTACGAAGAAGCTACTCTATCGTCCCACCGAATTAGCAAACTAATGTGGCAGTAAGCTAGCCACATTAGCCGCAGAACTGACAACCGTTGGAGCCGTAAAGTCCTTGAGTGGAGACCGCGACCCGGTAAGCGTAGTGTGGGACGCCCTGCGACAAGATGGGATGATGATATTCGATTCGGTGTGGGCTGGATGAGAGTGGCCGAAAATCCGTAGCGGTGGCGTGCATTAGAGGAGACCTATGTCCAGCTGTGGACGAGTGTGGGTTGCTGATGATGATGATGACTCTATCGTCTGCCACGAGTTTTTTCGTTCTTTATAATTAGTAGAATACCTGACGTTGAAATCCTTGCCCTTCGTTACGGTCAATCCTAGTAAATACATTAAAAGTTTACAGCCCGCATGAGTCGAGAATTGGAACAATTTAATCTAACCCCCCCCCCCCCCCCCCCTTCTTCCCTCATTCGCTTTTCAATCCAGCTACCTAAATTACAAAACGGCTACAGACTAGGAGCTTGTTAGAACCACTAGATCTAATATTTTATTTTTGTTTGTGGTTATTTTTTTTATTTATTGGGAAACAAATAGCATGAAATTATATCTAAAAAAAAAAATTACAACAACACATTTGCCAAAAATGGTTTCCACCTAAAAGTTATAGTTCATCATATTGCTATTCTATGGGCGGCAGCAATCGTTTACTTACCATCAGGCGATTCGTCTGCTCGTCTTCCACTTAAAAAAATCTGATTCGCTCCCAGAACCTGTCACACCTATCACATATCATTACAGGGCTCACATACCACCAGCGCCATGCCTGTTTTTATATTTGTTCTATGTACTAAACAAATAAATGTTTTTTATCTTCATCTTACATAAAAAAAGGATTGTAAAATGGCGGCGCTAACGAACTGAACACAGCCCTAAATCCGTATGCTCATTAATTATGCCTACTTTGAATAATTAAGAACAGGGCTTTAATCTAACAAACAAATTGAAGGCAGAAAGACATGACGACATTTGTGTTACGGTATGGGGAATTAATAATTTGGTGGATTCTTGGGAGGCAATCTAATTTCATGTCGAATGATGGAATAAGGGATGGGTTAAGTCGTTATAATATATTTTTTTCCAAATTAATAAAATTTTTCCTTAATGTTTATAAAATCATAAATCACTTTGTGAGTTAATAACGTTTTATTGGACAAAGTAATAAGGAAGCAAAAAAAAACAGTAACTATAATCTAAAGCTAAAATAAACTACCTACAAAAAAAAATTAAAACAGAGTAGGCCCCTGTGGCAATGTTCCCAAAATGCTGGCAGCATTAACTCGTTGGATAGCGATGGAAATTCGCTGGGCGAAGTAGCTGCCAGCCTTTGGGTCTCCCGTGACTTCAACTAAGCGCTTAGAAAAGTCTCGGAAGAAAGAGAGAGCATCGGGACCCCACGGGCCCAGTGTTTCGACACCGAAAGCTACGAAGTGGTAGGTACCGGATAGATGCCTATACTTCGCAGCTTTCAGTTTCTCTGCAGCTTCGGCCGCGGCTCCGGCATTCCTCATAGTCCCGGGAAGATGGGAAGGTGCCAATTAATAAATATATTTTCTTTCTTTCTAGTATTGGCTTTATCAGTATTGAAATAAGGTATTGCACTACTTTCCCTATCGATAGTATCGATATTATTGCACTCAGCAATACTATCGTCAGTACCAAATATCCCGAATAGTTTGAACCATTAAAACAAGACTCCTTTTTAAAAAGCTGGCAATGCATCAGCGACCTCTGATGCGGCGGTATTTACCAACAGGTAGATCTCCTATTCGTTTGTCGCCTCTTATATTAAAAAAAATATTACAGACAGGGCGATCAGTGAACATTCACGACTCTTTAACCACGCTTACTACCAACCATTCTATTAAAATTATTAGCCGAAAATGCGGTTACATAGATGTACTTATTATCTTGTATATCTTCTATCTATCTTCTATCTATCTTCTTTATCTTGTTACTCTATACTAATTATAAAGAGATAACTTCTATAGACAACGACAAGGCTTATAGGTAAACCGAAAACACGAAACGCTTGCGCGATGTAATTGGAGACAGCGCCATCTATTGGTTCATTTCTGAATTACGTTCCCGAAGCGAAGTGAGGGCGGGCCACTAGTATTAAATACAGATACACCCTGCATTTCATAAGTAGATCTACTTTCTACATTTTATATCCCTTTCTTTTCCCTCACTCTTACTTAATTCATCATTCTACACCTCGTTTAACCCTCACACTTCCTCCGGACATAAAAACTCAGTCACGAAGTTAGGCAGTTTGCACGAAGTAAAATACAACTTCATCTTGACTTTAAAACAACCAAGTCCAGTAACCCTTGCTATCTTTGAGTATATACTCAAAGCTTGCTATAGACTACAAACATTAACTTTTTTTGACGACCCGTTTAGCGCAATGAGATGACCCGTTTGGCGCAATGAGATGACCCGTTTGGCGCAATGATATGACCCATTTGGCGCAATGGTTTGAGCGCCAGTTGAGACGCAAGGGT
Source organism: Cnaphalocrocis medinalis (assembly GCA_014851415.1). Lineage (NCBI taxonomy): Eukaryota > Metazoa > Arthropoda > Insecta > Lepidoptera > Crambidae > Cnaphalocrocis > Cnaphalocrocis medinalis. Next base: position 3,933,970 of record CM026296.1, on the reverse strand, counting down.
CGCGGGTTCGATTCCCGCACCAACACAAATGTGACTCCGTACTAAGTAGCTTAAGCACTTGTGTTACAAATATCAGACAACAGAGCAAATATAATACTTTATTTTGTCTTTTTGTTTATGTGTAAATGTGTTGTAGTCAATTTTTTTTTCTTTCATCTTTTTGCAGTAGACTGTAGGTATAAGCAAATTAATTGTACCCATGTTACTTTATGTGCCGGCTTACGTAATATGTAATGCTCTCAATTCACCGTTAATACACCGTTGTTAACCCTAGAGGGTGGGTGTTAATTAATATGTACACGCGTACAACAAGGGTACAAAAATACCCCGTGAAAAATAACCTCACTTTATTGAGAGCAAGCGACGTGGAAATTTTCAGTGTCACTTTTAGTTTTTAGCCGGGTTTGGAGGGAAAGCAAACGTTTCAGGTGGATTTTTTGTTGTGTTTTTGACTTCAATGGCTGTCGGGATGGGTAGGGTTGCCAACTTATTGTGTTAAAAACAGTATTATAGGTACTGTTTTTCATTACGTTATACTTTAAATGTTGCGAAAAATAAAATAGTACTAACAGGGGCGAGTATTGGCGTCGTACATCAAAAAAAAAAAAAAAGGTTTTAGCATCAAATTTTAACGCATTTAAGTGGGGGGACTTAGAGTCACAGCCAAAAACAAGTACGTACAGCCATACCAAAGTATACAAAACTGCCAAATTTCTTTAATCGACTCCCAGCTTACTGTCAAACACATTGAGTCGAATATCGATTGTGGAAATTTGGCAGGTTGTGGTTACCCGATGTGTGGCTGTCTGTACCTAATATTTTATTTAAATTAATTCCGCATTTATTTTAATATTAGTTATATTATAGTTAATGACCTATGCAATCTATGCCGAAAACAAGCTGACTAATGCAAAAAAGAATAATATATTATAATGTATGTATGTCTTATAGGACTTAAGAATAATTAAATAGTTAAAAGTGAAGAAGAATGAGGCTTATAAAGTTTTTTTACAAATACTGTAAATTCATGAGAGAATCTCTAAAAACTATGTGTTTAAGGTCCTAAATTGAAAATTAAAACATAAATATGGGTGTTAAATAAATTGAACATCAAAGAAATAAAATACAGCAATTTTTTTATTTAAAATACGGTTTGTTTTTCTCAGACCTATTTATAGTTTTATTTCTTGTCAAAAAAGTTGGCGACCCTAGAAAGAATGTGAAAATATATAGGCAAGGTACAGTTGAATGATTCTGATTGGGTACGAGTTTTTCAACGACAGTTGGTGACATTAATCGTGTTTTTATTCGCCGGGGCTCTCAAATTTCAGACTCTTCTATAACCGCATCAACTTTCCACAGCCGTAATTCCGAACCGTTACAACATTCAAATCTTTAAGAAATGAGGCTACACCAAAATCTGGCTTAAAAACTAACAATATAGAAAGAAAGTAAGAAATATATAAATAAATAAGAAAATAATTATATTTATTAATTTGGACACCACAACACATAATTATTATCTTCTATAGGCAACTGACACAAACACAATAAAATACATAAGACTAAAATTGAAATTAAATTAAGTAAATAACACACTAAGTTGTAAGCGAGGTCGTAAGACACATTATTATGAGCCATAAGATGCCTTTTTAAACAAAAAAAAAACAATTGTGTTTGTTATATTGTGTCTGCTGTCTGGACCTTACGAAATGACAAAAGAAAAGTAATAAAAATAAAACTAAAAGTAATAACATTTCATCATCATCATTTCAGCCAATAGACGTCCACTGCTGGACATAGGCCTCCCCCAAAGTTCTCCACACAGATCGGTCCTGTGCCACCCGCATCCAATGGACTCCCGCGACCTTTACCAGATCGTCGGTCCACCTGGTGGGAGGCCTGCCACGACAGCGGCCTCCTGCGCGTGGCCTCCACTCAAGGACCTTTCCGCCCCAACGGCCGTAATAACATTTAAATATATAGAAACACTTAAAATTTAAATGTGTTGGAGTCACTACTACACTTCACCTTACTGCTGAGCAAGTTACGATCTGAAGTTGCGAATTCAACAGGCCCACATCCCCTTTGCTCAGTTCAAGTATTATAATTTAGTAATGAATTAACTTACTAACTTGGACAAGATGGAAGAACAAGTCAAAGTACATTTGGTAGCCATGCGGGTCTTAAGAAGTATTTTTCGTTATCTTAGAAGATAATCCCATCATAGTAGGGATGACTTGATTTCTATGATGGAGGCCTTTATAGTCCGAGGCAAGAAAGTGTAGTTATGACCTTAAGTGCGCAGAAACCGATTATTGATAGAAAGTTTTATTTTTTACTAAGTGCGCAAAATAACGGTCATCGCTATACTTTTCGTGCCTCCAGCTATAGGCTAATACTTGTTTATACTTTACTAGAAGGTCCAATCCGCATTAGGCAAGCGTGGTGATTAAGCCCAATACCATCTTAGTATCTCGTGATGGCTTGATTTCTATGATGGAGGCCTTTGCCCTGCAATGGGGCAGTAATATAGGCTGATACTTTACTTTTTTACTTTTACTAGAAGGTATCGTGGGACTGCCACGCTTCGGCATTAATAGGCCGGCACGACGGGAGTGATCTTACAGCGTCAGAAGACCGGCGTGTAGCAGCGCCTGCGCTGTATTTTGTGGTGTCAGGGTACCGGAGGCCCAATTGGGGGGAAAGAGGGTTAAAGGTTAGCAGCACTAGTGACTACTGGTGTTGCAGGTGTCATGGGCATCTTTAAATGTCGTGTGTGTTTGGCTTTAGAATAAGTAAGTTCATAAAATAATTACAAAATTCTATACAAAGTCGGTCACGTGACTTTTTCATTTTGTGTGGGTACTCTAAGAAAATAATGGGGTCTATTTCTGACGTCCGAATTATGTTTTTCCAATAAGAAAAACCCATTGAAAAAGAATAAGAAAGGCAGTAATAATATTCAAGAATTTCTCAAACGTGAACAAACTGACTGAAGCCCCTATAATGATTGTCGTATTGCTCTATAATTAACTCGCTTTCTAATTAGAAGCCCGCGGGAGACCTGCCCACAAAAGACTATACAGGGTGTGTCTGTAAACATTTACATTCCTTTAACCGCGTGCTCTACCAACCATTATGAATAGTATTTGTTGTAATACTTTTGGAAATTTGCATTAATTAAGTTCTACTTTTATACAATACTAGCGACCCGCCTTCACTTCGCTTCAGGACAGTAGTTCCAAACTGAACCAATAGATGGCGCTGGGCGTCGATTACATCGCGCTAGTGTTTCGTACTTTCGGTTAACCTATATGTCTTGTCGTTGTCCATAGGAATTTCTCTTTAGAAATAGTATAGATTGGTCACGTGACTTGGTAATTTTGTATGAAGAGTCGTAAAAGTCTTACCATTAGGTCCATCTATTGGCCCTGCGTGAGTTTCGATTACATCGTGCAAAAGTTCCGACTACATGCAAGCCTTGTGTATTTTACTTCGGTCGAGCTAGCCCATTCATGCCGAAGCATGGCTCTACCACGATATTAATATATATTGTGTAGATAATTCGCTTGAAAGCACGTCCCAACGTGTTTTTTCTTAGTTTTTGTTTTATCACATTGAGGTCACTAAATTCCCTAACATACTTACATAAATATGTAGTTTAACGAAGCATTAGTTTTCAAGACTACTTCATATCAAATTACCTGTTAAAGGCTTTTCCGCCAAAATGTCTCGTAGGTAAGATAACAAGAGGTTTTGCTATGAGATATCTTCTGTATGGATACACGTAGTAAGTGGTACTTGCTACGTGTTTCGTAGCACTTGTAGCGTTGTCATAGCGTTACAAGTGCTACGATTCTGCTAATTCAGTCAGCCACCACGTAGTGTTGCCGATAATCTATCAATAGGTTATCGATAGCTCAGAACTAGAGGAACTATTCTCGTACACTCGACATTGAAGTTAAATTTAGAGATTTTTTTTTTATGTGATAGATAGCAGGCGAGCAGGCGGATCACCTGATGGTAAGCAATTGCCGCCACCCATAGACACTTGCAACTCGGCAAACGTAGTGTTGGACGCCCTGCTACAAGATGGGATGACGACATTCGAAGGCTGGCGGAGTGGGCTGGATGAGAGTGGCCGAAAATCGGGAGCGGTGGCGTGCATTAGGGGAGACCTATGTCCAGCAGTGGACGAACGTAGGTTGCTGATGATAGACACTTGCAACACCAGTGGAATTACAAGTGCGCTGCCAACCTTTTATCCCCTTCCCCCCGAGTAGGCCTCCGGTACCCTCACTCACTCGACGAAACACATCACATTAATACTTCTTAAGTTTTAATTCTTCTTCTTCGATTTAATATTTCTTATACAGGGTGTATCTGTGAACATTTACATCCCTTTAACCACTTGTTCTATCAATCATTCTGAACAACATTTGTTCAACAACTTTTCTAAATTCTTCTTAAAAATTTTCGACTCCCCATACAAAATGACCAAGTCACGTGACCGACTTTGTATGGAAAGATGAAAATTTTTTATGCGAATTATCAAAAGTCATGGTTGATAGAACACGTGGTTAAAGGGATGTAAATGTTCACAGATACACCCTGTATATAAATTGTCGAGTGCACGAGAATTACCCCCCAGGCAATACTATCGATGGTATCGTCACGCAATCGAGGTTGTATGAAAAGTATTTTTTTTTAATGCGAATTTCCAAAAGTCATACAGCAAATGTTGTTCAGAATGATTCGTAGAAGACGTGGTTAAAGGGATGTATATTTTTACAGATAGATACATCCATCATACCAAAACACTAAATTCAAATTCAAATTATTTATTGCATGCTCCATTGGTACAAAGTATCTTAATTACATAGAAAATATGTGACGTACTTACAAAGGGTTTAAACAATGCAACGTAGCGCCCTGTAATGTAAGGGCACCGCAATTTATAAATTTACATTATTATTTTACTACACATACCTAATACTGACTTCCGATAGTCTTGAAAATTTCGTATGAAAAATATCGATACTTTGGCAACACCAGCACAGACGAGTAAAGTGGCAGTGTGGCACACACAAGGTTTACTCTCATGCTTTGAGACTAGTGTTCCGAGCTACGGACGTGTTGTAGTGCTACGTGTGCTACAAGTGCTACGGCAATCGTAGCATAAGAGGTTTGGTGCTACGCGCTACGTGCCAAAGTATAATAGAAACAGTAAATAACAAGACACAACGTAATTTAAATATGGACTGCAACAATTGCGGAAAATAAAATATATATAAATGAATAAATTCACATAAAATTACATACATGAACCTGACTCCGTACTAAAATAGCTTGAGCACTTGTGTTATAAGTAGATATCAGACAAAAGAGCTATTACAAATAGTCAAATACATATTACTTACCAGATATTGATTAAACACAAGTATTTATCATGCGAATGTTTGTCCAAGGTTGAACTGTGGGATAGCCACGCTTCGGCATGAATGGGCCGGTTCGACCGGATGATACCACTGCCTCACAGAAAACCAGCGTGAAGTAGCCCCTGTGCTGTGTTTCGCCGAGTGAGTGAGGGTACCGGAGGCCCACCCGGGGGGAAGGGGATTAAAGGTTGGCAGCGCACTTGTAACTCCACTGGTGTTGCAAGTGTCCATGAGCGGCGTCAATTGCTTACCATCAGGTGATCCGCCTGCTCGTCTGCTACCTATCACATAAAAAAAAAGTGGGGATCGTACCCCCGACCTTTGGCGTATGAGGCAGGGTCACTACCAAAATAGGCAGCTTTAGTTTTATTTTACTTACACCTTACATCTTAATAGAGATTCCTTTACCTAAACGTTGCCTGAAAGGTATTGGTTATAGTGATAATGCCGCTTTCGTTGTGTATTACTAAGTTTTCATACCTTTGTTTTGGGTGCAACAAAAGTATAGTCAGTTATTGTTTTCTTACAAATAAGTAAACGTATATCTTCTTCTTCTATACTATTTATAAAGAGATAACTTCTATACACAACGACAGGGCTTATAGGTAAACCGGAAACATGAAACGCTTGCGCGATGTAATTTAGCACAGCGCCATCTATTGGTTCATTATTGAATTACGGTCCCGAAGCGAAGTACGGGCGGGCCACTAGTTTTTTAAATAAAATTAGTTACCTTAAAATTGGAAGGCAGTTTCTTTTTATCCAGTGTCCATTGTTTATGTCTAACCCTGAGGTTTATGTTGCAAATAACAATAACAGGAAGATAATATTTATCAAACTCCTTATGACTCTCATTATGTCGAAGTATATTCCAAAAAAACCCGGCCAAGTGCGAGTCCGACATGCCCGTAAATGGTTCCGTAGCAACAAGTGACGTACGATGTTTCTAAGACATATTTTTTCCAATTTGGAAGTGGGTTTTAAGGATACTATACATTTTAGAAAGAAATAATAGTATACACCTCAATATCATTATTGCAGCAGACCATTTATGTATGGATGAAAAATTGCCATTTGAATCAAGTATGGGGACCCTGTAAATAGATAGCTTGACCGGAGTGATACCACTGCCTCACAGAAAACCGGTGTGAAGCAGCCCCTGTGAAAAAAAAAGATTTTTTTTTCAACAATATATATAGCTCATATAATTTCGGAAAAAATATTGCTGCGACATACACGGATGGATAGACAAATAAACATGACGAATTTCAGGTTGAAGACGGTAGATGGATGATGATGAGGACGATGATGATGAAGAGGAGGAGGATTTGAATGACACAAGCACACCACAGTAACACTTATAATGAAAACTTAGTTAATTAGCAGGATACATAGTATTAGACACAAGAGGGCTACAACTACTGCCTGATAAATATTGTAGACATTTCTTATATAGAGTTACTAGCGGCCGCCCGCGACTTCGTACGCGTGGAGTTAATTATTGACACTAACCGTCATATTTTGGACAATCCACACAATATATTTTTATAAATTGTAGCCTTTGTGTTATTCTGATGTATAAGCTATATTGTGGTAAAGTTTCATTCAAATCCATTCAGTAGTTTTTACATGAAAGAGTAACAAAACATCCATCATCCTTACAAACTGTCGCGTTTATAATAGTAGTAGGATATATAGTGGGATTTTTTCATAAAGAACACTAGAATTTAAACTGAATCAGTGGGCAAATAGGTTTCAACGATGTAGGTCGCCAACACAGAATTCTGTTTTTTTCTATTTGGCTATGGAACCCTAAAAATGATGCCGACGGAAGGGACAACTGTCTCATGTCCGCACTGGGTTCCGCGTGGGAGGAGCCGAGATTGCTGACCCATCAGTTTAACGACGGCCATTACGGGCACAATCTTGCTGAGGATATCATATTGTGTACGGATATTGCTTTCTATACAGCTGGAGAGATACCCAAAATTGAGATAAGAATCCATGCTAATATTATAAATGCGAAAGTAACTCTGTCTGTTACTCTTTCACGCCAAAACTACTCAACGGATTTAAATGAAATTTGGTATACAGATAATCTAGACCCTAAGAAAGAACATAGTCTACTTTTTATTGCGAAAAGGGGGTTGAAAAGGGGGTAAAAAGTTACTGAAAATGGAATTAAAATCAGTTACTGCTATCTTGCAGAGAAATGAGAAACTTCGTCTGTCTGATTTTTTAATTAGATTTTTTTTTGTGATAGGTAGCAGACCGATCATCTGGTGATAAGCGATTGCCGCCGCCTATAGAATAGACACGTGCAACACCAATAGAGTCACAAGTGCCCTGCCAAACAGCGTAAAGACAAGTGCCATTTGGCGGCGAGAGGCGCAATTTGAAAATAGTGCCAAGTACATTGAAGCCAAAAAAAAATTAAGATAGATATTCATTATTAATTAACTTGTAGCTCGTCCTCACTATGTTCAGACCCAGTCCCATTATGAAGTTCCAAAACATACCAATAGATGGCGCTGGGTGTTTCGCACTCTCGTTTTACATAATATGCCTTGTAGTTGTCTTATCTCTAGAAGCTGCCTCATTATAATGGGGGCTACCGCGTGTGGAAATTCCGTTAGATGGCGTCCTGTAGACTGAGGTCCAACTACACGGTGATTGTTGTTTTTGATGTGAGATGTCAAAATGTCACTAAACGACCAATGACCTACGTCATTGTTACATGTTGGACCTCATCTACATGTTGGACCTCAGTCTACACGTACGCCATCTAACGGATTTTTCACTCGCGGTATATTATGTACTAGCGGCCGCCCGCGACTTCGTACGCGTGGAGTTAATTATTGACACTAACCGTCATATTTTGGACAATCCACACAATACATTTT
>CM026296.1:3847117-3925526 GCA_014851415.1 Cnaphalocrocis medinalis | reverse complement strand
AGTACGTCAATTAAAACAATGTTTTACTTTACATAACTCAAAATCACGATACACCTCGACGCACCCTCCGCCTTTTCTCAAAACGGAGAAATACGTGTGGTGTATGATATGGTGGTATGGGAGATGTATATGTATACCTAATATTTAAGATCTCGTCACACACTGTGAACGCAAATAAAGCATTGATTATTGGGCATTGAATGCACTCGGCCAATTGAGAGAGTAACTAACTTTGCAATTTTTGCAAACAGTTTTCTGTTAGAACGTGGTATCACTCCAGTCGAGCCGACCCATTTATTGTTGGTTATACATCGATATAATCATTTGACTGACCGGATAGCGCTTTAGTGACCCTGCCTCATACGCCAAAGGTCGTGGGTTTGATCTCCACCCTGGATAAACATTAGTGTGGTGAACACTGTGTTTTGTTCAGCGTCTGGGTGTTATATTATATTTATTTGATTGATATTTGTGATTCCTTTGTTGTCTGATATCTGTAACACAAGTACTTAATCTTCTTAGTAGTTAGTTACGGAGTCAGGTCAAGGTAATATAAGTGTGTTATTATTATTATTATTCGAGTGAAATGTAAAAAAAACTCGATTGAATCTAGTGTAATTGTTTGAGTAGCATCACTAGCAAGTTAAGCACTTGAATAATGTTGGGCAATTTGTTGTATGAGTTTTTCATCTCGCTTTTACATGTTCATTTTCTCTCGAAATTGCCCTCATTGCTGCTTATCTCTTACATATGAAAGTAGGTTAGATGCATTTCTCTTGGGCAATATTCGCATTTTTAGGGTTCCGTAGCCAAATGGAAAAATTTAACCGTTATACAGAGTGTATCTATGAACATTTACATCCCTTTAACCACGTGTTCCACCAATCATTTCCTTTTGAAAATCATCCACTTTTAAAAATTCGTATAAAAAATACATCTTTCCATACAAAGTCGGTTACGTGACTTGGCCATTTTGTTTGGGGAGCAGAATATCTAAGGTCGCAGACACAGCCCAATGAATTGCGTGGCTCAAGTGGCAATGGGCAGGGCACATTGCGAGATCAGACGGCCGTTGGGGTGGAAAGGTCCTAGAGTGGAGGCCACGGGCAGGAGGCCGCAGCCGTGGCAGGCCTCCCACCATGTGTAATGAAATGATCATCTTCTATTCTATTCTATACATATAATAAAAATGTAAAAAAGCTGTGTCTGTACATTGAAGATATTTATCTCAAAATAACTTAGGACGACTAAGAAACAGTAACAGAACATGAATCAATGATTTTTAAAATTTTTGTCTGTCTGTTTGTCTGTTTGTCTGTTTGTCTGTTTGTTCGCGCATATCTCGGAAACTACTGAACCAATTCGAATACAACTTTTTTTATTGTGTAGTTGTAATATCAGGGCAACTTATAGGATATATTATATTTTGAAGATCGGGCTCCTTGATGTAGAACCACAACAGCCCAGCTAAACTATAAGAGGTAGGTCAATGGCACTTTAACAAAAGTTGTTCAGATTGATGAGCATTTTATGATGCCATGAAAAAAATCAAAGGTCATGGAACATCTGGTTTGGAAATCTAAGAGCCCAGCTCCACTATAACAAATATAGAATGAAATGGAATGGAAAATTGTCAAATGTGATGAGCATTTTTGGATGAGATCCTATAAGGAAGGATATTCCGAACCTAAACCCCTAATGGAGCGAAAAGGGGGTTCCAAGTTTGTTCAGGGGACTACGTAATTCCTTGGCCCAATCTACTCCAACTATTACATACACATTCTTTGACAGAATTGATGGATAAAATATAAGATTCAAACTTTAATTGAATACTTACATCCCCTAATGGAATAAAAAATAATTTGGGGGTTACTTTCATTAGAAGTTAATATTAATGTTTTTTTAAATATTAAATGGGTTTGCACTTGACCTCATCTCGCCTCATGGAGAGTGACTATAAGGTCTCAAGATGTAGCGTGCTTTCTCAGAAGAAGCCTATTCACTCTCGACTTAAAGACACCCAAATTGTAGCTCTCTGGAAATACAGAAGCAGGCAAGTTGTTCCATTCCTTAGCATTCATTCGTATAAAATATCAATGAGCCGCCTTAAAAATCTATTAACCTAATACACGAACATTTTATAATAAGTAACATATTTTTTATTTCTATTTAAATAATCATCTTTAAGTCAAGAGTCATAAAGTTCACGCAAACGAAGTTGCGGGCGTTCACTAGTATAGAAATAAATTGGATGCGTGTGGCACAGGCGAACACCGTGGCAAGATGAGAGGCATGGTGGAAGAATCAACTTTCCGATACCGGTGGTAGAATCGCATTATGTCTATTTATTTTTTAGTATATCTTATGTATCAAGATATATATTTAATTCATTTAAATCATATACATTATCTTTAAATAGTTTTAAATATTTTCTTTATGTATGACGATTTGTAAGTGCTGTGTACAAGCCTATGCAAATAAAGAATATTTGACTTTGACTTTGACAGGACCGATTTGTGTGGAGAACGTTTGTTTATTTATTTATTTAAACTTTATTGCACAAAATTTGTAACAATAGGCGAACTTAATGCCCAGGGGCATTCTCTACCAGTTAACCTTTGGGTCAACGTTGGGGGAGGCCTATGTCCTGTACGTAAGCAGTGGACGTCTATTGGCTGAAATGATGATCACTGCTCTGGTCTGGGAGGCACCTTTATGACTTAGCGAGCAGCGCCCTCCAGTGAGAGATGACCCTCCAGGCATTATCCTGGAGGGTCAACTGAGGAAGAAAAGAGAGAGGCAATAGTAGGTATACCGCCTCACGCGAACGGCACTCACGCCAGGCCATACTTTAGCCACGGTACTAACTCTAAGCTATATTTTAGCTCTATCCTGTTAGCACTGAATAAATTTCCTGGTCTGGCAATCCTGAGCCGATTACTTTTAGAGGATTACAGAGGGAATTTATTGGGGAAATAACTTAGCTTTGGTTACAGAAAATATAATTATGTTTGTATACACGTTTAAATACCTATATGTCACCGTAAAATAATCCGATTATTTTGAACTTTCGGAAAATAGCAAACGGTGCTAAATTTTATTTTCAAAATTTGTAAGGTTAGGTTCTCTTCTTAGTCGTACACTCCTGACGGAGTGGTCGTGGTCATGGATTGTCTTTTTGGGTAGCTGCTTTAGCGAGTTTTCTCCATTTTTCTCTGTTAGTGGCACTTCTTGTACACTCAGTTACTGAACACCCCGTGATGGATTTAATACTGTCCGTCCATCTTGTTGGTGATCGAAGGTTAGGTTAGGCGCATCAAAAAAAAGCGAAACAAAAACTGACAACTCAAATCAAAGGTTGCCTGCAAGAAATCGCTCATAGTGATAAAGCCGCCTTTATTGTACATTACTCCTATAATAATTAGTTTTTAAGTTTTATACCTCTGTTTAGTGTGCAATAAAAAGTATATTCATTCATTCAAACTTAAAGTCCTCCTTTCGCCGCACCTTTGCCCTTTCTACTTGACCCAAAGGTTGACTGGTAGAGAATGCCTCTTGGCATTAAGTTCGTCTATTGTACGAAGTTTTGTGCAATAAAGTTTTAAATAAAATCAATAAATAAATTCATCACAAGGAACATTTGTAAGATTATTTTGCCGACTGATTTCATTTTGCCTGCAGGTGTACCATGCCGCGCGTGATCAAATGCCTGGTGTACATCGGCGTGGCGGCGTTCCTGCACCAGCTACCTCGCTTCGTGGACAGACAATACGTGCCCCACGTCACGGTGTGGCGTGGACACTTTGAAGAAGTCTGCAGGGTAAGCTAACCGCTCTCATAAATTAGGATCAAAACTTAGAATCAAAAGTTCATGGTTTGCCCACGTGATGGTATTCCTGCGGCGGGCGTCACTTCGTGGACAGGCAATACGTGCTTCACGTCACGACGTGACGTTGAAGATGGCGGTCTTGTACCCCCACCGGGCGAGCTGTCCCATAACCCATTTGACTACAAATAAAAAAATCGGCCCTAAGATGAGAGAGAAAGAGCATTTTATCGAACAGAGACAAAGCCATGCAAAGCAAATGTGGGAGAGCCACGCTTCGGCATGAATGGGCCGGCTCGACCGGAGTGATACCACTGCCTCACAGAAAACCGGCGTGAAGCAGCCCCTGTGCTGTGTTTCGCCGAGTGAGTGAGGGTACCGGAGGCCCATCGGGGGGAAGGGGATAAAAGGTTGGCAGCGCACTTGTAACTCCACTAGTGTTGCAAATGTCCATGAGCGGCGGCAATTGCTTACCATCAGGTGATCCGCCTGCTCGTCTGCTACCTATCACATAAAAAAAAACAAAAGATAAGAGAGAAAGAGCATTTTATTGAACAGAGACAAAGCCATGCAAACAGCGGCGGTTCTAATGTTCAGCGGTTTTATCAACATTAATTAGCGTACAACTATTTCTACTCGACACGCCCTCTAGAGGGAAATATGGACATATTAAATTACTTTAAACATCTATACACATTCCCTGGAACTTTCCGTTTATAACCAGGATAGGTTGCTTTAGTAGCTATTATTAGTATATCTTGTTTGTGTTCTGTGATAAAAATGAAATAGCCATAAATGTTATGTAATGAGGCCTATACCCTGCAGTGGGATCAAGATACAGGCTGATAATGATGATGTTTTTTTTTATGTGATAGGTAGCAAACGAGCAGGCGGATCACCTGATGGTAAGCAATTGCCGCCGCCCATGGACACTTGCAACACCAGTGGAGTTACACGTGCGCTGCCAACCTTAATCCCCTTCCCCTCCCCGGGTTCCCTTCACTCACTCGGCGAAATGATGATGATGATGAGTAAATAAAGCTCAGTGGATAAAAACGCGTCTTTCATGTCGTAGGTAGGTTCAAATCCCAGCATGCACCACATGGATGTCTTAAATCTATGTACGTATTCGGGTAAATAATCTTCTAAACTATTGATAAAAATTAAAAAGATAAATAGACATCGACAAAACGAAATACTAGCGTGATTCAATTTACGGCCAGCGCCATCTATTGGTGGGCAGTGAAACTACTGCCCCGAAACGAAGTGAGGGTCTATGTGTCAATAAAGTCATAAAATCACTGCCGCTTATGTTATAGGGTATGGTAACCCCATTAGTTATAATACGAGTATTATGAGTTATCTAATGTCGTAGAGCAACTGTTGTTCAGAATGGTTGATAGAAGACGTGGTTAAAAGGATGTAAATAGTCTCAGTTATATACCCTGTATAGTACCAACCCAGTAGCGCAAAATTTACCGTATTTTCCTTATGAGCTTTCCGAGCTCTAAATTCGTTGTATTTTACTAAAGCCCTGATATTCTCTCGAAGAGTATATTAAAGCTTGCTGCAGGAATATTGTTATTCATAAATTCTGCTCTCAGCTACCTGTATGCAGTAATGGATGCCATCCATTTTGTTCCACCTGTCTGATGCATTATTATGATATTAAAACTGTTCAGGACTGAAAAACATGTTGTCTTTGGAAAATTGTGTATGTGAAAATGATATCGTGAAAAATATAGGTAGGTTAGGGGAATACTCGCCCAAAAAAGCTCGTCCGAGAATTTCAAGATTTATTTATTTGCTCGTCACTGCTCTAACCTAACTTCACCAATATTTTTTCTAAACTACTAAACTCTATTATAACTGTGGGAGAGCCATGCTTCGGCATGAATGGGCCGGCTCGATCGGAGTGATACCACTGCCTCACAAAAACCGGTGTGAAGCAGCTCCTGTGCTGTGTTTCGCCGAGTGAGTGAGGGTACCGGAGGCCCATCGTGGGAAGGGGATAAAAGGTTAGTAGCGCACTTGTGACCCCACTGGTGTTGCAGGTGTCCATGGGCGGCGGCAATTGCTTACCATCAGGTGATCCGCCTGCTCGTCTGCTACCTATCACATAAAAAAAAACAAAAGATAAGAGAGAAAGAGCATTTTATTGAACAGAGACAAAGCCATGCAAACAGCGGCGGTTCTAATGTTACAGCGGTTTTATCGACACTATTAATTAGCGTACAACTATTTCTACTCGACACGCCCTCTAGAGGGAAATATGGACATATTAAATTACTTTAAACATCTATCCACATTCCCTTGGAACTTTCCGTTTATAACCAGGATAGGTTGCTTTAGTAGCTATTATTAGTATATCTTGTTTGTGTTCTGTGATAAAAATGAAATAGCCTATAATGTTATGTAATGAGACCTATACCCTGCAGTCGGGATCAAGATACAGGCTGATAATGATGATGATTTTTTTTTATGTGATAGGTAGCAAACGAGCAGGCGGATCACCTGATGGTAAGCAATTGCCGCCGCCCATGGACACTTGCAACACCAGTGGAGTTACACGTGCGCTGCCAACCTTAATCCCCTTCCCCTCCCCGGGTACCCTCACTCACTCGGCGAAATGATGATGATGATGAGTAAATAAAGCTCAGTGGATAAAAAAGCGTCTTACATGTCGTAGGTAGGTTCAAATCCCAGCATGCACCACTGGATTTCTTAAATCTATGTAGGTATACGGGTAAATAATCTTCTAAACTATTGATAAAAATTAAAAAGATAAATAGACATCGACAAAACGAAATACTAGCGTGATTCAATTTACGGCCAGCGCCATCTATTGGTGGGCAGTGAAACTACTGCCCCGAAACGAAGTGAGGGTCTATGTGTCAATAAAGTCATAAAATCACTGCCGCTTATGTTATAGGGTATGGTAACCCCATTAGTTATAATATTAATACGAGTATTATGAGTTATCTAATGTCGTAGAGCAACTGTTGTTCAGAATGGTTGATAGAAGACGTGGTTAAAAGGATGTACCTAAATGGTCACAAATTCAACCTGTTTAGTATCAACCCAGTAGCGCAAAATTTACCGTATTTTCCTTATGAGCTTTCCGAGCTCTAAATTCGTTGTATTTTACTAAAGCCCGGATATTCTCTCTAAGAGTATATTAAAGCTTGCTGCAGGAATATTGTTATTCATAAATTCCGCTCTCAGCTACCTGTATGCAGTAATGGATGCCATCCATTTTGTTCCACATGTC
The DNA here is from genome assembly GCA_014851415.1 of Cnaphalocrocis medinalis. Taxonomy (NCBI): domain Eukaryota; kingdom Metazoa; phylum Arthropoda; class Insecta; order Lepidoptera; family Crambidae; genus Cnaphalocrocis; species Cnaphalocrocis medinalis. The sequence goes on along the minus strand of CM026296.1, from coordinate 3,918,429 downwards.
TGATGCATTATTATGATATTAAAACTGTTCAGGACTGAAAAACATGCTGTCTTTGGAAAATTGTGTATGTGAAAATGATATCGTGAAAAGTATAGGTACCTAGGTTAGGGGAATACTCGCCCCAAAAAAGCTCGTCCGAGAATTTCAAAATATATTTTTTGCTCGTCACTGCTCTAACCTAACTTCACCAATATTTTTTCTAAACTACCTCTACTAAACTCTATTATAACTGTGGTAGAGCCATGCTTCGGCATGAATGGGCCGGCTCGATCGGAGTGATACCACTGCCTCACAAAAACCGGTGTGAAGCAGCTCCTGTGCTGTGTTTCGCCGAGTGAGTGAGGGTACCGGAGGCCCATCGTGGGAAGGGGATAAAAGGTTAGTAGCGCACTTGTGACCCCACTGGTGTTGCAGGTGTCCATGGGCGGCGGCAATTGCTTACCATCAGGTGGTCCGCCTGCTCATCTGCTACTTATCACATAAAAAAAATCTACGTTTAGTTAGTATTATCATCACACTTGGTTAGGTTAGGTTAAAACAGTATCTGGCCAAAAAAGGTAGAAATTCTCGGCGACTTTTTTTCAGGCGAGTTTTCCCCTATCCCAAAAATATTCGCTTTTAATGCAATTTTATTACGAAATGGTTTGAGAGTATACTTAAATAAATATATTTAACACCATATTATTGACCTGTCACGCTAGTAGCTGACTCATAGCTGACGGAAATCTGCCAGCACAACATCATGACGTCAGCAATATCAGGGGCGTCGACCGGTCCAAAGAAATTTACTTAGCAATGTGAAAGGATGGGAAGGTCTCATCCTTTCCGTAGCTAGGTCATCAGTCTCTTGTTTCTCTAATGCCACTTTTTCTCTTTTTCCAGGTGGAGCTAGCTCCGTGGGTGCGAACTTTATCCCTCGACGCGTACTTCATCTCCTACTACGGCTTCCGAGTCCTCTTCGTCCACCTCATCCCCTGCACCTCCCTGGTGGTCCTCAACGTTCTCCTCTTCAAGGCCATGAGGACCGCTCAGATCAACCGCCAGAAACTCTTCAAAGAGAACAGGAAATCCGAATGCAAGAAACTCAGAGACTCCAACTGCACCACGCTCATGTTAATCGTAGTCGTAACTGTGTTCCTCATGGTTGAAATACCTGTTGCTGTTGTGACAATTTTACACATTATATCCAGTAGCATAGTGGAGATTCTCGACTACCACATCGCTAATATTCTAGTGCTTGTTACGAATTTCTTTATCATAGTCTCGTATCCAATTAACTTCGCGATTTACTGCGGTATGTCCAGGCAGTTTCGAGAGACATTCAAGGAACTATTCATTCGAGGGGCAGTTACCAGCAGGAAAAATGGCGGGTCCAGCAGGTATTCCCTCGTGAATGGACCCAGAACTTGTACAAACGAGACTGTTCTTTAAATCGTGTATTATTTTTTGTAAATATCCGTTTTTCTTATGACTGTAGCGTGTAAGACTTTTGGATATATATTGTTTGTCTATTTATATTAATGTAGACATATCAATGTTTGTAAAATTCGTTTATCACGTTTTAGACGCTTCTATCATATTCGAAAGTGACTTCGTGTACATTTAGCATGTTAACTTTCAAGTTATATACATTTGCTGTTGTATAAATATGTATAGTGATGTAGTTATATATTTTGCTGGGACTTTTTCTTGGCTGTGAGGTTACCTGATCAATTGATTAGATATTTTATAGATTTTCGTTTGTAACTGATTATTTTGAAATGATTAGCTAATCGCATAGCCTACAAATGGTGAGCCCCCATTTGGAAAAGTATCTCATCTATATTTTGTAAATATTATTGAATGTCGCATAAATTGTTTACTAATATAAGTATTTAAATCTTTGTGTGTTTAGATATCTATGATTTACGTACAATGAAACTTTTATGTACATAAAAATATGTAATTTTACATTTAAAAAGTGTAGGCGTATTTGTAAAATAGTATAAATTTAGGTGGATGTATAAAATAAATTAGTAGATTATATTTATATGAAAAACGATAAATGAAAGGTACTAATATTATATAATTTTTGTTGTAATGGATAAATTAGTGTTTATAAATGGTTTGTATTGCTTTCGTTGGTAATGAGCGATGTAGTAAAAGTTAAAAATAAAATAGACTCGTTATATAACAGTTTTTTAAATGTCAGGAAAGCGACGGACCATGGCGAATTAAATCAAATTAACATTTAATTAGGTGCATATTAATAAAAAATGTGACATATGATTTTTTGTTTTATTGCAATATTACTTTTGGCTAAACTTCATATCAGCTGCAACCATTTACCTCAATGGCTGCAACAGATACACACTGACACAAAAAAATATCTTTCTTTAGCGAATTGGCCGGATCAACCGGAGCGATAGATACCACGGGCGTGCTGTTATTTGTCGAATGAGTGAGGGTGCTGGAGGCCCAATGCGGAGAAAGGGGGTTAAAGGTTGGTAGAGCACTTGTGACTCTACTGTCGTTGCAGGTGTTTGGGCGTCGGCAATCGCTTACCATCAGGTGATCTGTCTACTCATCTGCCACATATAACAAAAAAAGACAAGTGCTATTTTTACTGTCAAACACGTTTGGTTATACTGTTCACCACACGATTGTTTGTTCAGGGTGGGGATCGAACCCACGACCTTTGGTGTATAAAGCAGGCTACCAAATGCCATCTGGCCAGTCCTATCTATACAGGGTTTATCGGGGTAATTTGTTATGACGCAATTTGTACCCTTGTTCTAAAATATTCGGTCCTGTAAGGAAAAAAAGGCAAATGCGCAACAAAGCCTCAGGGACTGAATGTAAGCAAATCAAGTTAGTGGTTATTGGAGTTAGCCGGGGGTGAAGGCGAGGGGGGAGGGGGGGGGGGGCGGTAAATTACAACGACGGCAATTACCGTCGTTCGCCGTCAAATGCGAGCGTAATGAACCAATTACCCTTCCTTATTGCTTACACGCATGTAAGGTTCTATCTACATGTGATGGAGATAGTTAAGTATGATAGTTGAACCCCGACTACAGACGAGAACATAGATAGATAGATTTTTTTTATGTGTTAGGTACGGTGGCCAGCACATCAAGTTACTACAATCTGTCAAATTTCTTCAATCGAACCTCACTTTTATGTCAAACGTGTTTGGTTCAATATCAACTGAGGAAATTTGACAGATTGTAGTAACTTGATGTGCTGGCCACTGTACATTCTGCCGAAAATGTGGTCTACCACGCTACGGTTGAGATTCGTTTAACGTCATTGAAACAACAAGGTAAATTGTCCCTGGCAATAAGATTGTGTCAGTGACTATTGCTCTCTCAGTTACTTATGACATTATAACGTCATGACAAGTGTCAAGTTTGATTAGAAAAGTCAACCTTAGCGATCGTAACATTGCGCAGAAACTTTTGTCAAAAGTGGTAGACCACTTTTTTGGCTGACTGTACTACACTACATGCCGCCAGTGGTAGCGTGAGCGCCCAAGATATGCCCTCTTGGCGCCCCGATCTGATACCATTCTTTCAACGTGGCCGAGCCATCAGTCTAAGTGCCTTCGTCTTCTCCTATGTTAGGCTCCGACATCAGCTCTTTCACTTCGGCATTTCGACGCGAATCTGCAAGAATTGGAAGCAGGAGATTGGCGACAAGCTGCACAAGACCGAGACAAATGGCGACATCTCATATCGGAGGCACATTTTGGGTCGTTGAGCCATCGGAGTAAGTAAGTACCTATGTGATGGTGGAAGACGAGCGACGGATCACCTGATGGTAAGCGATTACCGTCGCCCATATACACCTGCAACCAGTAGAGTCACAATTACGCTGCCAACCTTTAACCCCTTTCCCCTCAAGTCGAGTGAGTTAGGTTCTCCGGTTCCCTCACTCACTTGACGAAACCAGCGCAGTCGCTTTACATAGTTTTACAAACGAGTGCCGAAACATACACTAATTTTAACACTACCGTCAACCTCATATTTGGATCTCATGGCCACTTACCATCAGGCGGAATGAGCTCGTCTTGATTGTCCTCAATATAAAATAAAAAACTGCATGTGCTAGTACGTAAAGCACTATTTTAAAATCATCTCTAATTCCTACCTAAAGTTAAAATAAAACATACCTAAAGTATGTGTAACTATGGACACATAGGTTGAAAATAATTAAATAAAGTAAACGTAAATTAACATATTGATACTCAATCAAACTGATTGCCTCCAGACCCTATTAAAATCACTGATTGGCTTTGAATATTGTGCAGTTCATATTGGTTCTTTCAACTCGAAATTACCTCCCATAAATTATATTTATTATTACTTCCCAATGAATATAATAAATGGAATGTTGTCGAATTACAAACTAACTAGGCAAATAACTAACTTACTAGGCTGGCTCTGCGACTCACAGCGAGCCTTGGCTTAATAAGAGCATCCATTTAAGTCGTCTTCTTGCTGTCACCTTTATGAAAGTGAAAAATAAAAGGGACAGCATCAGTTTCAAACCAAAATTTTAGACTACGTTTAGTTAATAAATCGCTAATTTATGCCGATAGACTTCGCTTCTGCATCTGGGTGTACCCATCTAGTTTATAGACCAATACCTACAAAACATCATCAACATACATCTTCTTAATTAAACAAACCCCATCAGATAAAGCGCGAATAATCCCCCATATAAATCCAATCACTTCGCGCCATTGAATTGGACCGTAAACAAGTCGGCCATTTTGTTTACGCTGCACGTAATGGCGGTTTGCGCGCGAACATCGGCACCTCGCGGCAAGCCCCTGATTTCTGCGATAGCACTAACTTAGTGTTTGTGGAGTACCGAGAACGTAGGACAGGGTTGTCGCCTAAAGTAAGGCAGCCCGATGATATGTCAAAATTCAAACTTTTAATCAGCCATTTACAAGGTGGACCGACGATCTAGTGAAGGTCGCGGGAGCTCCTTAGATGCGTGTGGCACAGGACCGATCTGGCTGGAGAATATTGCATCTGGCAACCCTGCAATCCTAGCCTTGTGTATCTAGCAAACTTTATATACTTAGTGCACGCGAGCAACTGAATTGCAGACTGATGCAAATGCACCGCTCTCCCGATTCCAGTCAACATCACTATAGATAAATTATCATAACACAGGTGTACCAGTCGTCTACTAACGCCATCTATCGGATTTAGATTTTACAAAATCTTCAAGCTGAATATTGGAATGAAGGTTTTTGCAAATTCCAAATCCGATAGATGGCGTTACGTTGGCGTCAGGTCTAACTTTGACGACATTGGTCGATTTGTACGTAACTTCGTAAAATTATGACAAATTACGTCAAAATGGAACCATGGTCGTTGTTGGACCAGTCGTCCTCTAACGCCATCTAGCGGATTTCTCATTTGCAAAAACCCTCATTGGTCGCCATCGCCGAAGTATCCGCTATGAAGGACCATATTTATAAATCCTCGCACGCTTTGTAATAAAGAGTTCGAAAGTTCTCTTACTCCGAAACTTCTATAATAACTAGACAACCTCGAGAAAATACGTCGTATTTATTATTGTATCATATGCGAAAGATTAGTGTTGATATCCCTTTCGAGGCTTTTATTGAACAAAGGATAAGCTACCTATTTACTTTGTTTCTTTATCCTTCTTACGGTACGTACAGCCACACATCAAAGAATACAAAACTGTAAAATTTCCTCATTCCATTCTCACCTTTATGTCACACGTGTTTGGTTCAATATCAATTAAGGAAATGTGACAGATTGTGGTAACCTGATGTGTGGCTGTCTGTACAAGACTGTTTTAGTCGATGGTGAAACTTCTCTTCATCTCCTTAGAAAGTTTTTTAGAGATTACGACAAATATCTATGGAAACCGTGAAAGAGCTACGCTTCGGAATGGGGGCTACTGCGTGTGAAAATCCGCTAGATGGTGCAGTTTTAGACTTCAACCACAAAATAAAGACTCTGAGACAGAAGGCTAACAGCCCACTAAGAGCTAAAAATATGTCATGTACTCATCTCATGCGTCATCACTAACGGGCAAAAACGCCTTTTCGACCACATTTATCCTAACTTATGACATAAGATTGTCAAACTGTCGAGGTCTACGGTAGAGGCCGCGCGCTTATGTACTCATGCCGGGTAACAACCCTAGCATATGTCGACGAACTTTTCTAAATTCAAAATCAAGGCTGAGTCAGCCTTCTGTGTCAAAGTCTTTATTTTGTGCTTCAACGTCATTCGGAATTCAAATTCAAACAGCACCTCATATATTGACCTGACTCCGTAGTAAGTAGCTTAAACACTTGTGTTACAATATCAGACAACAGAGGAAACACATAATTATACGATACTTATTTAAGTACTTATACAGGGTCATTTTTAAACACAGGCATCCTTCAAACCACCTTGTCTACTGGCCATTCTGAACAACATTTGTTCTATGACTTTTGTAAATTCTCGAAAAAAAAATTCAATTTTTCAAACAAAATCGGTCGCGTGACTGGTCATTTCATGTGGGAAGTCGAAAAACTTTTCAACGAATTTCGAAAAGTCGTAGAAGAAATGTTGTTCAGGATGATCAGTAGAAAGGGTGGTTTAAAGGATGCTGGTGTTTAAAAAATAACCCTGTACAACACCCAGACACTGAACAAACAAGTCTTAGTGTTACACGTAAAGATGGCATGATACTCGTATATCAGATCTTTCCTTTTCCTAAGCACCTTATAATTTTGCTCGGCAAGTATTATGTATACTCGTATTATATTAAAATTATGCGTAACTTCATGTAGTTTCAGTTTTCAAGTGTGAGGAGGTAAGTAACCACTTAGTAAGTAATTGTACTCTGTGTCTTAAATTCGTGGAATAGGTAGGTATACTTAGATGTAAAGTATATTTTACTGTAAAAGCTGATACAAGGGCGAATCTTAAGACGTTCCAGTAAAACCTATGATTAATGGTAAATGTTCAAAAAGGTTTGCGACTAGAGGATTGGAGGATTAGCATTTCTAATATCATTTAACTGGTCAATAAATTAGATAAATGTATAAAAACATCGTGTTAATCGCTACCTGGGTCATTCTCATCGAGATGCTATTACCGTGTTACTCTCGTAAGTATTCTGAATTGACATCAAGATATCCAAAAAGAGGCCCAAGCTTTTATATACCTACGAGTTATCGGTAAGTTGTAAGATTCTGCTTTAATGTACTTACCTATATTGAAATATCCTTGCGCTTATTCCCATTTATATCAAGTATTCTAATGTCAATTACGGATATAAATTATTTTAAAAACTGCCACTGTTAAGTCGTTTTTACGAGAATGACCCACCTGCGCACCGTCGATTCTGAAACATATCGCGTATAATACAGAACAATTTTTATGTTTTCAACTAGAGTCTCTTGCCATCAGTTCTTTGTTCTTATGTGGGAGGAACATTTTAATAATTACGCTGGTTCAAGATTTTACAGTAACATAGGATGTATCTGTGATATAAAATTTACATCACTTTACCATAAAATCGCTATTTACAAAAAAAAAACAACTTTTCATAATATGTCGTAGAATAAATGTTCATCAGAATGATAGGTTTAAGACGTAGTTAGATTGGTTTAAAGTTGACAAAAAATATTATTAATATATTTCGTGACCGGTACAATTTTAAAAGAAATGTTTGAGTTTTTAAATTAGTTAATCGATTTTAAGATGTAATTAATACACTAGTGAAGTGGGTGGACGGGTAATTGTGAATTACCTCTCCACCCACCAGTGGGAGAGTCCGTTGGGTGGACGGGTCGGGACAGGCAAGGGAAAGCAAAATGGTGTGGGTTCTCAAATAAGTTCTTGTTTAATGCCAATGTCAAGAACACATTACAAGTCAACAGTGGTAGTCAGTTCCAATATTTTAAAGTCCGTGAAGTTTGCTACGATATGCAACGAGATACCACATGAACTACGACTTACTACGAACTACAAAATGTCTCGTAGCACTGTAGTCGTCGTCATAGCGTTACAAGAGCTACGGTTGTACTCAATGTCCTTTCTATCATCTTTCTGAATCCATGCGTTGATTTTTTTTTTTCAAATAATATCATGTCAAATAGTCAGTAGCAAAAGTCACTATAAAATCCAGGGGTGTTCAAAGAGAGGTTAACATTATACTTTCACAAAGTTGTTGACTGTCACGATAGTATTTACGACGATGCTTAGCTTACGTAAAATGCTTTTTATTTCAACACCGACATTTATTATGTTAGTTGTATGTACTTAGGACACGTTATCGACATAGCTCATCGGATTAGCAAGCTGAAGTGGCAGTGGGCTGGCCACATCTGCCGCAGAACTGACAACCGTTGGGGTAAACGAGTTCTGGAGTGGAGACCGCGTCTCGGTAAACGTAGTGTAGGACGAGCTCAGGCCAGATGGAGTGATGATCTGCGCAAGAGGGCTGGCTGGAGCTGGATGCGAGTAGCCGAAGATCGATCAAAGTGGCGAGCATTTGGAGAGGCCTATGTCCAGCAGTGGACTGCAACAGGCTGATGATGATGATGATGATGATGTACTTAGGTAAAAAACAGTAAAATACCCTGTATGTTAAATTTAAAAGAAGCACTTTAACTCCGGAAAAGTGCATGTTTCCCAGAGTGCCCAAGGGAGAAATGCTCTCGCATGCCAAATTTAAAGCAACGATAGCGCCGGCGGAAACCATTACATAAATCTGTTACACGTGTAAAATATCCCTAACTAAGAACTTGGTTTTAAATTTTATCGTTTATATTTCTTTGTAGCACCCTGTGGATCTAGTGGTTTAAGGGGCTATACGAATGAAACTAGCGCCGCCAACCTATTTACACTGATTGTGGCGAAAATACAATATTTTTAAGAAAGCAAAACATTACAGACTTAGATAAAAGTAAATTGAATTTTCCAAGATGTAATACAATGTATAAAACACGCGACAAGTAGGTAACAGTAATGTCAATTATTGCTAAAAGTGGCCGTTTTTAGCAATAATGAACTTTATTGTTACTTGTCGCGTGTTAGAAATATTGTATTGCATCTTGAAAAATCCAATTTACTTGGATCTAAGTCTGTAATGTTTTATTTTCTTCAAAAATATCATATTTTCGCCACAATCAGTGTAAATAGGTTCATAGGTTGGCGGCGCTAGTTTCATTCGTATAGCCCCTTAAGTACCGCGCCGTGACGTCACTCACTTAGGCTCGGGAGTAAATTTTTCAACTTGTTGTCACAAATTAAGCTTTGGGAAACAGCGAGATAACCCCAACAAAAGTACTTATTACTTCTCAAAACATGTATGATTATGAGATCCTAACTAATATTATCAACCGTTGGAGCCATAAAGTCCTTGAGTGGAGACCGCGACTCGGTAAACATAGTGTTGGACGCCCTGCTACAAGATGGGATGACGACATTCGAAGGCTGGCTGGAGTGAGCTGGATGAGAGTGGCCGAAAATCGCGAGCGGTGGCGTGCATTGGGGGAGACCTATGTCCAGCAGTGGACGAGCGTGGGTTGCTAATGATGATGAACTAATATTATAAATGCGAAATTAACTCTGTCTGTCTGTCTGTTACTCTTTCACGCCAAAACTACTGAACGGATTTAAATGAAATTTGGTGTACAAATGATCCAGATCCTGAAAAAGAACATAGGCTACTTTTTAGTGCGAAAAGAGGGTTGTAAGGGAAGGGTAAAAGTTACTATTCCACGCGGACGAAGTCGCGGGCTGCCGCTAGTAAGAAATAAAACTATTTTGTATTTTGTTTCAAACATGGCCAATAACTAGCGATTGATTCAACTCCGTACTAAGTAGCTTAAGCACTTGTGTTACAGATATCAGACAACGGTGGAAACACAAATATAATACATAAATACATTACAACCAGACACTGAATAAACACAAGTGTTTATCACACGAATATTTATCTAGGGTGGAGATAGAACCCACGAAATTTGTCGTATGAGGCAGGGTCACTACCAAATGCGCCATCCGGCTAGTCAACAAATAAAATAAATAAAAAATACCTACCATCTGTTTTCCTTGAATACGTCAATGCATGAATGGGCAGGCTCTACAAAAGTGATAACACTGCCTCACAGAAAACCGGCGTGAAGCAGCCCCTGTGCTGTGTTTCGCCGAGTGAGTGAGGGTACCAGAGGCCCACCCGGGGGGGAAGAGGATAAAAGGTTGGCAGCGCATTTGTAACTCCACGGGTGTTGCAAGTGTCCATGAGCGGCGGTAATTGCTTACCAGCAGGTGATCCGCCTGCTCGTCTGCTATCTATCACATAAAAAAAATGCATGGTTCGATCAAAAAATATATGGAAACCAAACTATTTCAAAAAAAAAAATCAAATACGAATATTTATTGACTTCAGCGTAGTATTTGCGATTCAGGCCCGGAAATTAAAGTGGGGTGTGTAGTAGGAAGTTAGAGCTTGTGTAAGTTGAGGTGTACTGAAAAACTTTTAGAAAAACATGGAGTTATTTTGTAAGAGCTTTTATTTATCTACGCCGTAAAATTTTAGGCGTTTTTATCCTGAAATCCTTATAATAGATATCACGAGTAACGCCCCTTAGCATGTTTTAGGTTTTATTATTTACTAGCGGCCGCCCGTGACTTCGTCCGCGTGGAAAAGTAGCTTTTCACCCCCTTTTAACCCCTTACAACCCCCTTTTCGCACTAAAAAGTAGCCTATGTTCTTTCTCAGGGTCTAGATCATCTGTAGGTATACCAAATTTCAATTAAATCCGTTCAGTAGTTTTGGCGTGAAAGAGTAACAGACAGACAGACAGACAGACAGAGTTACTTTCGCATTTATAATATTAGTTAGGACTAGTGGCCCGCCCTCACTTCGCTTCGGCACCGAAGCGAAGTGAGGGCGGGCAACCGAAATGAACCAATAGATGGCGCTGTGTCCAATTACATCGCGCAAGCGTTTCGTGTTTTCGGCTTACCTATAAGCCTTGTCGTTGTCTATTGAAGTTATCTCTTTATAAATAGTATAGAAGATATAGATAGAAGATGTTATGTGTATGTAAAGTATATGTATGTAGTTCTTCAATAGTAGCTTGATTTCTACAATGGAGGCCTTTGTCGTGCAGTGGGACAGTCAGTACACAGTACTAACTGTGGGAGAGCTACGCTTCGGCATGAATGGGCCGGCTCGACCGGAGTGATACCACTGCCTCACAGAAAACCGGCGTGAAGCAGCCCCTGTGCTGTGTTTCGCCGAGTGAGTGAGGGTACCGGAGGCCCACTCGGGGAGGAAGGGGACAAAAGGTTGGCAGCGCACTTGTAATTCCACTGGTGTTGCAAGTGTCCATGGGCGGCGGCAATTGCTTACTATCAGGTGATCCGCCTGCTCGCCTGCTACCTATCACATTTAAAAACAAAAAAAAGTACTTTAGGCTGTAGAAAAACATCTATTCGTAAGCAAGTAACGCTGTGAGCGGAAGGCCAGTTTAATAGAAAAATGTAGGTAAAACCCAAGAAAATTCTTCAAGCTCCTATTGTAGATACAGTAACAAGTTCCCAAAACAGCATCAAGTAAAGCGTTTAGGCCTGTTTAAGCTGAGTACACAAGCTGATCAAAGCGTGGGCATAACAACCCTACAGGCCTACCCTCATTATACGGGAGTGTCGCGCAAATATTTAAACTTTCAATTTTGAACGCCGTTCGTGTTATTTTTGGCTTGGAGAAAAATTAACATCGGAGGAACAAACAGGTTGTGTTCCATTCGCCTTTGGATAACGAGAAAAATTTAATTAAATACGACTTGGAGTTAATAAAAAGTAAGTAGGTAAGTAAGTAAGGATGTGCAAAAAATTTGAGTTGCACAAAGAGCCATGGAGAGAAAAATGCTCGGAATGAAACTCCAAGATCGAGTCCGGAACTCTAAATTCGACGCAGGACAAAAGTCTATGATGTCGGATTTAGAGTGATGGAACTCAAGTGGAATTTGGCAGGACACCTAGCATTAGGCGAGGTGATGGCAGGTGGAGAAAGCTCCTTACCGAATGGTGCCCTAGAATGGGCAAACGAAATCCTGGTCGTCCAGCAGCACGATGGGTCGATGTTATCACCAAAATAGGAGGTCCTGCTTGGATCCGAGCAGCTCAGGACCGGGAACGTTGGCGGAAAAGAAAGGAGGCCTATACTCAACAGTGGGTACTGCCGGGCTGATGATGATGATGATGATGAAGTAAGGATGAAACACGTTTTGTTTATGGGATAGGTGGCAAAAGAAGACGGATCATCTACGCTACCATGACTTGACATCGAAAACTAACATAACGTAAACTATATGTTTTTAAACTTTCGCGTTGCATTATACAAATACTTCATATAACCGGGACTAAACCACAAAATAATTACACACAGAAGGTAGACTCAGCCTGATTTTGAATTTAGAAGAGTTCCTTGACATATGCTAGGGTTGTTGCCCGGCATGAGTACATAAGCGCGCGGCCTCTACCACAGACCTCGACAGTTCGACAATCTTATGTCATAGGCCAGGATTAATGTGGTCGAAAAAGCGTATTTCCCCGTTAGTGCGCTTGCGTGAGTACATGACACGTTTTTAGCTCTTAGTGGGCAGTCTACTTTCTGTAATTATTTTGTGACTAAACGCTTGAGTTCGCTTGTGTTGTGACCACGGCTGTTGTAACGCAGTCGAAACGTCAAGCAGTAAGTGCTAGAATGTACTTATTAAATTTCGTCGCGTTTAGTCCCGGTTATATGAAGTATAACGTAAACTATTGCTCTGTCTCTTTCAAATGCATCACAATGAAAGAGACAAAGTGATAGTTTTCGATAGCGAGGATAGTATTTCAAACTCATGGTAAGGCCACTGATGGTAAGCGATTCCCGCCGCTTATAGACACCTGCAACACCAGTAGAGTTACAAGTGCGCTGCCAACTTTTAACCCCCTTTCCCTCAATTGGGCCTCCCCTCACTCACTCGACGATACACAGCGCAGGCGCTGCTTCACACCCATCTTCTGTGAAGCCTGTGGGAGAAGAACTGTGGGAGAGCCACGCTTCGGCATGAATGGGCCGGCTCGACTGGAGTGATACCACTGCCTCACAGAAAACCGGCGTGAAGCAGCCCCTGTGCTGTGTTTCGCCGAGTGAGTGAGGGTACCGGAGGCCCACCCGGGGGGGAAGGGGATAAAAGGTTGGCAGCGCACTTGTAACTCTACTGGTTCTGCAAGTGTCCATGAGCGGCGACATTGTTTACCATCAGGTGATCCGCCTGCTCGTCTGCCACCTATCACATAAAAAAAAGCCGTGGTATCACTCCGGTTAAGCCGGCTCATTCATGCCGAAGCGTGGCTCTACCACGGTTTGTATTTGTACGCTCACGGGGTCCCTTTGATTACTTTGATGTCTAAATACATTTACTACATGCCCGTTCTTTGGTCTAGAACCGTGGTCGTCAAACTGTGGCCCGCAGACGTTATTTGTGCGGCCCGCGATATAGTAGATTTATTTAATTACTAGTCAACTACACATTCGTACTTATCAGAATCAGTTTAGTGGTTTTTGTGTAGGGAAGTAATAGACATACATTTTCGCATTTATATGAATAGTGTGGACTACTATGGATAAGTACCTATGCAAAAGCTCTTGAATCGCATATACTGCAGCCCGGGCCCTGATGTTCATATTGATATGTGGCCCTTGAAAGGGTAAAGTGTGACGACCGCTGGTCTAGAACACAAAAACAAACTTATAAACATCAAGATGAATGGTTTCTCACAATGTTATTACATAGAAAAGATGGAAGAGAAAATATGGACTCAAAATTTTGAACGCAAGCTTATTTTACAACGAAAAATGATAAATGGAAAAAAGAGGAAACACCGAAATGAATTGTAAAAGACGGACGATCATTTGAATTTTCCTTCATTAGATAGGTAATGATATAGAAGAGATAAATTATGGTGAAATTTCAAATTGAAAATTCGATTGGTAAATTAAAATGGACAACAGATGGTGAATTTGTAAGAGATTGTAAAACATGAGTATCTAGAGCAGTGGTTCTTAACCGGTGGTCCGCGGACCACTGGTGGTCCCTGGAGGCATTCCAAGTGGTCCGCCAAGACATCGTAATAAACAAGTGACGTGACGTGATGAGTCGAGTCAACACAACGCGCCGCGCGCGACGCATGTCCGAAGTGTGTGGTCCCTGACACGACAGAATTTTGGTAAAATGGTCCCTCATGACTTAAAGGTTAAGAACCACTGATCTAGAGCAATAGCTCAGTAGATAAGAAACGCACCCTCGATACGGGAGGTCGTGGTTCGAACCTAAGAATGTACCTCGGATATTTGTATTTGACTAAATACGATAGGGCAGTGTTTCCCAAACTTTGTAATGCCATGGCCCGGTAATTTTCACACTGACCCTTCGTGACCCACTAAGTACTTTCAAACTCAAATAATACACATTTATGAATGGTGGGAATGTTTCTTAGTACATACCTAGTACTTACATACAGTATTTTGGCATTTAGTCACTATTTTGTTAGTGCAAAGTATGCAGCTCTTTCTTATTTTTTACTAAAGAATCCAAGTGAGGTATTAGATACTCATGTTTTTAAAATAAGGCGAAAATGTCGCGACCCGGTTATTTCATATTGATGGCCCGGCACCGGGTCGCGACCCGGCTATTGGGAAACGCTGCGATAGGGCGATCACAATAGATCAAACTGGTCGCAGTGATACTGGTCTGAACAGGACCTGCATAGCCGCCCGCTCAAAAAAAATGTGCACATTTCTACCATTGGTGGTGATGGAAAACATCGTGCGAAATGAACGTTTCGAATGGCCAGTGCCAACGGATGTGATGCCGTGCCGTCGCGTCCGTTGTAACTGCAACGAGGGCTCTCCTCTTGCTTATCATCAGGCTGAGGTGAGCCAAAATACTGAGCCACAAAAAAAAAAGAATAAGGCTTTGACATTTAATTTCAGTTTCACCCAGGATTTACTCTATGGTTTCACCTAAATGATTGACTCAACTGTATTAAAAAGCTTCTGAAAACTGTAACATGATAAATATGGACCGTGGGAGAGCCACGCTTCGGCATGAATGGGCCGGCGCGACCGGAGTGATACCACAGCCTCACAAAAGACCGGCGGGAAGCAGCGGCTGAGCTGTGTTTCGCCGAGGGAGTGAGGGTACAGGAGGCCAAATTGGGGGGCAGACACAGTCCCTCCACCAGCCCATAGTCCTTCCTACCGTCTCGGCATACGGACCGAATCTTGGGAGACGCTCACCAGGTACTTGCTAAGGGCTCTTTCCCCGGTGCGTTTCTTCACTCCCTACAAAGTCTGTATCTTTGGCCCATCTCAATGTCACTTCTCCCCAAATGGGGCGTGAAACACCACAGCAAGCGACTCGCGCTCGGGCAGTTGGGGAGAAAGGGGGGTTAAAGGTTGGCAGCGCACTTTTGACTCTCCTGGTGTTGCAAATAGTCGCTTACCATCAGGTGACCCGTCTGCTCGTCTACCACCTATCACATACAGGGTGTATCTGTGAACATTTGCATCCCTTTAACCACGTGTTCTATCAACCATACTGAACAACATTTGTTCAACAACTTTTCCAAATTCTTCAAAAAAATTTCCGACTCCCCATACAAAATGACCAAGTCACGTGACTTTGTATGGAAAGATGAAAAATTTTTATGCGAATTTTCAAAAGTCATAGAATAAATGTTGTTCAGAATGGTTGGTAGAACACTTGGTTAAAGGGATGTAAATGTTCACAGATACACCCTGTATAAAAAAAATCCAGCGTATTTCCAGTAAAAGTTACAAGCTTACACCATAAATACACGCCGCAAGTGAACCGGAATGTTATTTACCACAGACGCCACAAGTGACGGCTCGGGGCAGTTAATAAAATTTTATTTTAGCTTACCCAACCTTCTGGCTAGGGCTGCCCAAGATAAAGTCTTGCTTTATATGTCTTGCAAGATTGTACAGGTGAGCTAAAGTTGTGAGATAAATAAACAAATAAATGCGCCAGACAATCATACCAATCAACCTAGTCTCAAACTAATCCGACCCATTAAGTAGGTACTAGATATGAGTACCTAATTGATGTAATGATAATGATATTTAAGTCAAATTAGTTCTAAAACTTAAATAACCTAGAAGTAGGCGCGTCTGGTACTACTCCGTCATGTAAGTAAGGCCTCGAATACCATGTAAAATTAGTGTTTCCAAATACCGCTCTTTAGCGCACGCTGTTTCCAGGATTTTATGATCAAGGTAGGACTACAAATAAATAATAAATAAATAACAAAGTTAGTTTTCTCGAAATGGAATCTATACCATTTATAAAGAGATAAATTCTGTAGACACTGGCAAACCTTATATACAAAACAAAAAAAAACATACGGATCGAACTGAGAACCTCCTCCTTTTTTGAAGTCGGTTGAAAAGCGAAACACAAGCGCGGTGCAATCAACGCCCAGCGCCATCTATAGGTAGACAGTGGAACTACTGTTCCGAAACCAAGTGAGGGCAGGCCATTAGTTAGTAGGAATATAAATTGAAAAATTCCTTAAATTGGCTGCTTCCAACGGCGTAAGCAGTAAAATGAAAGGAGGCAATACTGGCAAGTCTTGCCATTAATGAGCAAATCTCCTGGCCTTGTCTTTGCCAAGACTGCTGTCACAGAAAGCAGTGAATTATTGAAGAAACCAAGTCTGGTCAAGAATAGCCAAATCGCGCGCTTGGTGCCGAATTTCGTATGTCGAACGAAAATCAGTAGATAACGTGCGCTCGACTAGCGACGAGTGAATCAAAAATAGGTCCCCTGGTCACAAAATAATTACACACAGAAAAGAGGATGCCCACTAAGAGCTAAAAACGTCTCATGTACTCACGCATGCGCACTAACGAGGAAATACGCCTTTTCGACCACATTAATCCTAACTTATGACATAAGATTGTCAAACTGTCGAGGACTGTGATAGAGGCCGCGCGCTTATGTACTCATGCCGGGCAACAACCCTAGCATATGTTAACGAACTCTTCTAAATGCGAAATCAGGCTGAGTCTAACTTCTGTGTGTAATTATTTTGTGCCCTGGTCTTGTATTTGCCGACACTGCCACAGAAAGCAGTGAATTATTGAAGAAACCAAGACTGGTCGAGAATAACGAGTCTTGGTCTTAGGACACACTGTTTCCACCTTAAGCAGTGATTTAAAATGAAATTGCCCACTAGAATCGACCGCGGTCGTCTGAGTGTCAATTATGCAAACACCAACGATAGTGCTGTGACATCAAGACTTGGCAAAGATCGTAGGTTCCAAGTTACTACTTACAATAGTTAATTCGGGAAACTTAAAAGAATAGAAGAAGTATACAAAAACAGGCCAACTCTTTGGCCTGTTTTTGTATTCGAAATATTGATTAACGCCAAAAGTGGCCACTTTTGGCGTTAATCAATTTTTCGAGTTTTGTGAAAGTTGTGCACAGTTATTCAATAAATAGTATAAGTGTTTGCCGAGAGGCTGTGGGTCAGTGATAGGTAATAATAGATCCGGCTTAGTAGCTATAAATTTAAATCAATTGGCGGCGCTAGAGTGCCGTACCCTTCTTATAACGAATGTATTTTACAAAAAATGTGGTTACCACCACTTTTACACTGATAGCCTCAATTCAGCTTGCAGGCTTAAAAAAGTTAAGTATCAGCCTATATACTGTCCCACTGCAGGGCAAAGGCCTTCACCATAGAAATCAAGTTATCGCTACTATGATGGGATTAGGCTTAATCACCACGCTTGCCTAATGCGGATTGGTGATCACAAACCCGAGCTGGTTCGAAAAATTCGAATTATACTCTTGCTCGACCCGGAAATCAAACCCAGGACCCCGAGATCACGGCCCGGTACGTAAACCACTAGACCAACGGGGCTTGCAGGCTTGTTTGTAGCAAATACATAACAATACCCCGTCGCTGTAACTTCTTGCCTAACGATCATTATCGTGGAGCGAGGAGTGAGGGTGGATAGAGGCCAAATCAATTTGCTGAATAGAAATCAGCTTGAACAATCAATCTTACGAAGGCCAGGCAGTTTGTTGAGTAAAGGATTCGCTTTCATTATTAAAAGTTTCATTCAAAGGGTGTAAACTTAGATGTATAGAAAAGTATTGAAGCTCAATATCGCAAATACAGACTCGACTCGACCGGAGTGATACCACGGCCTCACAAAAAACCACCGTAATGCCCCTGTGCTGTGTTTCGCCGAGTGATTGAGGGTACCGGAGGCCCACCCGGGGGGAAGGGGATAAAAGATTGGCAGCGCACTTGTAACTCTACTGGTGTTGCAGGTGTCCATGAGCGGCGGCATTGCTTACCATCAGGTGATCCGCCTGCTCGTCTGCTACCTATCACATAAAAAAAATGCAGCGCCTGTGCTGTGTTTCGTCGATTGAGGGTACTGGAGGCAAAATTGAGGGAAAAGAGGTTAAAGGTCGCCACCACACTTGTAACTCTACTGGTGTTGCAGGTGTCTATGGGCGGCGGCCATCGCTTACCATCAAGCGCTACCATGAGTTGACATCGAAAACTGACATAACGTAGAACTAGCTCTGTCTGTTTCAAATGCATCACAATGAAAGAGACAAAGCGAAAGTTTTCAATAGCGAGGATAGTATTTCAAACTCATGGTAAGGCCACTGATTTGGCGGCGCACCTGTAACTCTACTGGTGTTGCATGTGTCTATGGGCGGCGGCCATCGCTTACTAACAGGCGATCCGTCTGCTCGTCTGCTACCTATCACATAAAAAAAGAACTTCTACCCTCAATCAACTATTGATCGATATCACCCTATCGGTTGATTTGAATTGGACCTTCAAACTCCTAAGTCTAAAAAATGCTTTTAGGAGCAGTTATTACAAAGTTTGGGCTCTAATGGGCATAAAAGCCCAGAAGAATCCATCCAAAGACAGAAACGGTTGAACAGACTTTTATAGTTACAGAGTAAAAATTACTGGTATAATCTATATCTTTCTATCTTCTATACTATTTATAAAGAGATAACTTCTATAGACAACGACAAGGCTTATAGGTAAACCGAAAACACGAAACGCTTGCGCGATGTAATTGGACACAGCGCCATCTATTGGTTCATTTCTGAATTACGGTCCCGAAGCTAAGTGAGGGCGGGCCACTAGTAAATAAATAAATTCACAAAACATCTCTTACATTGACCTGACCTCCGTACTAAGTAGCTTAAGCACTTGTGTTGCAGATATCAGACCACAGAAGATCACAAACATAATACTTAAATACATATAACACCCAGAAACTGAAAAAGTTCATCACACGAATGTTGCCATGGGGATCAAACCCACGACCTTTGGCGTATGAGGCAGGGTCTTTAGTAAATGGGCCATCCGGCCTGTCAAAGTCTGAGTGAGTCTCTCAGTTTTTGGCAGAGCCACGCTTCGGTATGAATGGGCCGAAGAAACCCGGCCGAACAAATAACTAATTGAACACAAATGTTTGTTGATGAAACAGATATTTGTGTTGAGTCTAGGTGTTTGTGGTTCCTTTGTTATTAATGATAGCGATAATAGCACAAGGGGAACCCTTAGTTTGGGACCAGGACAATGTATGTGATGTTGTCTCAATTTATTTATTTATTAGTGGCCCGCCCTCACTTCGCTTCGGAACCGTTAAATTCAGAAATGAACCGATAGATGGCGCTGTGTCCAATTACATCGCGCAAGCGTTTCGTGTTTTCGGTTTACCTATAAGCCTTGACGTTGTCCATAGAAGTTATCTCTTTATAAATAGTATAGATAGATAGAAGATATAGAAGAGTATAGAAGATAGATAGAAGAATGTTTTAATTTATTTTTACTGTCAAAGCAAAACTACTGAGACTTGTTACACTATACTAATAAACTTACGCGACTAGTTTAATATAATTGCGAAGGCTTTTACAAACTATCCACTTAAGGGAAAGCAATAACTGAGCCAATATTGCACAATGGCGGGACAAAAAGACGTTATTATAAAACTACGGAGTCGTAGGAAGCTGTGGGTACTGGCTCTCAACATTTATTTATTTAATTCTATTTCTGTTTTGTGGAGAACAGCCACCCGGTATGTGGAAGGTTGGTGCGAATCCCATCTGAATTCTTTGATGATTTTTTAGAGCATTATTTACTAACTAGTGGCCCACCCTCACTTCGCTTCGGGACCGTAATTTAGAAATGAACCAATAGATGGCGCTGTGTTTAATTACATCGCGCAATCGTTCGTGTTTCGGTTTACCTATAAGCCTTCTTTATAAATAGTATAGATAGAAGATAGAATAGATTATTCAAGAACTCTATATTAACTAAATTACACCTATACACGAGCTAAATTACAATATAGTTTTACAGTAGGTAGGTACAGGTAGGCTTTAAATATTATTGTTAATTGTTATCTATACTATATAATAAGGCTGAAGAGTTTGTTTGTTGTTTGTTGTTTGAACGCGCTAATCTCCGAAAGCTACTGGTGCGATTTGAATAATTCTTTTTTTGTTGGATAGTACATTTATCGAGGAAGGCTATAGTCTATCAACATAATAATATTAAGGGGGTTGTAAGGGTTTAAAAGGGGGGTAAAAAGTTACTTTTCCACGCGGACGAAGTCGCGGGCGGCCGCTAGTCTTATTAAATATGTAATCAAAATACATTTTATAAGTTACTAGTGGCCCGCCCTCACTTCGCTTCGGGACCGTAGTTCATAAATGAACCAATAGATGGCGCTGAGCATCGATTACATCGTGCTAGCGTTTCGTGTTTTCGGTTTACCTATAAGCCTTGTCGTTGTCTATAGAAGTTGCTCTTTATAAATAGTATAGATATAGAAGAAGATAGAAGATTTATTTTTTTACTTTAGTTAACCTTATTACTACCAACGCATGCGACGGACTAAAACACCCTGTCTGTGGCAGCCCGCTAGATCACACAAAACCAGTGTGTATTAGGTAACGTAGACGGCGCAGCACGGTTAACTCAGTGACGGCTGAGTCTAGAATAGAATAAACTGTCCCTCGTGTGCGTTGGGTTCGCGGCGCGTGTGGTCGCGGACATTGACGGGTAGCCACGAGTCCACGACCTGTCAGCATAGGGCCTTTTTTCTTTGACGCTGGGGAAATCGCTCTGCTGGAGAGCAAGAGGGTTATGTCGGTCTCTCTCTGGCAGAGGCTTCTCCTAATGAGAAGCCGGCCAGAGGCATACCTACTAGCGGTTATTCCTCATCGCCCTTAAGGGGCTACACGAATGAAACTAGCGCCGCCAACCTATTTACACTGATTGTGGCGAAAATATGATATTTTTGAAGAAATCAAAACATTACAGACTTAGATCCAAGTAAATTGGATTTTTCAAGATGCAATACAATATTTCTAACACGCGACAAGTAACAATAATGTTGATAATTGCTAAAAACGGCCACTTTTAGCAATAATTGACATTATTGTTACTTGTCGCGTATTTTATTACCTGTTGTCATCTTGAAAAATTCAATTTGCTTTTATCTAATGTTTGCTTTCTTAAAAAATATCGTATTTTCGCCACAATCAGTGTAAATAGGTTGGCGGCGTTAGTTTTATTCGTAAAGCCCCTTAAGTGGGGAACAGTCATAGGCTCATAGGACGAACCCATAAGTCTGCAAAGGGCCTTAGTTTGAGAAGCAACAAGCTAAACGCGGCCCGCGGTAGTTTTCACAACTAATTTATGTTCCATCGCGGGTTAATTCTGCTTGTCTTTGAGCAACTTCGCTTTGCTCATTAAGCTGGTAATTATGACGGTGGCAACTGCGGGCGAAGTGCAGCTAACTTGTAATAACTATTAGAAACGAATGTTGCTGATTCCTAGAGAGAAAATAGTAAAATGAGATTTAAAACATAAATACTAAAACAACTCTCTCAATGCAACTCCATTAACAACTACTGATTCGTAATTGTTTTGCAATGTGGGACACCCCCCTTGTCAAAGCTATATTATACATCCGTGAACATAATAATATCTGGTAGAAATCGAATTAAACAATAAGACCGGCGAAATTGTACCTTAAATTTCTTAAGTTGTAAATTTTGTGCAATAAAACATATCTATCTATACAAAATAACATGGAACAAGAAATTGTCCTCACATCTCGTCTTGTGTTATGTATTAATGTTCTAAGGCACCTGAATTTCAGGATATTTCAGGAGACAGCCGAAAACATGGGAAGGCTTTTAATACGAACATCGTGGATATGTCGTATTTTTGCGTTGAAGTACCTAATTAAAATACGGGTAATATTTTCAGATAACATTAGGTCATACGACGCGTAATCGGCGTAATACGTAAAGAACTTAAGAGTCGACGAATATTAGAATCGAGGAATCATAAGTATGATTAAATAGCGACGCGAAACTAGCGCGCCGGCTAAACAGTATTTCGGAAAATACATAGGTATCTACTTAAAGACAAATAGACGCACTTATATTGTGCTTACTTATATAATATTTTTCCTAAAAGTAACAATATCAATTCTGAAAATTGTTTTTAGGTACACTTTTAGGAAAACCTGCAAAGAACGGGACAGCGACATCTAGTTTCAACACACAGAATTAACAATAACGCCCTTTAATATGAACCACAGCTAGAAACTTTATTTGTAATCTTCATCCAAGGAATTCGTATGAAATAACAGCTATATATTAGCCATAAATTATACCATAGATTTACATAGATTTATATAGGCACCTCAGTGTGTTCAACAAATTCAAAGTTACAGTTTATACAGGAGAGAAGGATTTAGTTTCCCTCTAGAGCCCAGTGTTTTTTTCCACCTAGCATAATGCTATGAGATATATTTGCAAATGAGAGACATAAAAAAATTTAGTTGCCATTATATGGCTCTAAAATGAAAAATAATTTAAGTATAGCGTATATTTGAGAATGTTTCACCATCACTATCCCAAGAAATAAAAACAGAAATTACAACTAAAACTGACTTTATTAATGCTACGTAAGTGTGTCTTCCGATCGTATGTATTCTCCAATATCCGCTTGGTGGAAGGCGATGGTTGCGAGGGGGTCTGCTTGCCGGCACTCAGCCGTTGTCCGGGCGGCCACTCCGAAGCCAATGGGTACGTCTGACATTGTGTATATTACTACGCCTTGATGTTTTGGAGTGTTCTCTGTTATTCTGCCAAGACCTGAAGTAAAGAATATTATAATTATTAGACATTTAAAATAATATATTCTCACAATATACATTGAAGTGACTCTGTACTACGTAGCTTAAGCACTTGTGTTACAAATATCAGACAACAGAGGAAAAACAAATATAATACTTGAATCATATTACACCCAGACACTGAACAAACACAAGTGTTCATCACACAAAATATTTGTCCAGTATTGTACATTATTAAACAAAGTGTTGGAAATACTAAGTTAAACCAGGGGTCTACAATTAGCTTCACTCGGAATCTGTTTTAAGAGCTGAAATTAGTGTCACAGGTTTGATTCCTGCATCAACACAAATGTTTATTGATGAAACAGACATTTGTGTTGAGTCTGGTATTTATAGCATGTGCCTTCATAGTTTCTGGTTTCCATAGTATAAGGAACAATCTTATTTTGGGATGAGGACAATGTGTGTGATGCTATCTCAATTTAATATTATTGTTATTTTATTTAGCAAAATATATCCATTATTTATCATCTCTGTAAAGAAATTATGAAGAGCTATCTGGTCTTTAGCATACTCAGTCATTCTTTATAATTAATATTACTAACCGCTTTTGATAACATGATGTCCGTACAAAAACTGTTGTTCCGCAGAAGGCTTCACCCAAATCTTGAAAGGGGCGTACGGCGCAATGTACGTAAGCGCCGTAATATGCAGTCTGAACTTATTCGTCTTCGTAAACTTGCCGAAACACGTCCCGGCAGACACCAAATGGTCAGGTTTCACCGTTTGCGCCAGTTGCAAAAGACGCTCAGATATGTAATAAACTCGGTCTTTCTTCTCTCTAAAACAGTATATGCCATCTGATCTGTCTATTAGCAGCTTCACATTCACACCGATACTGAAATTGTATAATAAAAACCATGGTAAAAATTGTACACAAATATACACACCAAAAATCAAATTCATACACTTAAAACAAGGTAAAAAATTTGCCATACTCACTATTTTGTAAGCTTTTCGAATAATATTCTAGTTCTTTCCTCTGAGAGGACCTTCATTTTCTTTGAAGTTAAATAAGTTACAACTTATTTTCATAAAATAACAACACGTGTGTATTTCAAAAGCG
This sequence comes from Cnaphalocrocis medinalis, assembly GCA_014851415.1. Taxonomy (NCBI): domain Eukaryota; kingdom Metazoa; phylum Arthropoda; class Insecta; order Lepidoptera; family Crambidae; genus Cnaphalocrocis; species Cnaphalocrocis medinalis. Next base: position 3,894,035 of record CM026296.1, on the reverse strand, counting down.
TGGTAGTGACAGCACAGTGACAGTGACATTGACAGTTGAGAAGTGTGAAAAAATAGTGAAGAGCAATGGTTATAATAAAATCATGTGATAATTTTACTTGGCTCTAGCTAGCTATCAGTTATATTTTCTAACATCGTTAAATTCACCTTTCTGTATTTGGATTTTACTTTACTAAATTTAGCTTTATTTATGCCACAAATATTATAAACTTGAAAGTGTGTAAGTATGGATGGATGGATATGGCTACCAAATAGATTTAAATGAAACGTACAACATTATTAACTTATACATCAGAAAAACATAGGCTAAATTTTTAAAAAATAGATAATATATTGTGTGGTATGTCCAAAACATGCAAATAACTAACTCCTCGCGTTATTGAAGTCGCGGGCTGTCATTGGAAATTGTATAAATTTACTTTTATTTTATGATTTAATTTTATGGCTCTAGCTAAATAATGTTATATGTTATTAGCTTTTTCATTGATTTTTAAACAAAAATAATAAAATAAATTATACATAATTGGGATTGCGAAATTATGCCAAATTAACTAGATAGGCACATTACATTAGGAGTTAAATCAATAAAAATACACTTTTTTTTATTCAAACGTAAAAGGTAAAAAGTTGTATAGTGTGCCAAAATCATGCATATCTTTTGTCACAGTATTAGATTTCACGTGATTTACAGGTTTACAGACATCCCTAATCAGAAAGTAGAAATACGTTCTGAAACTAAATCAGTATCGAAAATAAACATATTTATTCTGGCTGGATGTCTTTCAAGTTTTTATGGCATCGTTACTACACCACCTGGTTCGACTTAATAAAACCAGAAAACTTACCAACTTCTTTTCTGGCCACCAAAGTTGTAAATAAACGAGAAATGAACTTGGGATTAATGAAATTCGTTTAAAAACCTGATCTTTTTCATGTCACTCCAATCCATCCATGAATGAAAACGTAAATCTACCATTCATTCATATAAGCACCCATTCATTCACTCAATCAGTGCTTGAGCGAGACAGTGGTAAGTTTTTCTTGCTCTTTAATTAAAAGTACTTCCTTCCCCAATTAAATTAAGTACTGTAACTTACGGGAAACTATGACAATAATAATTTATGGCATATTCATCAACGTACTTTAATTGAGTTACTTACTCAAAACATTATTTTATTTTATCGGTCCTTAAAACATCTGTTTTGTGTTTAGCCTTGAATGAAGCGAGGTAAAACAAAATAAGACCGAGTTCTCACGTGACGTAAACAGAAAACGCCTAAATTGTGTTGTTGCATGTTTTGTCCAGCATTTTTTTGGCTTTGCTAGTTACTAAGGAAGGCAAATGAAGTCTTTTAAATCTTGGTAGATCAATTCACTGATTAAGTTTACTACTTGTTCATTTTATAGCCATCGTAGGTAGTTGGTAGGTAAACTACCTAAGATTAGTCACTAATAACGTACAGTTTAAGTAATATAATATAGGGTGTATCAGTGAACATTTACATTACCTTTAAGTCTTCTACCAACTAGGTACTTAGTTATTTTCGTGTTTTTATTGTAATAAGCAGAGATTGAAATCGTAATAAGTAGCTTTTTAGTCGTGAGTCAATTTAAACTACTTATCTACTAATAATAAGCATGTTAAAAATATAATAAAAAATAATCTTTATTTCTACTACTTACGTACTTCAGATAGTGCTTGTGATTGCCGTGCATCTAATTCCTCACACACCCAGACCTAAGAAAATTATAAAAAGTTCGTATCCCAACTTGGTCCCACACCGGGAATTGAACCCCGGGGTTTTCGCGCTTGGGTCACTGCAATATTAATAATGTTAGGTGTTAGGTTCGTTTATTTGCGTAATTTGAACAATCCTCAAAACATATTTTTATAAATTGTAGCCCGTGTGTTATGCAGATATACAAGCTATATAATTGTAAAGTTTCATTAAAATCCATTCGGTAGTTTTTGAGTAAAAGAAGAGCAAGCAATACCTACTTACAAACTTTCACGTTTATTAATAATAGCGGGACTCCCGCTGCGGGAGTGAGATATCTTCTGAGCTTTAGCGACAGCGCTTTCAGTCAATTCCACCGGAATGATGATTAGTGCCACCGAAATTATTGAAATCTATATTTAATACTTTTAAATTATTTTTAATACTCTTTTTATTATTTTTTTAATTAAATAAATTCATACATTGTGTTACTGATATCAGACAACAAAGGGATTACGGACAGTCATGTATAAATACCTAACTTAATTACTTTTAAAAAGTGCATAATCAAACCCAAACACTGAACGAATGTTTATTCAGTGTGCGTATCGAACCTTCGATTAGTATTACGAGGAAGGGTCACTACCTACCAGGCAGTTACGAGCGCCCTTAGCAAGGTCACCGACCCTTGTCCCAAGTTGTAAAAGTGTCTAATTAAAGTCCCTGAGTAGGTCGAGGACAAATGACGTCATAGTACACAGGACACACCTAGGGACAAGGAGTGGCTCAGTCGGGACAGAACGACACTAAATTATGGCACACCTGTAAATGTAAATTTTATCCTTCCATAAAGTCATAGAGTAGTTTAAATTACACAGAAATGGATAGCTTTTTTGTTATCATAATTTTTATTTCATCGCAAATATAATTCTGTGTGCCAGAAGCGTAATGGACCTAATAATGCTGGCTAAGATTGCTTGAGTTTATCATTTATTTTATTGGGACAACCACAAGGCACACGCTGCAGAATAACTAATTCAAAGTGCATATTATATTCTGCCACTGCATGCAAAGTGGCTAAAAATAGTTAAAGTACATTTCTTTTGAAATTAAATTTGGATTCCCTATAGCATTAAAGTGATTCATACAGTTCTGACGCGAACTCCGCTCAAGTGAGTATAGATTTTTTGATTTTGATCATCTACTTACTTTGCTGTTGACTGTACAATACAATGCAATTTATTATCATAATATTTCGCTACAAGCAGGTTCATAAATACCTGTTATGCGCCAATGTGGGCTTAAAGTAAATAGACGTTTCGTTTACTCACTACATCATACTTACTGCTAAGACATAAGGTTCACTATTAGACCGAGCATGTTCGTTTAGCGACACAGTAATCAACTAAGGTGATAGTGATAAATGCAAGGTCAAACACCAAATAAAACAGAATAGCCATTACCAACACAGTTTAATAAAATCAGACAATGGTTTACTAAAGTTCCCAGTAATTACCAAACTTCCCATGTCCTGGTGGTGGCTGTAATGAAAACGTCCGGTAACGAATGAGTATACCTGTCACATTTAAACAAAGAAAAGCACAGCGCGTGTGAAAGGAAGATGAAGATTCGGTCGTGAATTCCGTTTCATTTTAGGCGCTCTGGCGCTCTGGATTATAGTCCAAGCGTAAACCGGGCTCCAAAGCAGCGATATGGACGCAACACGTAGAATTTGTAGGTAATGATGATGAAATGATTTTACCACATGGTACTGGTACTGGGTGCTATTAAGCCCCCTTAAAAGCTTTCCTATTCGATACTTTTAGTACCTTTGTGTGGAATTCCTAATCACTTAGTGTGATGTGGGCGACGATGCCTTTAACATCGTAAATCAATATGTCAGATCTAATTACTAGAGGCCTCTAAACTTTACCACAAACGATGATGTAGTTAAAGATTATTAAACTTAATTAATTACTTACCGACGATCTGGTGGAGGTCGCGGGAGTCCCTTCTTTGGATGCGGGTGGCACAGGACCAATCTGTGTGGAGGACTTTGTGGGAGGCCTATGTCCAGCAGTGGACGTCAATTGGCTGAAATGATAACGAGTTATTTAGGTACCTATTATTTGAAATCTGACAGTTACCTGTACGAGTAGCTCTACCTACTATCTAAATACATCGCCGCATTTGATTTCAATGGTTTACAATATCATAATTTTAAGCGATCAATCATTTAGAGTTTTACCCTCCCCAAAACTCTCTCGTCATCAGCCACTCAGTGTGAATCAATTGGAAAGTAAGTACCTACTCGCACACCACTAAATAGCAGCCTTAAATGGTCTGCTTTTTAAAGTGAAGGATTAAAAATGAAATATGCACGAGGAAAATTGAACATGTCTAGACGAGACGAGAGTGCCTAAGGAGATATTTTGTCCACACTTACAGCCAGTCTATGCGTATAAACAGTACAATGACCTTAACCTTCTGTACTATACACTTTTATTAACCTTCTGTGCCTCCAGTGCACAACAGGTTGATCAAATGAGTCATTCACTCGAAAAATCCCAGTAAAATAAACTTCATTTCGGGAGTGAATCAACACATTTCACTTTACAAGACCGCATCTTTGTTTCAGATAAACAAACGGAGTTCATACCGCGTTCTCTCGCTGGAGCGGCCAGACGCTATTTTGGGAGATACTAAATCTGTACAGAATATCAGTGACTGTGTAAATTAACTTTTAAAAGTAAAAATGTCAGTGTTAACGTATTACCCGAAGAATTTTCGCGCCAATGGATGGGGTTGGCACAGAGGCGGTAACCCTTCGAAGGATGCCCGTAGTTTTTTGAGTAAAGAACGTGGAGAAGGAAGTACGGATGTGGAGCCTGTGGTTGGAAATGGGGGGCTGTACCCTAGTTTGCCGAAGGAAGATGAGACCCTCTACAACCTTGGGGGGTCGAAGCTGTACCCTGCGTTGCCGGCGGAGGAGTACGAGAGTGGCGCCGTGGAAGAGGTTGTTGAAGAAGTCTGTGCGGCTGTCAACGTGAATTTGGAGGTGAGTTTATTTAACTAAGTTTTTTTGCCGGTATTTAAATTTTCGGGTGGTGTTGGGATCTTTTTAACCCTTTAACGCACACCTAAACTTACTGGTTATCGTAGTTAATTATAGGGTCAACTTTGTTCCAAAAACCGTTGAATTGTCGACCTTAAGGTGACTGTCCAGTTTACAGGCCACTTTGTATGGGCCGTCCTATAAAGGGACTTAATCCTGGAGTTACAGGAAGAAGCCATGTCTCAAACGTCATAATATACACTGTCTCGTGTTTTGTTTTGTTTTGATGACGCGTCATAGGTACATGTTATAATATTCTCAGCACCTACGTGCATCTCCAGTGTATTCTTTGTTGCACGAAATAAAAGTGCAATTAGCGGGCTTAATGCCTTACACCATGTTCTACCAGTCAACAAATGAAATTTGGAGACAGTTATTACTTCCCGCAAGATCCAAAGGTTGACTGATATTATTTCCTTTGGGCTTTAAGTTGGCCTAATTAAAGTATCAAAGAAAAATAAAAATATCTGAACAGTAGCAATAAACAAGAATACTTACATATTAGTCGTGAATTTTGGATTATTCTTAACAAATATAAAAAAACATTTTTTATTCAGCTGCAATCTCTCGGAGTTCTTGGCAATGTTTTGGACCCGGTGAAGTAAACCTTTATTCGTATTTTAATATTTAACACCATATTTTATTTGCACGACATACAATTTGTGATTCGTTTATTCACATGCAAAAAAATTACTTTCACTCGCAATTTTCGATGGACGATATATTTATTTCTTTCTTGATGTAAGTAAGTTACTATTTTGTGTATTGAATGTAAAAGTCATTTTATAAGTATAAAATTTATATTTATAAAATGAGTTTTAATATTTCCCTACTGTGATTGTAATTGTCGCTGTGCTTTCGTGTAAAAAAGTAAATGTTTTTACTGTTCTAGTTACCTAATGTAATATATAAATAAAAACTCAATTAACGTCGTAAGGCACATGCAATGCTTCACGCCGGTTTTCTGTGAGGATGTGGCATTACTCCGGTCGAGCCGGCCCATTCATGCCGTAGCGTGGCTCTCACACTGTTAAACTCTATTTGCTTTGATGTAAGAGAGGTTTAAAAAGGCTATGTGCGACGGTTTTAGTTAAAGAGAGGTCCCGTACCCACTTGTTACTCGACTTGCGTCAGAACCTTTGAGTACGAAAGCCTCTGAAACATTTTGTGACCCTTTTGAGTCGCCTTTTTTGTAATTAAAACCGGTAATTCAACTGGTGAAGTATGACGAGGTCGATTGGGTCATAATTGCCAGATAACGCGTGCAAGTACTCGGAGTCATAAACTTTACGCTTTTTGGCAACTACGGGAACATACGCAGTAAAAGTTTACAGCCACTATGATTTGATTACAAGTATAGAAACATTTTTTACAAACGTAAGTACTAACACGTTGTAAAAAAATTTTCAAATATTTTTCTCTAACTACTTAATATTATAAATGCGAAGTAACTCTGTCTGTCTGTCTGTTACTCTTTCACGCCAAAACTACTGAACGGATAAAATGAAAATTGGTATACAGAGATCTAGACCCTGAGAAAGAACATAGGCTACTTTTTATGCGAAAAGGGGGTAGTAGGGATTAAAAGGGAGGGTAGAAGTACTTTTCCACGCGGACGAAGTCGCGGGCGGCCGCTAGTTCAATATAAACCACAGAAGATATTTTATAGGATATCTTTCTACTAGTCTTCCAATATCTTTAAGGGTTTTCTACCTACTCACCAGCCTACTTACTACTTAAAATCAACTGTTAACATTGTATAGGTACATACATACTAAGTATGTACCTACTATTTTTTACCTTATGAATAAATAATAAATACAGACAAAACCATCAATTCTGATGATCCGTCTGCTCGTCTGCCACCTATCACATAAAAAATACATTACGCATAAATCGTAGTAATAACGCAAACCCACGACCTGCCGTAGACCACAATACCTATCAAAATACTAGACAGTATAAATAAATAACTGTACCTAGTTAACAGACACAATAAAGTTAATAAACAATGTTAAAGTAACGTTAACGACCTCGTCATCTAATAGCATTCAAGTTAAAATCATCAACTAATCTAATTAGTCACAAGATCAGACACTAATAATAGAGATATCAAGGAATACTAAATACTTACTCACTCGTTTTCCGATGACGCAGTGAAATCGTAAGGTATTTTGACCCGCCATTAAAGTTGAATCATGGTGGTGACGTAGAAGACTTATTTGGTCATGATGCCCGCGTCTGATCTAAAAAGGTCTTGAGAAGATACTTAATTTTACTAATGCAAAATCCTTTATTCGCCATTAATATTGTAGGTAATAAATACATAATAAGTTTCGTATGCCCATGCATTTAACTGTATAAAACATGCAATTATATATTGGTGCAGCAAAATAAAACTATCTGTTATATTAACATTTGGTGCGCTTAGTAATTTCGGTGTGCAAATTACTTAGTAATTTTGGTGATAGTTTAGTTTCGTTTGGTGAAAAGTTAAACTAGCCTTAATAAACAAGAAATACCTAGTATTGTTCGTACCTACATTTTACTCTTGTGCCAGAAAATTCACACTTATCATCTTATCTAATTAGTCTCAAACTAGGAAATTCACTTCTTGCTTCTAGATCATCATGATCTCAGCACTCTCAGCACGCCCACTCCCGAGATAATATAGAAAATTTATTTTTCTAATGAGGCGATTGCCTAACAGGAATCGAGCCCCGAAACTTCAACACTTAGGGGTAACACGTACACTTAAGCCTGTGCCATCAAAATCGTAATTTCGGTGGTCACAATAAAATCTACTTGTCGCAAAAGTCGCACCCATATTTTTATTATGTGCACATATTTTTGTCCAAAACAGCTCTGTACTTTAGCAGGTGCTCCACCATAACCGTCGACTTGAATGGGCTTGCTCGAACGGAGTGATACCACGGCCTCACAGAAAACCGGCGTAAAGGAGCTCCTGCGCGGTGTTTAGTCGAGTGAGTGTACCCATCACTCACTCGACGAAACTCCGCGCTTTTTTTAAACGGCGGCGGCCCAATTGGGGGAAAGGGTTAAAGGTTGGCAGCGCGCTTGTGAGTCTGTACACTAGTATGTTGCAGGTGTTTATGGGAGGCGGCAAACGCTTACCATCAGTTGATCGGTATGATCGTCTGCCACCATAATCACATAAAAAAAACACACCCAAACATCAGTATCAAAGTAATAACATGACTGTGTCATTCTTTGACCCGGGATGTGAACTCAGCCTCATAAAACGAGCTAAGTTTACTGCAATCCCTAGAATAAATCGACGCATTGCACTATGAGAGCGCTCAATACGCCTTGAAACCAAGCCAAATGCATTGTCTAATAGGAGTTTTCCTTATTGTTAACAACAGATGAAAATCTATTTATCTACCTAGTACCTAATGTTTACACGATTTCTACAGCGGCGCTGGAGCCCACTACAGTGCACTCGATATATATACCGAATTAAACATTCATATGAACGAATAAATATGCTTTGTGGTGGGTATTTGACTAATTTTTTTTATGTTTTTTATCAAAAGACGCCTCAATTTAAGAAACATCGTTGAAAGAATCACTTGATTCTCATTTGTATTACCTGAGATATCACAACTTTAAGAGCACATATTTTGGGCAAGCCCAAAAACGCTCTATACAAATGGCTATTGAATTGTGACGTCACAACTCAAACTTCTGTGTGCGCGTCTAGTAAATTTTGTTTGGTAGCTATATCAAATGTTTTGTTTAAGTAAATGGTTTTATAATAAAAGTTGGTGGAAAATGTACGGGTAGTTCAATGATATAATTATTTTATTGAAATTTTATACTTTAAAAATTGACTTGCCCATGAAACTTTAATGCTCACAAAACCAGCTAGACGTTATATTTTTAACTGAAAATGTTGGCCATTGGTTGTTATTTACCAATATTTTGATGGAGTATCAATATTTTTTACTATTTCGAGATTAGTCAAATACCCAATTATCTCTTCATAAATGGTACAGGATAATTTAGAAAAAAAAATTTAGGTGACGTTTATCTACTTTTCCGATAGGTTCTGATTCAGTTGGCCTGGTTCCCCTGTTATCGTCGTGAGACCCAAAAGCCATTCAAAAGGCAAAAACAATTGATTTTCTATTGTGTCTGCTGTCTGGGCCTTACGACGTAAAGTTGCGAAGGTCAGACGGCGGGCGCCGGTTCCTTCATTGTCATTACCAGACTTCCAAATCTTGATCATCCCGGTGAATTAAACGCTAAGAAGAGAGAATGAGCCCAATTCTCATGTATCTACTCGATATACAGGGTGTATCTGTGAACATTTACATCCGTTTAACCACGAGTTCTATCAAACCATTCTGAACAACATAAGTAATGTTGTTTTTGTTTTCAAACAAATATGTTCGACAACGTTTCCAAATTCTTCGAAAAAATGTTCGACTCCCTTACAAAATTACCAAGTCACGTGACCGACTTTGTATGGAAAGATGAATTTCTTTTTATGTGAATTTTCAATATCATAGAACAATTATTGTTGTTCAGAATGGTTGGTAGAACCCGTGGTTAAAGGGATGTAAAAGTTCTCAGATACACCCTGTAGATATCGAATGAGAGACTTTTTTTTATGTGATAGGTATATGCAACCCGAAAAGACGAAACGCTTGCTCGATGTAATCGGCATCTAACGCCATCTATTGGTTTTTAGAACGAATGTCAAATACGGCATACGGCCGAGACGAAATGAGGGCGGGCCTCTAGTGTATCAATAAAGTCATGAAATTAATTTATAAGAAGATTTGAAGAATTCAGAAGTGCATTCTTGGATTTGAACCACGACCCTCTAGATAGGAAGACGCTTTCTTAACTACTAAGCTAGAGCGATTACGTATTTTATAATTCTCTGAAATGAACGAAGATAGAAGGCATTGATTGTTTCTTTGATGGAATCTAGATCTTTTTTTAAATTTATTTTAAAAAGAGGGTACGTACTATTCTGAAGAAAACGACAAAGCTAATGTGCTACCCGAAAACATAAAAAACTAGCGCGATGTAATTGACACAAAACGCCATCTATTTATTGGCGTAGATTGGAACTTTTAGCAAAATTTGGTCCCGAAACGAAGTTCGGGCGAGACACTAGTTTTAAGTATATGTATAAATAGGATAGGAAGTAAAACTACGGAAATGCACTCGTAATGTCACCATTTTAATACCGACAACACATTGTAGCCTAGTAAGCAATATTTCACGTCTGACCCTGCCTCGCGATAAAAGCCCTTGGGCATTGCCCATTTAGGGTCAACCGATTACGTATACTCATTGTGTTACATACTCGTATAAGCGGACAAAAGTATGTGGAGTTATCCGTATTTGATTGTGTTACATTCTCACCTAAATAACCGCTTCGCATATTTAGGTATGTTCAATATTTATTAATGAATTTTAACTATTGGCTAGGTACGATAATATAATACAAAGTCTGGACTTCTTTTTTTATCGATGCAACGGCTAATATTTAGCATAAAATATGTAATACATAATTATACATACATATTATGTATGTATAATTATTTAATTACTAAACAAACCCGCTAGCTAACCACCTAGTTAATTAGGTACCTACTTAATTGTTTACCGCCAATCATAGATTTGAGAGATCTGAGTTGCTGTGCGTAAGTCTTTTAGCATTCTGTGAAGGAGCGTACCAGTGAAGGTCTATAAGTTATCATTAAACTTTCGTCTTATAAGTAGGAGGTACCTCCTACTTATTTCAACCGCAGACGATATTAGGTAATAAGCCCTCGAAAATTACATAGTTTGAGAAAGGCCCTCCTTACTTTTAATTACCTACCTACTTGTAAGTAGGTTTAAAAAAAGATTTCTTATTTTTAAATATTTCACCCAATTTATCTTACTCGTAGAAATTAAGAAAATAGTCTTTTTTAAGAAAATATTTTAAGAACTCCCTTAGGTACCTACTTCTTCCATTATTTGAACTAATCGCGTCTGTCTATGCCGAAATCATTTTACTTCATCGATGTTATTCGAACTGGAGTACCTCCAAAGTGTAGAATTCTTTACCGGCTGAAGTATTCCCTATGATTTTGGGAGTTTTCAAGAGAAGAGTAAACAGGCTGTTGCTAGACAGACATGCTACACCCTCGGCCACATCATTACTTACCACCAGGTGAGATTGCGGCCAAATGTCTGGCTATACAAATAAAAACTTGTTAATAGTTTTTTAAACAAATTCAGTTCATAATGAACGTGCATATTTTTACACAAGGAAAAGGTGAACACATTTACTATCTGGTATAAATAGCTTTCCCTTCGCCACCGCTTTGGTGGGTGATCTCAGTGTAGATTTAGTTAGAAATTCGGTATCTACTCGTACTTGAATGTCTTGATTTACATACACTATACTACTACTACCTTTAAGTATATCGTTCGTACGACCGAACCGAAGTCCCTCCCTTTTATACACAAATACGCGCTTTTGTTTACGGGATGGCTTCATATAAGCTACCTGGCCTGGGTTTGATTCCCGGGTAGAGCGATGTTTTGATGTTTTTGAACACAGACTTGTTAAGGTAAAGTATGCAGTACCGAAACTCATAATTAAATGCATGTAGGTATTAAAGTATCGAATTTAAATACCTATGTGACCTAAAATAAAGTTGGTGGAAACTTGGAAAGTGGGTCAAACATTTTCCGGATATCCGGATACCAAACCAATGGAATGAGCGACTTTCAAGGTCACTGCACGTCATTGAAAGTGTTGCAAGAATTTTTTATTATAGATCTACGCAAGGACTTTATTTTCCTAAACTTTTTTCAATTAACACTAACAAATATAGTCAGTAATTGCCTGAGAGACATGATATGCATATTATCCCATATCTTAATAAATCAGAGGAAACCATGCGATCGTAAAATCAATGCGATAAACTACATTTTGGGTAGCTTACGTCATTCGTTCCTCTCTGGCAACAATCTGTGTCCAACGCAACCAGTTTGAGGAGGTCTTTGTAGTTTGTGAATCATAGTTAATTGGATGCAATTTGATTTAGCCGGGTGTTCATCTGTCAATGTTCGTGAGACATTTTTACGGTACGGTCGCTGTCTTCACAAAATATTTTATTTTTATACAAAATACGCTGTAAGTTCTTAAAAAAATTGTGCATAATTATTGGTATTTACCTTGTAGTGCTGTGTGATAAAAGTTTCGTTTGAAAATAGTGTGATTAATAGATGAAAAATGTGAAAAAATTTAAGTGAATCTACCGAGATCTATCTACTAAATAGTTTCGACTATGACCTCACTTATTTTGGTCAAATTAGAGGTTTGAATAGGTTTCGTCATCGTATACAGAGTGAACTATTCAGGGAGTATGGTTTTGATATCTACAGATCAGATTTCACCCTCTTGTTGTCACCGATCTACTGACCTAATTTTGTTCTAGAATTTGGATTCTTTAAGAAAATTATAATTTACTAGTATGTGGACCAAATGTTTGTTTACATAAATATCAACGTGTAACAAGATAAGCCTATGTCATTAGTTTCATAATACTCTTATCTTGTATGATATCTACAACTTCATTCATTGATCATTTTAGTTTATCTTAAACAGTTGCAAAGAAAATTCTTAGGTAATGTAGATAGAATCTGATTATTTAATCACACTAGACACTAGAAAAGACAAATAAATAAAAAAAAACATAAATATCAATTTGTTATTGATATGGAATAATCAATCAAGTTTAATAATCTAGATTTAATCATGTTTTAAAGTTAATTTAGAAATTTTACATTAAAATATTATCATTCAAAAAATCCATAATACAAAATTATATACTACCTATTTCAAGATTTTAATGGAAATCTTTACAGAAGAAACATTATGATATTTTTTTAATTCAGTGTAATTTAATTCTATGTAGAAATACCTACATTAATTAAATGATTACACATTATATTTCCTGTCTGTAGAAAAAAAACATCAAATAGGTAGAATTTAATTAGCACAGTACTGTGGGCTTGCAATGATGTCACTACATAATAGCTGTAACTGGCTGAGTGACCTCACAGTTTATACAATATTACTATTCTGATCACATAGAATTTTGTAGTTAGTGTTTCTTTAAGGGGAAAATTTAAAAAGTCAACTGTGACATTTGTAAAATAAATTTAAAATAAAAAACTTACATTTTTATTGAGAAAGAAGTAAAATATTAAAATGCAAAACCCTCATGAACCTATTATTATGAAAAGATTCCTTAAAAAAATCCCCAAAATCAGCTGTTCCATTTTAACGGGTTGCCATCCGTCCAGGTTTCCCCGATTAGTCCTAGGTTAGAGGGCATCCGGGGAGCTTACGGGGGAAGGTTTCATTTGTAGATTGGGTTTTAAAAAATAAATAACATTGAATAAGTTTAAAAAATCTTGTCGACATGCCCGGCAGATGGCAACCCTACATTTATGAATAGTATTGTTGTGTATGTTTTCGAAAAAAATAAATAAGTAACTAGTTAACTACAGTCTTGATAACACCTATTAAATTTATTTTTAAATATCACACAGCATTCAAAGGTCGAAATACCAAAAAAATGCACAAATAATAAAATTAAGAATTTTCCATAACAGTTACCAAGAAAATGTCCTAACGAAGAATGAGACAGCTATAGCATTAGTGCATTAGTGTGAGTGAGAAAGCGCCATGACGCAAAATGGCGGGGATTTTGGCGCGCTTTTGCAAGGCGCCGGAAGACAACTACTGAACCAAGGAGGTCAGGCCCTCCTCCAATATGGGGCCCAGGCCATCGGAAATATCATCAATGAAGTCTTTCAAAAGAAAGAAGTTGAACAGAAGAGGTTTCTGCCCAGCATTAAGAATTACAAAGTGGTATGTTGCTATATATTTACATATTTTAAGAATAAGATGTGCTTTAGTTTAGCTTAATAGAACAGTTTTGTAGAGACTGGTGCCACCTACTAAGTACACCCTGTATTACATTATAGAACAGAATATTACTGATGATCTCATCATTTATGAGTATGTGAAATTGATCAGACAATACCAATACAAAACACCAGCCACTTCCACTTTGAACTTTACTACTATTGTATTTGGTTACATAATACAGTTTAATTTTCACCTGAACTGCCCATAATTAATACATTATTATGACCAAGATTTTTGGTTCAGAATTTTTTTTATTAATTTTTTTTTTTTTTGGTTCAGAATTGTCTAGAAATATTTTATAGATAGATGCTAAACTGGCACTAAAACTAAAACACATTCTCTTTTAACCAACATTATAGGTTTCCAAGACCGTGGGCTCCACACCTTTACAACGTAGATATTACTATGTAACGTTATTTCGTTGTGTCTATATACATGTTTAAATGTCATCTAAATATTTTTGATTTTATTTTTCCAGTAAATAATACAGTTTTCTTTTATTTACTAGTCTGGATTCCAAATCCATTAAATCTACTTTAATAATAATACTGCATAATCCATGATGCCTTCAACCTATAATAAATATAGTGAAGCTTCTTGCTTATGCCTTAGTAAATTTTGATATGTAGGTGGATGTATGTTATCATACCCAAGTAAGTTAATGTACCCACACCTACACAGGTCAATAGCTTCAAATTTGGCCATGTATTGGCTTGCACTAACATGTAATCTAAATCAATATGAACCTTATTGCAAATGATTAAGCATTAGTTTCATATTGTAATGGTGTTGATATTGTCTTATTAAAAGTAATAGAAGATTGGCTACAAATCTGTTACAAGACACATCTAGTTTGCCTTTATTAAATGTGTGTTGTTCCAATTGAAACTAATTTATTTTTTATTTTGTTTTTGACATTATCACAAGTTTATGGTTTTAAAATTACTTAATTCGATTTTTAACAATTGATTAATTATTATTAATGTTTGTTATCGTATTTTTATCTACTGTTTATTATCGTATTTTATTTCGTTATTAACTAAAATTATGAATATCAGTAATATCATATTAATTTTATTACCGACAGTGATATCCAAAAAGTCCATACTATATAGCTATTGCATTGATAGTCTGATTTACGATAATCATATCCACGAAGCCAACCAATGCAAACGTTAAGTTCACAATTTCCATACATTTTGACATTATGCATCTGTCAAAAGAGTTTGAAATGTATGGGAACTTGAGATTAACTGTCAGTTTGGTTCTATAATAAAAAATCAGAGTACATACTATTATTAAAATTGTAATAATTACATTTCTCATTTGACATCAACAGTACATTTCCTCAAGATAATCAGAATGTGTCACTGCCTTTTGCCTTTGTTTACCTATGTGTAATAGTCCTAATATTAGCATACCTAATAGCAGGTATTATGATTCTAGCTCTACCGTCAATACTTTAAGTACTACGTAATCCTTATTACACATAGCTGAGAAGGCAAAAATTACTTGACTTATTCATAGGTACATAGGTTAGCGATCGTAGTTGTGTTCAAGTTAGGTGTCAAAATCGCTTGCGCAGCGTTATGCGCAAGCGCAGAGATTAGCTTCGGTCCAACCCGCTGCGAGTGCAAGCGATTATCGCCTAGCGCTGATACACCGACACCGGAAATTCGTTGCTGTACTTATATACCACGACTCTGATGGCAGAGCAATAAGGTCTAAGTTTAAATGGGGTTGTATAAATGAGACCCTTCTTTATACGAGTTACCTACAGTCAATTCATAGAATGCACGCCTTGCTACCAACCAAATAAGATACAGTTTCGAAATACGTTATCTAAAAGATAATCTAATTCCTAATTAATAATGGGAGAAAAGTTACTGGCATTTTATTGGTTCAAATGGCTTTTCGCCATATTATATTTCTTCTTCTTTTATAATAACACCGGTTACGAAGATTGCGCGTGGCGAAAACGTAATATAGTCTGCGGCATGAAACAATAGCGATGACCTTGAGTGCGCAGAAACCAATTTTATTAGAAAGTCTTATATTTTATAAGTGCGCAAACTAACGGTCATCGCTATTCTTTCATGCCGCATATAACGATAATGTGTCACTCAAGCGCCTTAAGATCCCTGTCAGATGAACTGAAGCTTTTTTAAATGTTTAGATATCGTATACCAATAAGTAGGCTGCAGCATGTTTTCCTGAAGGCTTCGACTAAGAGGCTCTCAAGAGAAGACCGTAGGTACTCCTTCTAAAGGGCCGGCCAACATGTCCGTCGAGGCCTACGTACAACAGTGGAAGGCGATAGGCTGATTGATGATCAATTGAGGAACTTTGAAAGAGTAAAACCATTGTGTTTATGTCAGTGCATGCGTACGAATATGTTAACGATTTACTGACAGTGTCTCAAGTCAAGGGCATTGCCTTGACTTACAACTCGCGACGGTGGGCTTCATAGTTACGCTTCACTACATAATCTCATTATATGACACGTAATAATAATATATGGACAAGATAACAACATGCGCCTTCATAATATTATTGTTGCGGGTACCGGGTACGTAAGATTCAAGTAAAATGCCAAAGTCACAAAAAGACAATTAATTTATTCGACGAGTAACAAAAACACAATTAAAACACTAAATCACACTTAGACGCACTAAAACACTAAAATCTTCCTTAACACTTCGCAGGTAATACACAAGATCACTCTTAGTTCGCAGGAGAATAATCGCTTTCCAAATTGGAACTTACTTCTTCGCTTTCCAAATCAGAACTCTCTTCTTCGCTGTTCAAATCAGAACTGATTCTTCGGCTCGCCCGTTCCGCTTTTATACTAGGCCGGACGCGGGCGAGACCTTACTAGAAGGGAATAGAACATTCTCGATCTTTTCTCTCGTAACTTCGATTGAGACTTTGTAGACATCGGACATGTTGCTACGTATTAGGGCTTCGAGAGATTTCTACATAGTTCCCGATATTTCTCGTAGCTTCTCGAACGTTCGATGGAGAGTTCGATAATTTTCTATTCCGAATGCGTAGGTTCGGGAGCGACTATGCGTGTGTAACGTAGTGCACAACGGAATAATAGACCTTACTCATTTGAGACAAGATCTATTTCCGTATGCAGGGGCACATAGTCGTAACATTACCCCCCTCTTAGTCATGCTCGTCCCGAGCATCATTGGACCCATGGTAACGAGCCAACCGATCAATGTGAACAATTTTAGGTTTTCCTCTTGTTCCTTGTTTGATCCGATAGGTTAAGTCGTTCAGTCTAGTAATAATCTTGTATGGCCCTTCCCACCTTGGCTGGAACTTCGGAGATTTGCCTTTCTTCCTGAGTGGGTTATGTAACCATACCAGACTCCCTTCTTCGAAACCGTCGGTGTTGGCTTTGCGGTCATAACGGGTCTTCATTCTTTCGCTGGACTTTAGACTACAGTCTCTAACGAGAGCATGTACTTCGTCCAGGCGCTTCTGTAGGTCAGCCGCATAATCGGTTACTGGTTTTGGAGCTTCTGGCGGTGTCCCAGTCAATGCATCTACCGGAAGCCGCATTTCTCGACCGAAGTTTACCATTGCTGGGGTAGCGCTGGTGCTATCGTGGATCGCAGATCGGTAGGACAGTAGAAATAGCGGTATGTACTGGTCCCAGTCTCGTTGATGCTCGTCGACAACTTTGGCCAAGTGGTTTTCCAACGTTTGGTTGAATCTCTCGACCATGCCATCGGATTGCGGGTGTGCTGGAGTAGTACGGGTCTTATGCATACCCAATAGTTGACAGACCTCCTGAAACAGTGCTGACTCGAAGTTTCTTCCTTGGTCTGAATGCCGTAATTTGGTGTACCCCTAGAGATATCTAGGGGTACACCAAATCGGCAAATCACCTCGTGGACTAACTTCTTAGCGACCGTCTTTGCTTCCTGATTAGGCGTAGCGAAGACTTCGGGCCACTTAGTAAAGTAATCTTGAACCACAATGATGTATTTGTTTCCTTCATCGGATTCTGGAAAGGGGCCAGCTACATCGACTGCGATTCTTTCCCATGGAGCGCCGACGTTGTACAGTTTGAGTTTGCCCTTACTCCTGGTTTGTGGGCCCTTTACTGATGCGCAAGTCGTACATTTCTTGCACCAGTCTTCGACGTCCTCCCGACAGTGTATCCAGTAGAATCTCTGTCTCAGCTTCTCTAGGGTCTTCTTCACGCCTAAATGTCCTCCGGATACCCCATCGTGTGTGTATCTGAGTAAGGAAGCAACTTGTTTACGGGGTACAATCAGCTGTAGTGTTGTTTGATCCCCTTTAGGTGTTTCCCATTTCCTGAAGAGTACTCCATCCTTAATCTCCAAACTGTCCCATTGCGCCCAGTAACTTTTAGTAATGGAGCTTGCTGATGCTACTTGGCTCCAAGAAGGTTTCTGACCTATTTTCTTCCATTCAACAATTTTCCTCAGGTCACTGTCCTCTTTTTGAGCTTTCCTTATAGCGTCCTCGCTCCATCTCTGTTCCAGTCCCTGGGTGGTTATCATCCGCACTTTTTCTAAGGAGTTCGGTTTCTTCTGCTTCTCCAGCGGCTTTCCGTCGTTGTGACGAAGGTTCTGTGCATGGCCGTTGGCCTCAGCGGTCAACACGTCGCGCTCGCGGCGCGGATCACGCACGTTCCACGTGTCCCTCCCGTCGCGTACATACTCCGTGTCCTTGATGCTGACTGCGTCCTTGCGGTCACGCCAGTTCCCGTTGTCACAGTAGCTACGCCAGTGTCCATTATCTCCGTAGCTACGCCTGTACATGCCGTTCTTGTAACCACGCCAGTTTCCATCGGTCCTGATACACGACATCTCTTCTGCGTCGACTTGTGTAGACTTGTCCGCTACTATTGTTCTACGTGACAATCTTCGTTTAGGGCAACTCATCACAATATGGCCTTTCTCGCCGCAGCCATAGCATATCGGGCCCAAAGACGGTTTTTCTTTAACCACAACCTCCCGAAGTCGATGGTTTCTAGAGTCCTGATGCACGGCTTCAAACTCCAAAGCATGGGCTAGAGCTTCCTGCAAGGTCTGATGATGTCCCAGCTTCACGGCATGTCTGATATCTTCGTCCCTAATGCCATCACAGAAAGCTTGCGGGATCATTGATTCTACCATCGTCGGGCATGACACGTATGCACGTCGGACTAGCCTCTCGATTTCCGCCGCCCATTGCTGTAGGCTCTCACCAGGTTTCTGTTGTCGATCGCGAAGTTGTGCTCTATACGCGTGTTCCAGGTGTTTGTCGCTGTACCTGCCCTCTAGTGCTCTTTGGAGAGCACCTAAAGTTCTGTTATCCGAAGGCAGGTTCTCCAATGTAAGCAGAGCATCCCCACGAAGAGCAAGAGTCAAAGCTAACATTGATTCTTCTTCGTTCCACCCCTTTCCTTTAGCCACCGATTCGAACTGATACCAGAACGCTGCCCAAGACGTCGTTCCATCGAAGTGGGGTACTTCGACTTTCGGGGAATCCGATACTACTGAAACACCCCGGGTCTCCACTCTAGCCATCTTGGTATGCAACTGTTGCATCTCCGTATCCATCTGGCACAGTCGATCCTCGTGTTGGATGAATCGATCTTCATGTTGGGTGAATCGATCTTCATGTTGGGTGAGTCGATCTTCATGTTGGGTAAGTCGATCTTCGTGTTGGGTCTTGATGCTTAGTACGTGATCCTTAAGAGCATCGATCTGCTTTTCCAATACTTCGTGCTTCTTCTCGATAGCGCCCAACAAGCTCTTGCCTAGCTCTTCCTGACGGCGGGCTTGATCCTCCTTGAGATCAGCTAGCAGTCTGACTTGCTCTTTCTTCAATTCCACTAGCATGTTACCTTGCTCCGACTGGCGGCGGCCTTGATCCTCCAGTATTTTGAATATTTTAACAATATCCGCAGGCCCCATTGGTGGTGGTACTGATCCCTCTGTTGAAGACCCTTCACCCTCTTGCAGGGCCGCAGCTTGACTCCTCGTTACTCGACCCTCACTGTCTTCTCGTGGTGTGAGTGGCATCTTGAATCCCGCTTCTGACACCAATTGTTGCGGGTACGGGGTACGTTAAGATTCAAGTAAAATGCCAAAGTCACAAAAAGGACAATTAATTTATTCGACGAGTAACAAAAACACAATTAAAACACTAAATCACACTTAGACGCACTAAAACACTAAAATCTTCCTTAAACACTTCGCAGGTAATACACAAGATCACTCTTAGTTCGCAGGAGAATAATCGCTTTCCAAATTGGAACTTACTTCTTCGCTTTCCAAATCAGAACTCTCTTCTTCGCTGTTCAAATCAGAACTGATTCGTCGGCTCGCCCGTTCCGCTTTTATTACTAGGCCGGACGCGGGCGAGACCCTTACTAGAAGGGAATAGAACATTCTCGATCTTTTCTCTCGTAACTTCGATTGAGACTTTGTAGACATCGGACATGTTGCTACGTATTAGGGCTTCGAGAGATTTCTACATAGTTCCCGATATTTCTCGTAGCTTCTCGAACGTTCGATGGAGAGTTCGATAATTTTCTATTCCGAATGCGTAGGTTCGGGAGCGACTATGCGTGTGTAACGTAGTGCACAACGGAATAATAGACCTTACTCATTTGAGACAAGCTCTATTTCCGTATGCAGGGGCACATAGTCGTAACATTATGATGTCAGAAGGTTTGGTCGAGTAGTTGTCCCCAAGTTGTCATAATGTTGCATTCTGCTACTCGAACCCTTTCATTTGTAGGTTTGCCTAGCCAGTGACAGGAATGAAACGCACTAATTGATTTCACAGCTTGTATTGTAGTAAACAAGGCGTTATAAGCTTGGCACTACACTTGAAGTACTACACGTGATACCTATATTACGGGAACCAAGTGAAAGTATAAAGTTCTACATTTGGTGGTAGAGGCCATCTACTCTAGCTAAGAACACTCCCGACTATTATAACTTGCAAACAAAATAAAATAATCTAAATCGGTTCATCCGTTCGAGAGCTATGATATGAACCACAGACAGACAGGCAAACAAACAGACACGTCAAACTTATAACAGCCCGTCGTTTTTGCGTCGGGAGCTAAAAAGTACGCTAGGATGAATGACTCGCGACCAAAAACTCTGGACATAATTTTCATACTCCTAACCTGAACAAAAGTGCATAGAAAGGTCATCATAGAAGATACTATAGAAGATACTACTGTGCACTCGTCAATCGCAGACGTGCTCTTCGTACAATTATTAATAAACATAAATTGACAATATTTTTATAGTGACCTTATTAAGTGTGTAGAAGTTTTATGCAGATTAAGATATAAGTATAGTGAAATGAACAGTACAAAATCGTAATTAAAGTGTATTAGATAAATATGTCTACTGACAGCCCCTTTAATAGGAGCTCGATGACGCAGCGCTCCCCGCCTCCGACACCGACGCCCCGCACACCAGGAAACCAGCAGCAAGACCTTGAGGGAGCCATGGAAGTGGTTTCCACTTCAAATATACAGAGCTGGCTCAGATCTATCGAGGGATTTCTAAATGAGGTGTGTAATATCGCAAACGAAGGCAAGCTGAACAGTGACCAAAAATTAAAAATTAGTGGACTTTGTCGTAAGGTCGGACATGGAACTAGCCAAATGGCTGTAGAGTACCAGTCCCTTAAGCAGAAAGCTCTGCAAACCTACTCCGCCCTCCAAACCCAGAACGAAGAAAGAGACTTAGTGAAAGCCCTCCATGAAGTCAAACTGACTTTACAAGAGTCCTGCAAGCAACCAGAAGCTGTAGGTAAGTCCTTTGCAGATATGGTTAAAAGTGGCACTAATCGCTTTTTACGTCCGTCCCCCATAAGCTCTGTATCAATTTATCCAAGCGATACAACCAAAACAAGCGAGGATACGAAACACCTTGTACAGAAGATAATAAGCCCGGAAGATTTAAAATTAAAGGTGAGAGGGGTCCGAAAGACCAGAAATGGAGGAGTAGTCATCAGCACTGAGACCAAAGAGGACCTCGAAAAACTAAAAAGCTCAGTCCAATCTGCCAGCTCCGGTCTTACTGTTGATGAAACGAATAAGCGCAAACCTCGCATTACAATAATAGGAGTGCCCTCATCGATGTCCGAAAATGACGTTTTTAAATGCATTTTTGAACAGAACGTTGCGGAAAAACTTCCAACCTTGTCCCGGGATTCTTTCATGGCCTCTGCAAAGCTGAGTCACAAGTCCGGAAGAAAAGGCGCAGATACATGCAATTATGTCCTCGAAGTGTCAGCCGTCGTTCGTAAAGCACTGATCATCCAAGACAGAATTTTTATTAACTGGACCTCCTGCCCCGTTAGGGATTTTACATTAGTGACGAGATGTTACAACTGCCAGCAATACGGACATGCGGCCAAGACCTGTAAGGCTACCTCCCCTACGTGCGGACACTGTGGTGTAGACGGCCACTCGGCGCAAGATTGCCAAAAGAAAGCGGATCCACCAAAATGTGCGTCGTGTTTGCGTTTCAGAAAACCTGGCAACCACAAGACTGGAGACGCTGAATGCCCCGCCAGAAAAGCTGCCGAAACTAGGTATATTAACTCGGTAGATTATGAGGGCGCCTAAGAGCGCCACCTACTATAATTTTTAGATTAGAACTTTAGTTACCACTTATTATAACATGGATGTTAATGTAATTAATGAATTAGATAAATTAGCTGTGTCCGAATCATTGATGTGTGAGGTTGATGACTGCAAACAGTATCTCTCTCTCCATAAAAAATCTTTTACTTTACTAACACAAAACATTCGTAGCGTTTTTAAAAATATAGACAGTTTTAACCTATTTTTGCACAGGCTTGACTTTCAATGTGATGTGTTAATATTAACTGAATGTTGGTTATTAAATAGGCAAGACTATCTGCCTGATATTCCAGGATATAAAACATCCTATAGCACTCTAAATTATACCCAAAATGATGGCGTGATAGTCTATGCAAGGGAATCGTTAAATGTCACAGTCGAGGAACCAAAGATGACAGATTGCAATTGTCTTACTATAAAAATTGGGACCAGCATAGCTATTATTGCATTGTACAGATCACCATCCACTAAAAACTTAGACTCTTTTCATAACTCGCTCAATCAAACTATTCAAACCCTAAGCTCTTTTAAAAACATTATTCTAACAGGCGACATAAATATTAATATTAAACCGGAACTATACGACACAGGGAAACAAGATTACCTAAACCTATGTTCATATCACGGGCTTCTTCCCGCACATACTTTGCCGACACATCAAAGTGGGTCATGTCTCGATCATATGATGGTCAAGTCTAATTTCCCGTGTTATGCACTTGTTACTAATTCTAATATAACCGACCATGACACTGTCTTACTAACCCTAAATTTATCGCTTACTAGACAAAAACCTCGCCTCGCAAAGTCCAATATAAACGTAAACAAACTCGAACGTGATATTTGCAACATTGACTTTAGCCCAGTTTACAAAACTGCTGACGCAAATGTGTCTCTGTCGTTCGTGATTAATAATGTCCAACAAGCAATTTTACGTAATACTACAATAACAACCGTAAATAAGAAATTTAATAACATTAAACCGTGGATTACTCCGGGACTTGTTCGGTGTATTAGGCACAGAGATAAACTTCATCGGGACGTCAGGAGATGCCCTGACAACTCTGATCTTCAAATTACGTACAAGCGCTATAGGAATTTCTGTAACAACCTTTTAAAGAAATTAAAAACCACGTATGACAGAGAGCAATTGTGCAAAGCAAGTACAAATAGTAAACAGCTCTGGAAACATATCAAAAACGTTACCTTTATGTCGAAACAGCATGAATCGAGTTCGGGTCTGTTACTTACAGACTCCTCACCGCTTAAGTCAGCAAATAGAGTGAATAACTACTTTGCAAATGTGGGAAAGTCTCTTGCAGAACAAATCCAGGGAAAGACCTTCACTCCGCCAAATATCTCCAGCTCAATCTTAAATACCTTCGTCTTGTATGACACGGATGAACATGAAATTTCACAGATAATATTGAGCTTAAAGGATAATTCAGCAGCCGGATGGGATAACATTAGCAATAAAATATTAAAACGCCTTAGGCATATCCTTGTTCCTCACCTAACCCACATTTTCCGGATTTGTCTTGCAAAGGGTATTTTTCCAAAATGTTTGAAAAAAGCCGTTGTAATCCCTATTTATAAATCTGGAAATAAGGATCTTATCACTAATTATAGACCTATATCACTTCTTCCTTCAATGTCCAAAATTCTGGAAAAAATTATAAACAAAAGACTGGTAAACTATTTGGAAAAGCATGGTTATTTTTCCCCCGCTCAGTTTGGCTTTAGAGCAAAGTTGTCCACATCTGATGCAGTTCACTGTCTGACAGAATATGTTGCTAAGGAACTTGGTGATGGTAATCAAACTTTAGGAGTTTTTCTTGACCTTGCAAAAGCCTTCGATTCTGTATCCAGTCCAATACTTTTAAAAAAACTGGAATCAATGGGTGTGAGAGGAACTCAACTAGAACTCTTTTCAGACTATTTAAAAGACAGGTGTCAATGTGTTCGGATAGGAGATACAGTAAGCGATGACCTACACATTTCGGGTTTCGGCGTTCCTCAAGGAAGCATTTTAGGCCCCACCTTGTTCCTGGTGTACATAAATGACCTTTGCAATCTAAATTTAAAACATGGAAGAATAATAACGTATGCTGACGACACCGCACTCATTTTCACTGGGAAAACAATCACAGAGTTATATGAAAATGCACAAGCCGGTTTCAATATAGTTGGAGATTGGCTTAATTGTAACCTACTAACACTAAACGCTGATAAGACAAAATATATTCACTTTAGCATGCGCAAGCACCATTGCACTAACAACCTACAAATATATGCACATCACTGCCATAATAAAACAGTCAAAACATGTAAATGCCCTGCACTCCTCAGCACAAATAACTTGAAATATCTGGGAATAATAATAGACGAATCACTCTCTTTCAGACTTCACATTGAAAACTTGGTCAATAGAGTTCGTAAATTAATATACATTTTTAAAAAACTTCGATCGATAGCAGATCCAAAATTAATCAGGACAATATACATGGCCCTTTGTCAATCCATAATACAATATTGCATCTCATCGTGGGGAGGGGCTCTAAAAACTGTACTAATGCCCCTTGAACGAGCTCAAAGGACAATCTTAAAAGTGGCTAACTCCCTTCCATTCCTACACCCTACGCACTTGTTATATAAATCCTGCGATGTTTTGACTGTCCGTCAACTTTTCATATCACAAATTATACTAAAACAGCACGCAATGCTTCCCTATGACGCTAACATCACTAACAAACGACGGAGAGATATAGTTTGCATCACCCAATCAACATCCAAATTCATTTATACAAATCGTTTTTTTACTTTTCTCGGACCATATCTTTATAATAAATTAAATAAATCACTAAATATTTATGCCCTAAATTATCATAATTGTAAATTAGCAATAAATAAATATCTAAAAACACTGTCTTACGATAATACAGAACTCTTACTTGCAGTTTGTAAATAAGATTAGTTTTAATAAGTTTAAGTTTAATTTTTATATATTATAATGTATTTTACTTCTACTTTTTCTTCACTTAGTGTCTTTATTTAAAATCTTGATTACTGTTTATTGATAATTAGTAACCATGGATATTATGTAATTTGTATAGCCTGAAACACAGGTCCAACCTAGTACAGGCAAAGAAAAACTCTGGTTTTAAGTATATTGTTAAGCTTTATTGTATTGTAATGATATCTGCCCTTATTTTATTGAATAAACAATTTATTATTATTATTATTATTATTATCATGCCCACAAATTAGGTAATCGGATTAGTCCCCCTCTTCAAACGGCCCGACCGGTTCCATCTAGAGCGACAGGCCATGTGGTTCAATGAGATAATTCGTCGGCCTTGGGACCGTTTGCGCTGGATCAACTTTATCAATTGAGACGCGGGCTTGGCCGCTTCATATGTCATGTTAATAAAGATAGCGAGATGCAATTTAGACGTAGGTCTAATGCACATAATGATACTACTGGATCCAGTTCTAATTCTTCGTAATAATCAACGGATTTAATCTCGAAGGAAAATATAAAAAGTATTACGAGTAGTAGTAAAGTATCAGCCTATAATGTTCTTTATCCCACCGCAAGGTAAATCTATAATAGAAATCAAGTATTCGCTACTCTGATGGGATTAGGCTTAATCACCAGGCTTGCCTAATGCGAATTGGCGATCACACCATAAACCCGAGCTGTGATCGAAAAATTCGATCTTTTTAGGTTTATGGGTTGTTAAAGTCTAGGCTTCATTTTGGGGGGAGGAGGTCAAAGAAGAAAAGAGGGCGGCAAAATACCCATCTGCTTTTTGCGATACCCAAGCTACGCCACTAAAAATAGGGCAGAGATTTCAAAATGTTCAAAATAAAACTAATGACGAAAACCATTCGTATAGTAAGACGAATGAAATCGTATCATAAATCAACGTTAGACATGACAGGAGTCTTCACCAACTACAATAAAATTAATGTATTTACCAACGTCTAAAGGAAAATTCCTCACACAACATACTTTACGAAGTTTCATGACTAATTCTGTACTGTCAATACATCATACAGGTGATTGAACTGACAAAAGAAACAGCGAGAGAATGCCGTCTGCAATTAACATATCGTAGAAATAGCTGAGTATTGACACACTGCCAACGTTTCTGGGGATGCGTTACGTTAGATAAACAACGAATGTCAGTGCAATGTTTAATAATAATGACTGTTTGGTTTGAACATGACTTCCAACTAAACACCTATTTTTTAATCAACTTTTCACACAAAGCGATAAATAAAGCTTAAAACATTTTGTCGTAGTATTAGTGTAAGTATATTAATTACCTAGTTAGTTTCTCCAACTGAGTGGGTTGTTTAGTATTTTTGTGGACTTTAAGGTAACGCTTGACCACAGTCGCACCTGATGGAAAGCGTCGATGTGGTCTAGAATGTTATGCGTTAGCCTAGATGATGACCGTTCACTCTTGCCTTAAAGATATCCAGATCGTAGTGGTCAGGGAAAAATACCGTGAAAGTGGCGTGATAGGTGGCAGATGTGCCTACGGATCCCCTGATGGTAAGCCATTGCTGCCGCCCATAGACACCTGGAACACCAGTAGAGTTACAAGTACGCAGCCAATCTTTAACCCCCCCTTTCTACCAATTGAGCCTCCGGTACCCTCACTCACTCTACAAATCACAGCCCAAGCGCTGCTTGGCGCAGGTCTTCTATGAGGCCGTGGTATCTCTCCGGTCAAGCTGACCCATTCATGCCGAAGCGTGTCTCTCCCACGGTCCGAGAAAAAAGACCTCTGCAGGCATTGTCCTTAACTGTGCGTATTATTAAATGTGGAAGCGAATCTACCAGGACCGTCTAAAGATGGTAATTTAATTAAAAAGTAATTTAAAAAATTTAAAAGTGATGGTTATTGAAAAGTGTAACTAACGCAAATTCATAATGGACATTTCTGAAACGAGTGTGTGTGAATAAAATCAGTGAGATATCCCGAAATTGGGTTTTGATTTGAAATATCCACCAACAATAACAATATGGATTCACTTTCTATACTTCAAAAGCCCCACATTGTACTAGTTGTAAATCTCTCGAAATATTAACTCTGGCAGATCTTTCGTTGCGTTGCGTAGTATACTCGAACTTGTTTGTATTTATAACCGCATGTTTGGGATCCGGCGTCTTCAAACATATTTAATTACTACACCGCCCAGATGGTTCGTCAGACACATAATGTTGCTGAAACTTTATGTCAATGGATGAAGATTGAAAATTAACATTTCAACGACACGATATCTTACGTGGGCGGTTACTGATATGGATTCTTCAGTGTAAATTTTAGTCTCTAAAACAACGGTAACGAGTTTCCTCTTGTTAATTTGTCTGTTATTTATTATTAATGATCCTTTCCCTGTACTTTTTTTAATATTATGCGATCCAAATTTCAAGAAGTCTCGTAAAAGGTTATTCATGTTCGGTATAATCGTTATTATACATACCGTAATCCTTATTCTTAGTTTTTTATTATTATTCAGTTTCCGGTATACCTGGTGGTATAACTATACCACTACAAGTAGCATTATATCATACTAGTGCTCCGCCTTCACTTTGTTTCGAAACATTCGTTTCAAATTGTACCAATAGATGGCGCTAGGTGTCGATTACATCGCGCAAGTGTTTTGTTTTTTCCGTTTACCTAAGCGTTGTCGTTGTCCCGTAGAATTCACCTCTTCATAAATATAATTATTTATTATCGGTTAATTATTAGTCGAAACGGGTGTTAGAAAACTGATAATAAATTCCATCCGCTATTTTAAAATAGCGGATGGAATTAGCTTTCTGATATTTATTTATTTATTAAACAGTCTTCTTAAAAGCTGACAGATTATCGAAATCCAAAACTGCTACCGACCACGTACATATTCAAGAAAATACTTCTTCAATATACGAGGAATAGTCTAAAACTAGCCCCAGCTGCTACAGACCCCCTACAGGTTATAAAAGCGCACATTAATCGTATAATGTTGAGAACAGTCCTGCAGGGAGACTCCCTGCCTTCCCTCTGTCTAGACGCCAGACGACCTCAGGAACATGACCTCCTATCGATTGCTGTGACTCACTTTAAAAAACAGAAGTACTGCGCAGATAAAAGAAAAAGTTAACTTACCTTGCACGTTGACTAAATTTATTAATATGCAAAAACAGATAATATTCCCATATAAGTGAAGTTTATATCATTGTATTGCAAAAAACCTTTTTAGCTAGATTTATCTACTATTTTTCATGTGATAGGTAGCAGACGAGAAGACGGATCACCTGATGGTAAGCGATTGCCGCCACCCATAGACACTTGCAACACAAGTAAAGTTACAAGTGCGATGCCAACCTTTAACCCCCTTTCCTCCAAATTAGGCCTCCAGTACCCTCACTCGACGAAACACAGAGCTGGCGCTGCTTGCAACGCCGGTCTTCTGTGAGGCCGTGGTATCACTCTGGTGGAGCTGACCCATTCATGCCAAAGCGTGGCTCTCCCACGGTCTCTACTAATGATAACTTAAAATTATTATTTTCTAGATTTCTATTCGTATTGCTTAAATTAGCCGCAGTTTTTTTTTGTACATTCGTATGTAACCTACTACTCGTGTAGTAGGTTACATACACGGAAAACCAAAATAATAACATACTTGAACTTGAGATATAGTCGGGTGAATCATCAAAACCGACTATCTTCTTTAGGCAGTAATGTCCGTAGTGTATCCCCATTATTAAAACGAATATCAATTTTATCAATAAGCTATTTTCAATGCTGCTATCACCTGCGCAAATAAAACGCATGTTTATTTTGCCAAATGTTATCAAATTGGCTTACCTTATTTGGATTTCCTTTACAATAATATAACATGTGTAATATGCATTGTTGCCTTATATTTCTTACATAATTATAAATAGATGTATGTTACCTACCACAAATGTAATGCTCGTTTGTTTACTATTGCGCGTTTCCTGCTTCTCTTCAGATCTTTCTTATTTGTCACTGTCACTACGAACAATTTGCTTTATTTATACTTGGTAATTCCTATTTCCTCTACCTACTACAATGACATTTAAATAAGTTACAAATATTTCTTTTACAGTTGAAGCAAATAATAAGGATATTATAATAACTCGTATTCGTAAAGCGTACGACATCTAAAACATGCGTTTTTCGATATCTAAAACAGTTAATATTGATGTTGGGCGTGAATAATTACAAGCATACATATGTTATCAAGTTTGACTATCGATTATTTGACTTCAAATCTTTCTGATTAATGAATATTGTGAATAATTTATCAGCTAAACACTCAGTTGTTAGTTTTAAACATAAGTACTACATACAAAACAATTAACTAACTACTAGTATTATTTTCGATATCAATTGTTGGGTTTATTATCGCTTACATATTTTTTCTATAAATAATTTATAATAAGGTTCCTGTGTAAAATAATATCCGAAACTTGATGATATATTTTATTTGTTACTATAGAACAATTTGCTTAAAGAAACTTTTTACTATCTGTTCTATACTCGTTTAGTAAAGAGACCAGACAAAGGCCTTCGACAAGGTAACGAAGCTATAAAAAGCAATTAACTAATGGGTCTCTTTGAAAATTGCACTACTCGCAGTAATTATATTTACGACAGTCTGTACTCATAGTTGATAAGTGGCACTGTCATACACCCCGCCTACTTTGGGGGAGTAACGCAAGGACGTCTCTTGAGTCCCGTTCTTTATAGTAGTTGTTATGCATGATAATAGCTTAATTTTAGTTAAATGTATTATGCTAAGGATAAAGTAAAGTCATCATTAACACATGCTGATACTTATTTTTTGTTTTAACATTTAGAAACTGGAATAATTATGTATGTTAAAATGTTGGACCAATTAGATAAGGATTTATGATTTTAGGATTCCTACAAGCAAGTTTTATTTTGGAATATTAAACTATATACTAATCTAAATAAAAATGTACATAATAAACATATCACTCAAATCATTAACGTCTGAAGTCCTAATTTTAAACCTAGGTCTTTTTTACATTTTACGATGTGCCATGTTACATTTTTTCTTATTTTTTTTGGTTCTCTTTATGATTGTGCGACCTTTCAATCACCTAAAGTAAATTATTATCACCGTAATATACCTATTAGATATACCTATCTGTTGCAAAATTATAGATGTTGTAAAATTTATTTTAGCTTAAATTTTCCGATTACTAGTATATGTATAGAAGCTCAGGCCTCTTCTATTTAAAACTAATCAAGCACTACTAACAACTAAGAACTATCTAACTAAGCAACTAGAAGCATCTCGCGGGCCAGTATGACGGTGCCAACGGATGTGTGTGATGCCGTGCCGTCGCGTCCATTGTAACTGCAACGTGGCCTCTTGCTTATCATCAGGCTGAGGTGAGCCAATTAGCCACTATAAAAAATAGTGGCTTGCCCTCACTTCGTTTCGGGACTTCGGTTAGTATAAGATGTGTCGATGTCTATAGAATGTATCTCTTTATAAATAGTATAGATTTAATATTTAAAGATTCTGTTGTCAATTTCGGAGGGACATGGATGGATTGCCACGGTAATAAAATCTCGATGAAAAAGACCCTCCCCTGTATACTCCGACCGCGAGCCTTATCGTCGCAAGTCCCATGGGTTTCCTCCACACATATGTACTATACGCGTATGTACTGGCCAGTACATTTAATGGTGTGTTATCAGTCGGTATTCAGTCAATAGTTTCAGTTATGGACGTATGGACAGTTCAGTGGCTTAACAAGGCTTTTTAACGGACTTTTTATACCTAATTGTTTTATTTTTCGTTCTTTCTCAAATTTTTAAGTGAAGTGATTTTTATGTTTCATTGGTTTTAAATTGTGTGTATATAAAAATCATTTTCGTAATCTGTAAGTTATGAGCATATTAAAAATCTAAAACATAAATGTTCCACGCTTGACTCAAGATTTAGGATCTTACTAGCAATTATTTTGTTCAATACATTTAATTTAATAAAAAACTATAAATTGTTTAATAGCAATAACGAAACAAAACATATCACCGGTAACCTTAAACCTTAAATCGTCGCATTATCGGTTAATTTTTTGAACCAATTAAGAATTATCACCATCACCAAATAAGAATACTTAACACAATATGAAAGTATTACCAACAATTAAAAAGAAATTAAAGACAGCTCTATAGCCAAGTATCATGCTTTGCTTTCTCTTTGAATACTGACCGTTACATAGTAAAATCGATTTAATTAGCCGGTCATATGTCCTTGGCCCGTTGACATTCGCTGGTGAATATTTTAAATTCAATTTTAATAAAAATACAGAATATCAGCATTAATCAAGGATTGCATTTTCAAATTGTTATAACAATTTGATAGTTATTCTGAGCCCATTTGCCTATACAGGGTATACCTGTGAACATTTACATCCCTTTAGCCAACTACATCGATTGTGATCTACACTAACTGCTATAACCTGATTGTATAATAAGTTAATAAGTAAATGCGACAAACAATTACTGACTGATTAACTAGTCTACTAAATTTTCTATATCTTTGAGTACCTCTGTATGTACTAGCTGACTGTTTAGTCGGGGGTTTCTTCCGGCACACCCAGACCCTTTATGTTATGATCATTTGAACAGTATTGTTTATTTTTCATCAGAAATCAAATACCTAGGTCTTTAATTACTAGGTTTTCCTTATGAGTCAGCACGGAACTACAGATAATCTACTAAGCAGTTAGGTACAACAATGATTTAAAGTAATCCTTGG
The DNA here is from genome assembly GCA_014851415.1 of Cnaphalocrocis medinalis. Classification (NCBI taxonomy): domain Eukaryota; kingdom Metazoa; phylum Arthropoda; class Insecta; order Lepidoptera; family Crambidae; genus Cnaphalocrocis; species Cnaphalocrocis medinalis. The sequence goes on along the minus strand of CM026296.1, from coordinate 3,861,754 downwards.
ACTAAATTTTGAACAGAACTCATTAACAAAACGATTTCATCGCATTTAAGAATAGCAGTTTAAGACATTTTAGTTCAAAGTGTGTAAATGATCTCAAGAAAAATGCCGAAAGAAATACAAGAGGATTTGTTTTTGAAATGGAAGAGCGAAGAAGTGGGCCATCTGAAGACATTCTATGCACCCACAGTTAGTAATGTAGTAGAGACGTGGAAGCGAAAGTCGGTCTCTATAATATCACCAAAATCCGGGCGGATATTACGACAGAAGACCAGACCGAGGAACGAGGAAAAGAAAAGAACAGAACAGAAAGACCTAGGCTTCTTCTCGCGTATATTTGAAGACTTAAAAAAAGCAAAGGTTTCGGATTACGAATACCAACAGTCGAAAGTGCGGGAGAACAGTTCTTACAAACCTTTCTGGGCTACGAAAGTAGTCAGCGCTAAGGTAGTAACGCCTGTAGAATTAGAGACGGAGATCAAAACTGTAAGTCTGAATGAAAATTGTAATGCGACGGTGAATAAGAACTTGGTCTTTCAAAAGGAGATGAGGCAGTCTCCGAAAGTGACTTTGACGAGGAAAGCAACGAAGCCGACGAAAGCCTACTTGAAGAAGTTGTCAGCTGTGGATCTTCATAAGGAGTACAAGTTGAAGATGCCTCCGAGCTACAATGGAAGTAAAATGTACATGCCTACAGGAGAACGGCTTTTTTGGGTTCGTTATTTTAATAAAACAATATCTTTTAACGTTTATCACTATCAAGGTAGCACAGTACACCTTACACCTCGATCAAGTGTCCTTTACCCAAAGGTTGCCTGGAAGAGATCGCTCATAGTGATAAGGCCGCCTTTGTTGTACATTACTCCTGTTATTACTAGTTTTAAGTTTTAAACCTCTGTTTTGTGTGCAATATAAAGCATATTCAAAGCATATTCATTCATTCATTCATTCACAGTATTAAAGTGCGATTATCAGTTGTTAACTGAACTTTTTGCGATTTGAGTGACGCCTATGTATTGTTGGTTACAGTAATCGCTTACCGCTGTTTGCCTGTAACATAGGTCGCTGGCGCCCCCCACTTCCCTAAAATGGGGGGATAGAAAGGGGCAAAAAGTAGCCCATGTTACTCTCCATCCCTTCAACTATCTCTTAAAATATCACGTCAATTCGTCGCTGCGTTTTGCCGTGAAAGAAAGACAAACATACAGACAGACACTTTCCCATTTATAATATTAGTATGGGTTCGCTGTAAAGTCTTTGGTATGTAAGCCTGTTTGTCACTTTTAGCGTACCTAAATATTTCTAATGCATTTAATTTAACTTTTAGTTTTCATGTAATCTAATCTCAAACGGATGTACAGACATTAGGATATTTGCTATGTATGTGTACATGGATAATGAGAATTGCAGTGTCCGAGGTCGCGATGAAATGATAATTGTATAGGTTTAATGTAACAGTAAAATAAAGTCGAACCTACTTCTATAAACTTGGTAAACTACAAAATTATCGATAAATCTATCGACGTTGACCGATTGAAAGAGGTAGTATACGTAATTATGAAAACAATATTTTTTCCACTAGAAACATAGGACTTATCTAATAAAATACAATAAAGATCAGGTGGTCAGGAGTTTAGGATATTTATCTGAAAAAAATTTCAAACTTAGCATGTTTTTCGTCCTTAATACAAAATTCGCAAATGGATTGAATGTAGCGAGATTTGCATGTTTTTTACGTATTACATTGAGTGCGATAAGGATTCTTTTGGATTGTAGATGACATATGCATTGGGGCGTTATACTTAAAATGTTTCAGAGAAAACTGACAAAAACAGTGTTAGTTTCAAGAAGAAAGAATTACTATCTAACCAATATATCCTTGTCACACCGTCCATTAATCAGCAAACAAAACAATGCATTTCCGAACAGCAGTTACCAGAATAATGTTGGCAAGACTTAACCACTTTTCCTTCGAAATCGTTAATGTTTGATTAGACATAAAAGTGAATTTACTGCACGTACAGATGCTGTTTTGCGTACAAGATTTGTACAAATAAATATTCTTACTCTATGTATATATTTCTGTGCTTTGTATATAGAACAAGGTACTAAAAACTACCATCGCAAAAATCGGAATATAACCCTGACTATTTGAACGTAAACAAAATCCTGCTTATTGCAAAACGTAGTCTAAACTTAGTCTTAGGTTAAAACTCATTCTTAAATCATGACTAATTTTACAAAACGTTTTATAAAAGAGGGAATGTGTTTCATTCAAGCACTAGCAGCACATCCTGACTGTTTCGGGACAGTCCCAATACAGTAAACTCCAATTATCCGAATTAATGGGGACCGGGACCCATTCGGATAATCAAATACAGTAGAACTCCAATTATCCGAACTTCGACTATCCGAATCTCCGATTATCCGAATCACTTTCAGAAAAAAAATTGTCCAAAAAAAGTCTTAAGTGCGCTATTATTCCTCCCCCCGCGAAGCCAGTGTTGGCGCGTTCGCTCACTATAGTCCTTCCCTTATCATGTTTCTTTAATTTAATTAATTAAAAAAATTGTGCAATATCAAAACTTAGCTTTTTTCTCTCCAATGGCATTTTTTTTTCAACTCCGATTATCCGAATATTTGATTATCCGAATGGGTCCCGGTCCCCATTAATTCGGATAATTGGAGTTCTACTGTATTCGGATAATCGGAGTTGAAAAAAAAATGCCATTGGAGAGAAAAAAGCTAAGTTTTGATATTGCACAATTTTTTTAATTAATTAAATTAAAGAAACATGATAAGGGAAGGACTATAGTGAGCGAACGCGCCAACACTGGCTTCGCGGGGGGAGGAATAATAGCGCACTTAAGACTTTTTTTGGACAATTTTTTTTCTGAAAGTGATTCGGATAATCGGAGATTCGGATAGTCGAAGTTCGGATAATTGGAGTTCTACTGTATGAAGTTCCAAAGCATTCCGATAGATGACGCTGGGTGTTAATTATATCGCGCAAGCGTTTTGCGCTTTCGTTTTACATAATAAGCCTCATATTTATATTGTCTCTAGAAGCTACCTCTTTATAATTAGTATAAAAGTTAGAGCAATGACGAGCAAAAAAATCATGAATTCTCAGGCGAGTTCTTTTAGGGGAGTTGTCCCATCACTGAAAATTTGGGTTATGGGACAACTCGTCCGAAAAAAACTCGTTCGACAATTTCAGGATTTTTTGGCCGGTCACTGTTCTAACCTATCCTACTTATCCAATATTTAGGTATATGATGATAATACTGACTGACTAAACTCAACAAAACCAAAAAAAGATTGGTGAAGTTAAGTTAGAGCAGTGACGAGCAAAAAAATCTTGAGATTTTCGAGATTTTTTCGGACGAGTTGTCCAATCACTGAATAATTGGGTTATGGGACACTCTTCCGACAATTTCAGGATTTTTTGGCCGATCGCTGTTTTAACCTCACCTAACCAATATTTTTGTGATGATAATACTGACTAAACTCAATATTAAATAATATACAGGATGTATACAGATACACCCTGTATATTATTTAATATGTTTTCATTCACTATTCACCTTTATTATTTATTGGAACATTTACATCCCGTTAACCACGTGTTCTACCAACCATTCTGAACAACATTTGGTTCTATGACTTGGAAAATCGCATTAAAAAAACTTCTCATACAAAGTCGGTCACGTGACTTAGTGATTTTGTATGGGAAGTCGTAAATTTTTAAGGATTGAAAACAACCATACTGACTTATTGTCCTACTCGTAGCTTGGCGAGACCCGTCCCTCTTCCTTCGGACCGGCCACATACCAGGACTTCAAGGACATCCGCTCGCGGTGCCTCGCCGAGGGCAGACTGTTCGAGGACCCGGAGTTCCCGGCCATCGACAGGAGCTTGTACTACAAGGAGCGGCTGGATAGGCCTATCACTTGGTTGAGGCCAGGGGTGAGGATCATTTTTAACACTTAGTATAACTGGTTGAAGCCGTAAAGTCCCTGAGTGGAGACCGCGACTCGGTAAGCGTAGTGTTGGACTCTAACCCTAACCACCTGGGGTGTCCATTTCAGCGCAATCGCGGTCGGATAACCCACAGCCGGGACTGGACCGTACCGCAAATCGCGCTCGCCACTTTGAGCCAAATTGTTTGGCGCAATGCAACCTTTCCCAAATGCGCGACCTACCAGGACACCCAGTAGGATTTTTTCCCTCGCGGAGTCGTGATACTGAGCAAGCCACTGCCCAGTAGTGGCATGCTCACGTACTCCGAAGCCCGTTTAGTCGCCTCTTACGACAGGCCGGGAATACCTTGGCAGTATTCTTAACGCCCCTAGCCACAGGGCACGGTGTTGGACGCCCTGCGACAAGATGGGATGATGACATTCGAAGGCTGGCTGGTGTGGGCTGGATGAGAGTGGCCGAAAATCGGGAACGGTGGCGTGCATTAGGGGCGACTTATGTCCAGCAGCGGACGAGTGTGGGTTGCTGATGATGATGATGATAATTGGTTTATTAACACTCTATAAACAAAAGCTGTTAATGATAGCTGTAACTTCTCGTTTTCTTTTCTGATTTCTAATAAGAGGTAAAGTATTTTACACATAAATATCTCCTAAATATCGAAATCCCGCCAGCGTAGCCATACTTACCTCTACTACAAATGTCGAATCAACGACTTTAAAGATAACACTTTTGTGTCGCCCCGTTGGACTAGTGGTTTAAGCCGTAATCTCGGGGTCCAGGGTTAGATATCCGGGTCAAGCAAAAGTGTGTTTCGAATTTTTCTAACCAATTTTGCAATGTTTCCGATCACCAATCCGCATTAGGCAAGTGAGGTGATTAAGCCTAATCCCATCATAGTAGCGATGACTTGATTTCTATGATAGAGGCCTTCGCCCTGCAGTGGGACAGTAAATAGGCTAATGCTACCTACTTTTGTGACTTCATAGGAAATAGCAGAGAACCCCCAACTGTTCGTGGAGGGGTACAGCCGCTTCGACGTGCAGCAGGGCGAGCTAGGGGACTGCTGGCTGTTGGCTGCCGTCGCCAACCTTACCCTCTATAGAAAGTGAGTTCACTTTCATACTCATTATCATTTCAGCCAATAGACGTAGGCCATCCCAACGTTCTCCACACAGATCGGTCCTGTGCCACCCGCATCTAAGGGACTCCCGCGACCTTCACTAGATCCTCGGTCCACGTGGTGGGAAGCCTGCCACGGCTGTGGCCTCCTGCACGCTTGCTACTTTCTTACTTCGCTCACTCTATTGAGTCACTACTATATTGGGCCAAGGCAGACCAGCCGGGCTAACATGCGCGCCACGAGATAATTTTGTCGACACTCGTGTTTTGTCGTCGCAAGTTGCTTCTCGCTCACCTCGTCTTCTCGCATTAAAACTATATAAACTCAAAATTTACAAATTTTACAGGAGAGCATTTTTAAGGTTTGACGTGTAACATTTTTAAAAATATTGGTCTTATCAACATTATTCTTGTAAGTTTAGCTAGTTACATTATCCCTCTTTCAAAGTAAAGTTAAATAACATATAGATTTTAGTATGTAACAGCCGAAATATAGGTAGAAAAAATAGTCGTTTTGAGTTTGAAGAGTTTTCTAGATATTTTTTTTATTAATTTTTACGATTTTATTTGGACAAGAATATTTAATTTATACAATACGATTAAAATAAGGCAAAATATAGTATTTTTGGCAGTAAAACAAAAATATTCTATGCAATATTTATTTCTTTTAGTACAAATTATGAAATTGGTACACTTATTTTGTACCTAGGTACATAAAAAACTAAAACAAAATGGCACTTAGATAGGAACTTGTTAAGTAAAGTTATTACAGTCTTTGTAAAACTTTAGGAACGAATTATCCGGTCTTTATTTATATATTATAGTAGTTATAATATTTTTGGAAACTAACACTATCACAATTATGTAAAATTAGGAAAATAAATGTTATTTCTTTCAGTAGAAATGAAATGAATGTACTCAATGTGTACATTCATTTCATTTCTTTCTCAAAGCCAGCAGTCCTCTCGGAGATAGAAGATTTCTATAGCCGATTATACGCTTCGCATGCATCTCAACCTGATCCTGAAAATGAGGACTCTCGAGCCAAATTAACACGTCACTTCACCGAAGACCTGCCAGAAGTCAGAGTTGGCGAATTGAGATTGCTCTTGGGCAGCTAAAAAACGGAAAAGCCCCTGGAGAGGATGGCGTAACAACAGAGCTGATCAAAGCTGGAGGTAAACCCGTACTGAGGGAGCTCCAAAAGCTTTTTAACGCTGTCCTATTTGAAGGGAGAACTCCGGAGGCGTGGAGTAGAAGTGTGGTCGTTCTGTTCTTCAAAAAGGGTGACAAAAGCCTGCTGAAGAACTATCGACCCATTTCGCTTCTAAGTCACGCTTATAAGCTATTCTCAAGAGTGATCACAAACCGTCTTGCGCGAAGACTCGACGAATTCCAACCACCGGAACAGGCTGGATTTCGGAGCGGATATGGCACCATAGACCACATTCACACAGTGCGGCAGATTATACAGAAGACCGAGGAGTATAATCAGCCACTGTGTCTAGCATTTGTGGACTATGAGAAGGCCTTTGACTCGGTTGAAATCTGGTCTGTTCTGGAGTCCCTGCAGCGTTGCCAAATAGATTGGCGATATATCCAAGTGATGAGATGTCTCTACGAGGCCGCCACTATGTCCGTCCAAGTACAGAATCAGCAAACAAAACCTATACCATTGCATCGAGGAGTGAGACAAGGGGACGTCATCTCCCCAAAATTGTTCACAAATGCAATGGAGGACATGTTCAAGACGCTGAACTGGAAAGGACGTGGCATCAACGTAAATGGCGTATACATTTCCCACTTGCGATTCGCAGATGACATCGTCATATTGGCAGAAACGATGCAGGACCTAAAACAGATGCTGAATAGCCTGGCGGACTCTTCTAAACACATCGGCCTACGGATGAACTTGGAAAAAACCAAAGTCATGTTCAATGAACATGTTCTACCGGAACCGATTGCGATCCATGGCGCCACCCTCGAAGTTGTTCAGAAGTATGTGTACCTCGGGCAGACATTGCAGTTGGGTCGAAACAACTTTGAGGATGAGGTGAAAAGAAGAATCCAGCTGGGTTGGGCAGCATTCGGAAAACTACGTCGAGTCTTCTCATCGTCTATTCCACAGTGCCTAAAGACAAAAGTCTATAATCAGTGCGTCCTACCCGTCATGACATACGGGGCTGAAACGTGGACACTAACAGCACGGCTAGTCCACAAGTTCAAAGTCGCTCAGCGGTCTATGGAAAGAGCTATGCTCGGCGTTTCTCTGCGTGATCGAATCCGAAACGAGGTGATCCGGCAGAGAACCAAAGTTATCGACATAGCTCATCGGATTAGCAAGCTGAAGTGGCAGTGGGCTGGCCACATCTGCCGCAGAACTGACAACCGTTGGGGTAAACGAGTTCTGGAGTGGAGACCGCGTCTCGGTAAACGTAGTGTAGGACGACCTCAGGCCAGATGGAGTGATGATCTGCGCAAGAGGGCTGGCTGGAGCTGGATGCGAGTAGCCGAAGATCGATCAAAATGTAAACATTTTCGGGATTAGACCGATTCTGACATCAGATTTATGATAAAAAGTAGACAATTTTAAGTTAAAATATATCTTTCCTCATAAAAAATCAGTTACATTATACAATTTAGGAATAACACAGTTTTAATGAAAAACATTTGAATACTACTTATTAATATTTTGTCACAAAAACTGTACAATTACAGAATTATACAATTTTTAACAGAAAATTGATTCAAACTTTGCTACATATTTACGGCAATAAGTATTTAATTTCGAGTTTGAATAGTACTAATGAAATGGAACGCTTACCTGATGATAACAATTTTGTTTTTGTATAGTTTTGAAGAGACACAACACATACACTTCTCGGTCGCTTGATCGTAACTAAAAACTGTATCGTATTCGCGCGAGTACAAATTCTCACTTCAGCCAATTTAAAACTAAACAATGCGCCATCCAGCGAGACTTTGTTGAACTACGCTGTTTTGTCACTGTTTAAGAGAAACATATTGGTGATACCAACTGTTTTCGCGTAATAACTTCATTTCGGATATTTTTGGGAATTGTACACTTTTTATGCGAAGAGGCGACCTGACTGAGCGATTAGCGGGATAGAAGCATGCGCTCTCGCGAACGAGAGTCGACAAAATTTTGTCGCGGTGCGCATATTAGGCCTACAGATAGCGATTATAAAAAGGTGGAGAAAGGCGGGTAAGAAAAAATATAAATAAATTGAGACAGCTTCACATATTGTCCTGGTCCCAAACTAACATTTTTCACTGTACTGAGAAAACCAGAAAAAAACGTCCATACTCCATACAAATATCTGTTATCTGTTTCGTTTCAGGTTGTTCTTCCAAGTGGTGCCAGACGACCAAAGCTTCGATGAAGAATATGCCGGCGTCTTCCATTTCCGGTAAATTCAATGCCCTTTATTAAAATTGTACACAGCAGACATTATAAAACATATTACATCTTCTAATCATCATAATGCAATTTCAAATCAGCCTTCTCTCGGTGGCCCGAATATATGTGTAATAGTGACATTTCGACTTGTAACATTAAAAAATACTGATCACCGTGTATATGGTCGGTCAGTTCTACAGTACGCCCGTATAGCGGATTTTTTAATAATAATAATATACCTAATATTTCACTACATCACATACATTGATCTGACTCTGAGATAGGTAGCTCAAGCACCTGTGTTACAGATATCAGGACCAACAGTGGAATTACGAATATATACGTATAATACTTTTCCTTTGTAAATACATACTTATAATACATAGAAAACACCCAAACCAATACAAACAGTTGGGGTAAACGAGTTCTGGAGTGGAGACCGCGTCTCGGTAAACGTAGTGTAGGACGACCTCAGGCCAGATGGAGTGATGATCTGCGCAAGAGGGCTGGCTGGAGCTGGATGCGAGTAGCCGAAGATCGATCAAAGTGGCGAGCATTTGGAGAGGCCTATGTCCAGCAGTGGACTGCAACAGGCTTATGATGATGATGATGATGAATACAAACAGACATGTTCATGCACACAAATGTTTGTACTGTGCAGGGATCGAACCCGCAACCCTTGGCCCAGACGCAGCATTCACTACCACTGAACCAAACGGGTCGTCAATAGCTCCCATTGACATAAATACAAATGTGTGTTTACTTCTTGATTCCAGTTTCTGGCAGTACGGGCGCTGGGTGGACGTGGTGATCGACGACCGGCTGCCCACGTACAGGGGTAAACTGGTATTCCTCCACTCCTCGGAGAACAATGAGTTCTGGAGCGCGCTGCTGGAGAAGGCTTATGCCAAGTAAGTCTGCTACCAAAGTCAGCCTTAAATAATGTGAGCCCCAATGGAGGGACCGGATCCAAATGATATTGTGATAATATCTCGAACCCGCTTTCTCCTTTGAGCTCTAAGGGAGGAGAGAAAATCACGTGTATTTATTTTAGATACAGGGTGTATCTGTGAACATTTATATCCCTTTTTACCACATCTTCAATCAACCATTCTGAACAACATTTGTTCAACAACTTTTCTAAAATCGTCGAAAAATTTTACGACTCCCCATACAAAATAACCAAGTTACGTGACTGACTTTGTATGAAAAGTTGTATTTTTTTTTATGCGAATATCCAAAAGTCATAGAACAAACGTTGGTTAGAATCAGTGGTACATTTTCACAGATAATCCTTGAATATAATAAGACCTTTACGGGGTCGTCTATTACATTACATGGGGTCCAAGAAAGTGAGGGAGAATCCGAAAAAAATAATGTCACGACAGATCACCAAGGGAGAGAGTGAATAATAGAATAGAATAGAAAACGTTTATTTGGCATCAAAAATACTGATATGTTGTACAGTTAAAAGTCTTATAATAGCTAATCTAGTTTTCAAAGATGGTATTGCGCTTGTAACACTTCAGGTATTAATAACATTTGGTATCTACCCACAACATTTTAACAATGTATGGAAACTTGACAGTTTAGTCTGTGTAATAAGAAAAAAAAATGCTAAAAAGGTTGGCGAAACCTGAAAACGTCACTCGAAAATGACATAAGTGACATTAACAGATTTGACAGTGACGTATCTGTCGTAGATTTTTTGGTCTTGAATTCCAGTTTGGAGTATAGATCTCGTAAAGAAAGAATTTATGGAGAAATGATGGGAGTCCATTTAAGAAAAAATTTACCACAATTTTGTATATTCCAGGCTCCACGGCTCATACGAAGCCCTCAAGGGCGGGTCCACCTGCGAGGCCATGGAGGACTTCACCGGCGGCGTCACCGAGATGTACGACATGCAGGAGCTGCCGCCCAACTTCTACACCATCCTGCTCAAGGCCTACGAGAGGAACTCGCTCATGGGCTGCAGCATCGAGGTGAGAGTCTACCTTCAGACCCAGGCAGTTCCAGGCGTGATGCCTTCGCTTGCACAATCAGCCAGTAGGTGAGAGTCTACCCTCAGACACAGGACTGTTCACCAGGCGCGATGCCTTCGCTTGTGCAATCAATCAGTAGGTGAGAGGCTACCCTCAGACACAGACTGTTCCACCAGGCGCGATGCCTTCGCTTGTGCAATCAATCAGTAGGTGAGAGGCTACCCTCAGACACAGACTGTTCCACCAGGCGCGATGCCTTCGCTTGTGCAATCAATCAGTAGGTGAGAGTCTACCCTCAGACACAGACTGTTCCACCAGGCGCGATGCCTTCGCTGTGCAATCAATCAGTAGGTGAGAGTCTACCCTCAGACACAGACTGTTTCCACCAGGCGCGATGCCTTCGCTTGTGCAATCAATCAGTAGGTGAGGAGGCTACCCTCAGACACAGACTGTTCCACCAGGCGCGATGCCTTCGCTTGTGCAATCAATCAGTAGGTGAGAGGCTACCCTCAGACACAGACTGTTCCACCAGGCGCGATGCCTTCGCTTGTGCAATCAATCAGTAGGTGAGAGGCTACCTTCAGACACAGGCTGTTCCAGCTTCCACCAGTAGGCGTGATGCCTACGCTCCTACACCATCCTGCTCGAGGCCTACGAGAGGAACTCGTTCATGGGCTGCAGCATCGAGGTGAGAGTCTACCCTCAGACACAGGCTGTTCCAGCTTCCACCAGTAGGCGTGATGCCTACGCTCCTACACCATCCTGCTCGAGGCCTACGAGAGGAACTCGCTCATGGGCTGCAGCATCGAGGTGAGAGTCTACCTTCAGACACAGGCTGTTCCAGCTTCCACCAGTAGGCGTGATGCCTACGCTCCTACACCATCCTGCTCGAGGCCTACGAGAGGAACTCGCTCATGGGCTGCAGCATCGAGGTGAGAGTCTACCCTCAGACACAGGCTGTTCCAGCTTCCACCAGCAGGCGTGATGCTACGCTCCTACACCATCCTGCTCAAGGCCTACGAGAGGAACTCGCTCATGGGCTGCAGCATCGAGGTGAGAGTCTACCCTCAGACACAGGCTGTTCCAGCTTCCACCAGTAGGCGTGATGCCTACGCTCCTACACCATCCTGCTCGAGGCCTACGAGAGGAACTCGCTCATGGGCTGCAGCATCGAGGTGAGAGTCTACCTTCAGACACAGGCTGTTCCAGCTTCCACCAGTAGGCGTGATGCCTACGCTCCTACACCATCCTGCTCGAGGCCTACGAGAGGAACTCGCTCATGGGCTGCAGCATCGAGGTGAGAGTCTACCCTCAGACACAGCTGTTCCAGCTTCCACCAGCAGGCGTGATGCTACGCTCCTACACCATCCTGCTCAAGGCCTACGAGAGGAACTCGCTCATGGGCTGCAGCATCGAGGTGAGAGTCTACCTTCAGACACAGGCTGTTCCACCAGACGCGATGCCTTCGCTTGTACAATTAGTCAGTAAGTTTGTTATGTCTGTCCGTCTGTCCATATGTCATCGCGCATTTAGATTTTTACACAAATACATCAAACCTATCCATAATTTCATTTCATCAATACAAATTTTATAAATAAAAAAAAACATTTAATAAACATAAATCTTCAATTATGCATAAAAAAAATTAAACGCAGTTTACTAGCTATGTTTTCCGAGCTAATAAACAGATGTTTATTCAGTTTTTTGGTGTAGCTGACAAGGGCGGCTTTGTTCACTTACCATCAGGTGACCCGATTGCTCGTTTGCCTTCCTATATCGTCGTAAGACCCAAAAGCCTTTTAAAAGGCATAAAACAATTGATTTTCCATTGTGTCGACGATATTGAATCGAATTGGAGAATACCTAAATGACAAGAATTTGTGGAAATGATAAACTGTTCACCTACACAGTGTTATGTATTATGAAATTTAAATTTTATTTAATTCTTTAAACAATTTATGATAACAAATGTGAAAAGATTAAGTTCTACTGAGTTTCTTGCTGATTCTTCTCGGTAGAAATTGACCTTCCGAATCAGCAGTAGATTATAAAATTTGACATTCATAAATGTTCTGTAAAGGACTTAAATTGAATAAAGAGATTTTGATTTGATTTGATTTGATATCATAAAAAAACATTGTTTTTCTTCCCAGCCGGACCCAAACGTGCTCGAAGCGGAGACCCCCGTAGGCCTCATCCGGGGCCACGCGTACTCCATCACGCGCGTCAAGTACGTGGACATCGAGACCCCCGGCCGCGCCGGCAAGATACCGCTGCTGCGCCTGCGCAACCCCTGGGGCAACGAGGCCGAGTGGAACGGGCCTTGGAGTGATAAGTGAGTGACGTCACTAGCTTGTAGACATCAAAATTATTTAAGCATCGTCCTTTACTAGCGGATGGAATTTTACGACTGGTTAATAATGTAGGATACCTAAATGTTGGATGCTTACTCTACCACTGCTGGCTGACCTAAACTTAACTCATTAAAAAAATCAACTACAAAGTGTCATAAAGTACGGCAGCTTTTTTTTTTTTATGTGATAGGTAGCAGGCGAGCAGGCGGATCACCTGAAGGTAAGCAATTGCCGCCGCCCATGGACACTTGCAACACCAGTGGAGTTACAAGTGCGCTGCCAACCTTTTATCCCCTTCCCCCCGAGTGGGCCTCCGGTACCCTCACTCACTCAGCGAAACACAGCACAGGGGCTGCTTCACGCCGGTTTTCTGTGGGGCAGTGGTATCACTCCGGTCGAGCCGGCCCATTCAGAGCTCAGAATAAAGGGAATTTACCAAAAAACTTAAATCACCAATCGCTCCCTTCTCCCTCCCCCTAGCGACAGCCGGTACTACGCGTCGCCACGATTTAACATAAAATCCTTAAGTAGGTATATTTTATTAATTCCAGGTCGCCAGAATGGCGGTTCATCCCTGAATCGGAGAAGGAGGAACTGGGCTTGAACTTCGACGACGATGGTGAATTTTGGATGTCGTTCAAAGACTTCTGCCAACATTTTGACAGGTACAAAGGTTTTTTCTTAATTTGCGTAATGTTAATTTTCTATTCTGATTTTCATATAAAATCGGTCACGTGACTTGCTCATTTTTTATGAAGAGTAAATCATATATACATGATACATTATGATGATAATGTGTAAATATTTTTTTCGACGAATATCCAAAATCCCTAGGATAAATGTTGATCAGAATAGCTCATTGAAGACCAAATAAACCCTGTATAATTGCAGTGCAATAATTTTAATCACCACCAGAATAATACATTGGCAATTTGCCACCATACCACACAGTACATCACCGCGGTACAGGGTGTGTACTGGCAACTCACAATGGCTTTAGAAGTGGTACTATAAAATATAATTGTACTTCTTTATGTAATTAATATTTAATTGAATAAAATTCCAGAGTGGAGATTTGTAACTTGAACCCCGACTCTCTGGACCCGGAGGAGTGTCCGGAAGGCTGCACCAAGAAGTGGGAGATGTCCGTCTTTGAAGGAGAATGGGTCAGAGGTAAGAATTAGTGTCTGACCGAAAGTTCGGTTCCGGTTTCGGCTGAGTTCCGGCCCTAAACTTTTGCCGAAAGCGAAACTTATTTCGGGAGCGATTACATAAATAGGAATATGGTTTATTTATGATATAGGTGGCAGATGAGCCGGCCGATCACCTGCCCGCTTCAAATTAAACCATCAGAATGGCAAATGCCGAAAGCGAAAGTGATTTCGGGAGCGATTACTTAAATGATTTTTTTTTATGATTGATTTTATTTGTAATAGGTATTTGAATGTTATGACATTTGTGAATGTTAGGTCAGAAAACATTAATATTATTTATAACAAAAGTAGACGAAGTAAACTTCTGGGAGTTTTACTCCTGCAATCAGTCTGTAAAGCTACTTCAATGTCAACAATAAAAACAAAACGATACTTTTTTGAGGTCAAAAACCTCGATACAAAATGACCAAGTCACGTGACTGACTTTGCATGAGAAGTAAAAATATTTTGTTGTTAAAGTAATTAAAGGGATGTAAAAGTTCACAGATACACCCTGTAGAAACATGTTGAGATGCTTTCGAAAATGAGTGTATTTCTCCTATTGAGTGGAAGCCTATTTGGCA